>VXAY01007247.1:2441622-2521349 GCA_013399855.1 Oxyruncus cristatus
CCCTCGGCCGCGGCCGCCCCCTGGCTGCCTCGCCGGCGGCGCGGCAGTGCCGGCGGGGCTATGGCTGCGGAGGAGGTGCTGCAGGGCGCGGACCACTACAAGAGCGAGATCGAGCGCCTGACCCGGGAGCTCTCCGAGACGACCCACGAGAAGATCCAGGCGGCGGAGTACGGGCTGGTGGTGCTGGAGGAGAAGCTCACCCTCAAGCAGCAGTACGATGAGCTGGAGGCGGAGTATGACGGCCTCAAGCAGGAGCTGGAGCAGCTGAAGGAGGTGAGCTGAGCCAGCCCGGGCTTTTGTCTCGGGGTGCGGGCAGGTGCAGGGGCGCCCTGCGCGCGTCCCTCCCCGGGACAGCCCCCTGCAGGTGCGCGGGCAAGGATGTGGTGATGTGCGGGCCCCGGAGCGGCTGCGGGGTTCGTGGGGCGGGGAGGAGGGGTTTCCCGGGGCCGAGGGTCAGCCGGGACCATGGAGCTTAAGAACGGATTACACGGGATCGCAAACCCCTTGCCCTGGGAAATTTCTCCGGGGCCGGGGCCGCGCTCCATCCCCTGCCGCCGGCAGCCACAACTTCTGGGAACAGGCGTTTGCGGCAGTGGAGGGACCCTCAGATCCTACCTGCATCACATCGCCCAAGGCTTTTTTTAGGAAGAGGAAATGAAACAGCTCATAGGATGAGAGCTGGGCAAACTCACTGTATAAGGACTCGGTATCTGTGTAAACAGCTGTCTGCAGTGCGTGAGGAGAGAGACAATTCCTTTTGAAGTTATTTATAGACCTGCTTTATTCTGGCAGTGGGGAGAACCGCTGCCATTAAGGGGGGAGGAGGGAGGCGAAGTAACCATACAACAGTCTCCAGGTCGCTCCCCCATCAGTGGAAATTAAACTTCTGCGTCATGCTGAAAGGGTAAAACGCTTGACTGGAGAGGTGATTTGAGGTTATCTTTTAAATGTGTTTTTGTAACATTCGGAGTATGAAGTAGGTGAGTGCTGCACCTTAACTTTTAGCTCTGCTAAACATGACTCTGAAAAATCGTCACTGTTCCTGTGTTCATCATTAAGGGAAGTAACTTGAGATTGATGGTGCACATACACGGGAGCTACAGAAGGGGTGTGCGTGCACGCATCTGCAGCACTCACAGCTCTACACTTCACGGTATTTTTATGCTATCTTAGAATGCAGCTGACTACATGTTTTGTAAAGAGAAGATAAAGTACCGAGCAGATACTCTCCCAAATTTAAAATGTATCTTTTTGTTCAACAACAACCAAAAAAAGCTATATGTGATATGTAGAAATTCTGTTAGAATTAATGAGATTTCTGTTAGAAACCATGAACATAAACCATATTGAGGGAAGCCACTTAAAAATTTAGGTTATGTATTAGTATATTCTTTAGAATACTAACTGGTGCCCTTTTAGAAGTATTTTTAATAAAATAAAGGTTTCATTTTCCTTGCAGGTAAATGAGTTATGCTACAGACTTGGTTCAGTGTCCAGGAGAGTTGAGAACGTTATATTTTCTATATGAAGAATAAATCTGTTTTTCTGAAAAACCTATTGATCTCCTTAAACTTGATCTCTGCCTCCCACCCCCCTGAGCCTATGCAGTAGGCTCAGGACTTTGAAACCAGTAATCACAGGTTGAGGGATAGAGATACATAACTTGAACTGGCATGAAGGCAGTGCTGTTTGAAATGACCTGACATTAACAGAGGAACAGAATTAAGGGGGAAAAGGGCAACGCAATTTCTAGGGAAAAGAAGGAGAAGAAAGAGATAAGCAGAGCTGCAGCTAGCTGTTACCCCATCATAGCCATGTACAAAAGAAGACCGATCAGAAGCCAGGATCACACATGGGTGCACATGGTCACAGACAGAAGGGATTGTGCAAGGAATTGAGTTGAAATTATTAAACTAGAGGGATGAGTCAACACGATTAACTGAAATCAAAGATGGGCACAAACTCTCTTCCTGCTTATCTGCCCTTGAAGTCAGTGGGA
Source organism: Oxyruncus cristatus (assembly GCA_013399855.1). Taxonomy (NCBI): domain Eukaryota; kingdom Metazoa; phylum Chordata; class Aves; order Passeriformes; family Cotingidae; genus Oxyruncus; species Oxyruncus cristatus. Next base: position 2,443,622 of record VXAY01007247.1, read on the forward strand.
TTGCATGCTCTGCAGCCCGGAATGTGTCCCATGGGAGCGTGCCTTCATGCTGTGCCAGCCACAGTGTGGATACTGAGGGGATATCCATGGGGAGAGGAAGAGGAGAGTAGTTTCCAGTCCAGGCCTGGGATTCTCAATTCAGAGCTCTCCTTAGCAGCAGGTAGGGCATTTCCATCCCCCACCCAGGCTGCGAGAGATTTTTTTCTTGCTTCTAACCTTTATAGCAGAAACCACAGATTCTTACTGTGGATGCAGCCCTGTGAAGGAGAATTTGCTCTTAGCCCTTCTAATTGCTGTAATCTGTTTTCCAGCTTCTGTGTTACCACCTCCATTATGACTGTTCTGTCAGCACAAGTCAGAGTCCTAACAGTGAGACACAAGCAAATGGCACCTCTTATGACACTAGTGAGGCAGAATTCAGGTGGTTCAGCCAAACTGTTGTTGAGACTTGGGGGTCATAGGTTTGGGGGCTGAAGGGTTCTGTATGAAAGCTTTCAAAGTGGCAGAAGTCATCTGCAAACAGCTTTTATTTTTAATTAAAGCTCTGTCCAAAATGTGTGGAGGAGAGTCGCGTTCCTACTCCAGCAAGCCCTACCAAGGACATGCTGGCCAATGGCACGACATCAAATGCCTGACTAGGAGCAGCTGGGAAGTCTTCCCAGCATGAATCTCTGCCCCTGCTCTACATCTGTAGCTTCTCTGAAGTCATATTGGGGTATAGAAATTCGGCCTCAGGTTTGTGCTGAAACAAGTAGTTTGTCCATTCATGAGCAATAGTAGGTGCAAGAGGGTGGGCAGGATTATGTCAGGACTACTACCTCTCCTTCTGCAGACCTTCTCTGAACAGACTCAGTTACTGTATTTAAGTTTTGTTGGGGCAAGATGTTATTTTTTTAACTGTTTCATTACTGAATTTTGTTCCATTGTTAGGAGCTCATTGTATTTGTTGCTCGGCAAACAGAGGCTGCCTATCTTTAACTACTCAGCCATGGCTTACCAGTCTGGGATCTGAAGTCTTCTCCTATGCTCCTTGGCAATCCAAAGCTCCAGTGAACTTCAGCAGTCCTTTTCCATGTAGATGGCAATACAGAACCTCAGCTATATGATAATTTCCATTGTTGGAGAATGAGATGGGAAAGTAAGGCTATTATAAGATAGTGAAGTAAAAGCAAATTGCAATATATTTCATTAAATATTAATACTTGTGTATAGGATATATGCTATCAACCATGCAGTATGAATTGTTTTAGTAACCTCTGATGTTTCTTCTGCTGTATTCAGAGGTCTCTGCTTTAGCCCAAGACTTTGCTGTTTTGGGCCATGAGATTGACTTATGTTACAAAAACATTATTATTATTTAAAGCTTTGTTAATTTTCATAGGGTTTGGGTCCTTTTTTTTCTGTCTAAGAATGATGTATCTCCACTTCAGTCAATTACATCTCAATTTAGCAGAATTTTGGCCCTTTGGTAAAACACTATAGTTTTAGGGCTCCTGTTCAGAAAGTTACTTTAGTAGAAATGCCTTTTAACCTGCACTCCGTAAGATTTCAGAGACTGAGACTCATGGGATTGAAGGTAGCTTGTTTTCATTGTCTTGATGAGTTGGGAGTTTATTACCAGCATATTTTATGGAAAACATTTTCTAGTGGTTTTACTGTCTGTGTTCTTACATGTTCAAATTGCATTTGCTGTAAGAATGATGTGTGTTGTTAGTTTCATTTCTTCTGAAGAAGTGTAAAATGGCTTCAATTGATCTTCTTGCCTGAGCTGTTTGCTGTAGCTGTCACTGCTTGAGCAATGGGGGTCCATTCCAGCCTCAACCATTCTGTGATTCCCTGATTAGCCACTGGGCACCTGTGGTCCATAAAGTTTTTAAAGCAGAGAAATATCAGTCACATTTAGTCATGATAAAATGGGGATGGAAGGCAGCTTTGGTGTCCAGCTCTGCAAGACAGTTAGGCCTGGGAAATCCTAGCAGAGATTTCTCTTTGGGAATCAAATCATAAACAGCAGCTTGAGCAGATCCTCCAGTTCCTCTCCTTAATGCCCTCTCTGACTGACTAATTTAGGCAATATCTCTCTTGGCTTCTTGGCTTTTATGTATTTCATTCTGTGAAGATAAACTCTTCTGCTGGATTGCACATAGCACTGGCTATCTGATTTCCAGGCTGACGATGCAGTTTGATGTTTGCTGTGCTTTAAACACAATTATCCTTGGTAAGTTATTGGAAACCAGGCTGTTGGTGAGTAGCCCTATTCTTGGCAGGTCCTTGTTTTCTTTACCTTACAGGAATGTTGTATCAATGATTGTGAAGTGCTTACTCACAATACAACTTAATAGGGCTTCCAGAAGCAATTCTTGGTCTGTGACTGAAAATGTTTTTTTGAGGAATAGAGCTGAAGATCTCTCTGGCAGGTTCTTTTCTGGGCTGCTTTAACACAGGTGACTCAAACTCCATCTCTCTTCTGAAGAGATGCTGCCCCACCAGCTCCCCCACTGTTCTCCGAAACCTCTCACACTCCTACTACTTGAATCACCTCAGCCTCTTCCATTTTTGAAGTGCACATGTGGTGGGACTTCTACAGATCCAAAAAGGGCGGAGGAAGGGGAGACTTGCTGTCCCAAATACAGTCCTGTTAAATGGTGCTCTGCACACCTGTCTGCATCACAGGAAAGTGTGAAGTGGCTTATAAATCCCACTGAGATGTTCTGAGTTCTCCACAAAGCTGAATGTGTTCCAAATATGGAGCTTGGGTGCTGTGAACTGGTGCCATCTCAGTATATCTTTGCACCTCCTTCCAGTGACAGTGTCTGTGGGCTTGTGTCGGGTGAGGCTGAACATTTTCAGCATGTCATCCTGATCTCATCACTTTGTCCTTGGGCTCTGTTCATGTTGTGTCGCTCAGAAAGGCCATGAGGACAGGGCAAGGGTGAGAGGGACCTGCAGACCAGGAGGGACTGTACTCAGAGGCGCTCTTGCACTGTTGTCTCCTACAGAGCTCAACCAACACTCTCTGTCTCCAGGGAGAGAAGTTCATTTTGGGATGTGCACTGATAGGGAATGCCTTTGCAAAATCAAGCAGCAGCTTGCAAATCTTTTATTCAGTTATTACAGGCTGGGGACTGACTGGGAATCAGGTCTGTGGCAAAGGATTTGGGGATCCTTGAGGGACAGCAAGCTGGATGTGGGACAGCAGTGTGTCCTGGTGTTGAAAAGGCTAGCAGCATCCTGGACTGTTAGTAGCAGAAGCATAGCTGGTAGATGGAGAGAAGTGATTATCACTTCCAAATTGGCAGTTGTGGAACCACATCTAGAAAACAGCAACCAGTTTGGGATCCCTTAATACGAGAAAGACATGAATAAGCCAGACTGAGTTCAGCAGAGGACCACCAAAGGTGGTCAAGAGCTGAAGCACCTGCCCTGTGAAGAGAGGCTGAGGGGTCTGAGCTTGTTCAGCCTGGAAAAGAGAAGGCTGTGAGGGACTCAGCAGCAGCCTATTCATACTTAGAAGGAGGTTATTGGGATGACAGAGCCAGGCTCTTCACAGTGATGGTAGACAGTCTAATTGGAGGTCTGTAACCAGTGGTGTCCCACAAGGGTCGATACTGGGTCTAGTATTGTGTGACTTGGATGAAGGGGCAGATGCCTCCTCAGCAAGTTCACTGATGACACAAGCTGGGAGGAGTGGCTGATATTCCAGAGTGCTGTGCAGCCCTTCAGAAGGACCTCAACAGGCTGGAGAGATGGGCAAAGAACTGTCTGAAATTTAACAAAGGCAAATGCAGGGTCCTACACCAGGGGAAGAATAACCTCGTGCACCAGCGCAGACTGGGGGCCAATCTGCTGGAAAGCAGCTCTGCAAAGAAGGGTCTGGGGGTTCTGGTGGACAATCAGCTGTCCATGAGCCAGCAGTGTGCCCTTGTGGCCAAGAAGGCCGAGGAGTGCATTAGGAAGAGAATTGCCAGCAGCTCAAGGGAGGTGATCCTGCCCCTCTACTCCACCCTAGTGACATCTGGAGTGCTCTGTCCGGTTCTGGGCTCCTCAGTTCAAGAGAAATAAGTTGCTCCTGGAGCAAGGAGGATGATTAAGGGAGTGGAGCATCTCTCTTACGAGGAAAGACTGAGGGAGCTGGGTGCCTTCAGCCTTGAGAAGAGAAAACTGAGAGGGCACCTCATCAATGTCTATAAATATCTGAAGGGAGAATGTCAAGAGGATAAAGCTAGGCTCCTCTTGGTGGTGCTGAGTAATAGGATGAGAGGGAACTGGCAGAAACTGGAATGCAAGAAATTCCTCCTGAACATGAGGAAGAACTTTTTTACTGTGCGGGTGACAGTGCAGTGGAACAGATTGCCCAGAGAGATTGTGGAGTCTCCCTCACTGGAGATATTCGAAAGCTGTTTGGACACAATCCTGAGTAATGTGCTTTACAGGACACATGGCCTCCAGTGGTCCCTTCCAACCTTACCCATTCTATCATTTGGTGAATGGGGGGAAGACAAGAGGCAACTGACATAAATTGAAACTAGAGAATTTCAGACTGGATTCAAGGTAGAACTGTTTCCCCATGAGCACAGGGATTCTCACAGGTTGCCTGCAGAAGCTGTGCAGTCTCCTTCCATGGGACGTTTCAGGCCCCAGCTGGACACAGGCCTAAGGCACCTGGTCTGATCTCAGAGATGATCCTGCAGAGAGAATGAGTGTGGACTAGGGAGAAAAGGAGGTAGATAGCAAGGGACCTTAAGCAATGCAAAGTCTCTGAGGATGCCCACTGTGCCTGGTTAAATTCCAGTAGCAGCTTGCTGTGAGTTACCCCATATGTAACAGCGGAGTGCCTGCAAATGGTGACCATCAGAAGACCCATAGCCTCACTTCATGCTTGGATTTCATTTTTTATTGCTTGTCATTAAGTCTGCACTGACCTGGGATTACTAAGGGTGTAGTTTGATGTGTTCATCTCTCAATAAGACAATCCTACATGTCCCCCTGTCATTCCTGCCTCTGTTCTGGCTCTCAGCTGTGCAATTGTTCGTACGGTCACACCAGGGTAGAAAACTAACCTCAGTTAGAAATAACTGAGGAGGGGGTGTATGCTGTCTGTAACCCAGACTGATTACATGATCTGCTTCACAACACCTTCCTGTAAACTGTTTTACCTCTATTGCCTAAAAGCCAGCATAAGGACAGGAATGAATGCAGGGGAAAGAGAGGGACAGGATGAACTGCTTAAGCGGGTACTGATGCTAAGGGAGATGCTCATCAAATTACATCAGGATTGCTTCCTCTGAGAGGAAATGAATCCTGTGCATTAGCCTACAGAAAACATAAGCAGCTGAAATCATCTTAGGGGGAAATTAGGACTATTGCTGGACCTTTGGCAGGATGCAAAGAAAAATGTAGGTGAACCGTTTCTTTTCCAGGGACCTGTATTGCCAGTTGCTCTCAGTAATTGCATTGTATCATTCTGAGCCAGTACAGATGAACATGCATATTAGTCCTCCTATAATAGCCAGCCCTTAAACAGTGATGGTCAGCTTTAAACAGTGGAGGCTCACATACTCACAAAATAAACAGGCTTCAATTTGTTTTCTCCCAATAGTTAAATTATTTTCTTACTTTTTCATCAAAGAAATCTGTTTCTATCTGAGAGGTTCTGATTGAATCAGTCATCTGGGTCTAACTCCTCAGAGATAAATGGATGTTGCAACTGGATTTTATGTCATGGAAAAGTACATTTTCTATAGATTTTCTAGAAAATATTGGATTATTGCCAAATCTAATATGACTGATTGAGGTGTTACTGGGTAAGCCAGGCATTATTATTGTGAGCTGCTTGCTGTCTAAGGCTTAAGAATGTAAAATTAGGGATCACTGAAGAGATTTTAATCTGAAGGTCTGCATCTGTTTGGAATTAGGCCTTTTGTAATGGATTTTAAAAACTAACTTCCTTTAGTTGAAATACTTTTCCTTCCCTTCTGTACTGCATTGTGGATTTTCTTTCTCGGGGCCGTGTGTGCAGTCCGTGTGCACTGCAGCCATCAGGTTGAACACCTGGCTTTACTGAAAGTGCAAGTAGGGGCAAAACAATGGTGGAGGAAATAAGATTTGGCATAAACCGGTAATTTGTGACCATTCATCATGATAAAGCGGGGAGCATTCTCAAAGTCAGGTGGACAGAGTAAATTTGCACCTGGGCAACTTTTATATACCTTTTGCAGTTGGTAGTTGGAGGAAAATACACGCAAGATCAGGTATTTTTCTGGTTGTGTTGAGGGCTTCTAGATAAAGAGCTTTCTTCTTGAACAGGCTCTGCGTTTTTCAAGTGAGCTCGAATGTGTTTGTTCTTCAGCACCTCGTTTTCTCTCGTGTTTTTGCATTGGTTTTTTTTCCACGTGGACAAGGGAGATAAAATCCGAATCACTGCTTGTGAACTGCTTGTTCCTGCATCCCTCATGTCTCTGCTACGCTGTGGGGCTTTGCTGCCTTTGCTATGGATTTCCCTCCCATATTTGTCTGATACCTGAGGGGATAGTGTTTAATTTAATGAAATTCTGTACCGTACTTTTTTTTTTGGGAGTGTTGATTTTAATTTATAATGGCAGAGACTGAAAAGCATACACTCGTTTCTGCTGAACTGTCTTACATTTGTGGTGTGACTTTCATAGCCCTCTTCTTGCCTCACTTCCCTGTGAACTCCACAACAGTCTTGTTTTGTGGTGGAGGGAGAGAGGGTATTTTCCTAATTTAGAGGAATTGATATGGCATGTAGAGACATGAATGTGCCCTTTGTCCATTTACCACTCACATCACTAGCAGCAGATGACCATGAGGAGAAACCATCAATTTTTGGTGCTGTACTGTGAATGCAGTCCCTGAGTACAGACGAGCTACAGAGGGAAGTAGTTAGGACTAGTCAGAAGGTGAAAAATGTGTTTGAGCAAGGGCAGGTGCCTAAAGCTGAAGTAGGCAGATAGAAATTAAGCTAGATTGCAGATTAGTGTTTTACTGGGGACTCTATTTCGCTGCAGAGGGTAATATTAAAAATAATTTTGAGATTATAATATTTATGTTTCTGAATTTCTTTTACTATCAAAGTTTAATTAACTTAGTTAAAAGAAGAAGCAGGTCACTGGCCTAAAATATGGTTTTGGGACAGACCTGTGAGAGCTATTAACAGCAAAAGGCTTTCACTAAGACTGCATCCAATTCCGTTTTCTTCATCTCTCTTGGGGTTCCTCTCTCTCCATCTGCAGCCCGTAATTTTCTGCCTCATTCTTGTACAGTGTTTGTCTCCTGTCCAAGATGGTTTATATACTTTTAAATCTTTTTTTTTTTTCAATCTTTGCCCTCTATCTTAGTGTTCATTTGTGCTGATTTTTTTTATATTAAAGACCCTTTTTGTCATTTTGTGAATGTAGGAAATCTGGCCATTTTTGGCAGACTAGACCTTCTGTGCCATGCTCAGATATTGTAAAGATGTGAGGGATTCCTAGAAACGCCTTGAAATGTTTTAGCATGGACTAAAAATGAAACAACCAAGGACTTGTCTGCTCTGTTTTGTAGCAGCCTCACCATTAAAATCATCATTGAAAGATCACTTTTAGGGCAGCTTTATGATTGGTTTGGCTGTGTATTTGCATAGGAAGAAGGCACCTTTTTTCATAAGGCTTTACAAAACTCAGCTTTTTTGCCTTTTTTTTTTTTTTTTTTAACTTGCTGTATGGTTTATGGGGTTGTTTGTTTATTTAACTTCAGACAAGAAAACTAATGCCCCGTGAGATTAGATAATGCAGTCAGTCCTTGTGATTAGCACTGGGAATGGGGCCTGTTAGCCACACGGTCCTGCCGTACCCTCTCCATCACCCTTGCTCCTTTGAATCAGACCTGATTTACGTCTGCACTGTGTTCAATCCATCTGCACAAGTCGTTTCCTGGTGCTAGCAGTAATGGATACAGAACACCGTGCTTAACCAGAAAGCATAAAAGACCTCCTCAGCCACCAGAGTTGGCCGGTTACCAGAGTTAGTCACCTTTCACTCCAGTCAATCACCTCTGGGGGCATTTCAGCTGAATTGTTATGAACTTCATCCTTCCTTCCTGGTGTGGTTTTTTTTGTCTGTGTTTGTTTGTTTTTAATTTTGTATTCTCTCAGGACTCACAGGTGACACACAGTTATCAGGGGCAATGCCATGCATTCGATATGCACTCAGAAGTTTGTCAGCACCAACCAACCTTCCCTTGGTTCCCCTAGTCACTCCAAACAACCTTCCCTTGGTTCCCCTAGTCACTCTGGATGGATTTAAATGTCAGTGTACTGAGGATGAACTGCAAAGTGCTGTTTGTCATCACTGACTAATGGCTAATTTCCATCTGGAAGTTGTTAACAGCTGCAGTTTTAACTTCTGTTTTGGATACTTAGAGGAGGAAACCCAGCTCCTAGCAGCTGTAAAGCTCAGATAGGACGACAGAAAAAGATCAGCAAACTTTTAGGTATGAAGATAGGAATTTGGGTCAGGCAAAAGGATCGGGTGGCTTGGTTGAAATAATTCATTTATAAAAGCTTGGCTGTTGGCCAGACAGGAACACAGCATGATTTGGATTTTGTCTTCTCAGGACTGGAGTATTGTCTACTCATACACACAAGGCAAGATGCACTGGAATCCTTGTCCAGAAAGACAGAGCTTTCAACCTTTTGGCATTTGAGTTTTAAGAGAACTGGAGCATTTGGTGGGGAGGCACATGGGGAGTTCACAGTTGGGTTAAAGTGACTGTGTAGATAAAGCCTCTGGTTCTCAATTTGATCTCTAATCCAAGATATTTAACAACCACTGTCCAACTTGAATCTGCTATTCCTCTTACTGGGAAAAATTGAAAGTGTGGTCCCGATAGCTTGTAGTTCACATAATTCATAGTAGTAATAAAGACAAGTTTGTGGGGGTTTTTTAGGTGAGTAGGAAAAGTTCTTCTCACACCCCGAACACCTCACAGAGTTTTTACACAACATTAGAAGGTTGCATCGTTCTGGATAATTCCAGGTGTCTGCACAGCAATGACAAACATGCAGAGCTCATCTGAGTTGAGTTGAGGGGAACATTTGCATTCAGTCCTTTCTTTCTCTCGTTGATAACTGCTTGTAATTCCCACCTACAAACAGTTAGGAAAGATTTGATTTAAGCGATAAACAGTATACCCCATATATTCAGGGTTGCACCTCAAGGTCGTTTTGAAGACCAGTGCTGAAGTCCTGGCTACATGGGTAAGCCAAAGATGAAAGGGGGCAATGATTTGTTTGAATCTCTGCTCACCACCTTCTGGCAAACAGCACCGTCATCAAGATGCACGTGATAAAATGTGTTATAAACTGAGAATTCGGATTTCTTCCCACCAAAGAAGGGAGAACTGGCGTAACTATAATTATTTGGTCTTAAATATGTGATCTTACTCTTGCAGTTTAATGAATTGTCATAGCTCTGCTGAGCTTCAGCATGTGTGTGCACTAGGCTAGCACAAATATGTAAGAACAAGGTAAAACCCCCCACCACAACCAAACACAAAACCCGGCGGAAATCCGAAGGAAAGAGTTTTAAGCCGACATGTATCTTCCATCTGCAGTAAGCTTAAAATGTGCACTGAATCAATTAGTAATCAATAAAGCCTCAGTCATAAATCTGGGCCCTTGGTGACAAAATTTTAAGTAAATTGTAAGGATATGGTAACAAGGACTCCTCTGTGAAATAAAGGATATGATATCATATATATATGTGTGTGTGTATATATATATATATATATATATAAAAGAGAAACAGTAAGGGAAATGGAGTCACATGGTGTCTGTTAGGAGTGCATTACTTTGAGCATTAGGTAATTCCATTTCTTGGGCATTAGGTAAGCTTTTATTTTTTTTTCTGCCAGTTAAGGGCTGACTGTTACCATCTGATAATAACAAAACTTTCACTTAAGATGCTGTGAGCTCAGCTGTGTAAAAATAGTAGCAAATCTGGAGCAACACAGTTAAGCAATAGCATTTTTTTCCGAATTTGAAGTTACAATAATGCTATAGATTCTTAGATGCTTACTCTTCCCAAAAGGAAATCCATATTAACGTAATAGAACTGAATTATTGAGTTTAGGTACCTGGAATATTGTCCCTAAAGTCTGTATTTTAGTTTTCATGGGAAACATTGTGTTTGCTTTATTAAGCAGACTGACCAAACTCATGCTGAAACCTACACAACTTCTTTTTGCCCACATGCTTTGAAATTACAGATCATGCTTGTTTGAATAACTGTATGTAGGTCTTGGGATACACATTTAGGCTCCTGGCTTTAAACATTTTTGCTGTAATCTCTTCTAACATGCCTCATGATTTGTGATTTCAAGTATTTTCTGTCTTCTTGCTTGTGGGGATGTTCAAGAACAGAAAATGCAGTGATGCCTTGGTTATAGTTTTAGCACTTGGTGTTTGAAAAGTAGTTCAGCCAGTTCCCTGGGCTGACATTATAGACATGCAGAGTTGTGCCTATGATTTTATGGCTGTCGAATTTGCTCTTGTAGTAGGTTAGACTGATGAGAAGACTTTTAAAACTAAAATGAGCATATAAGCCTTGTTTGGGTATAAATAACCCTTTCCCTGGGTGTAATAGGAAGAGTTACAGGTAAGGACCATGCTGTGTACACTTTTTATTCTGTGAAGGTTTCTTGTTTGCAAGATGCTTCTTGAAATGTGGTTTCTTAATGAGTGAGAACTTGAACTCAGAACTTAATGAGTGAGAACTTGAACTCAGAACCCTCAACTGATGCTGGGCTGGCTACTCACAGCTGCTGCTTTGTTGCTGTTACTTAAGGATGTGCTTGTTAAATATTCTGCTCTGAAGAAGTGGGTTTGGGAAAGGGGATCCTGAATTCTGCCCCAAAACCCTACGGCAGAGGTTCCTCTCCTGCAATCACTTATTTTTGTAGCAGAAAGTAATCTACCACTTGAAAAGGAGTCCGAACTCTAATAAAGCAGCATTTTTAGGAGCTTGCAGTCCAATGCTTTGTGCTGTCTGTGGAGAGAGGAGTTCCAGCTTTGCAAGTGGCAGAGTAATGAATAGTCAGGCACTTACCAGAGCACTGGCACTGGATGGATGCAGGGAAAAGCCAGAGGGAGTGAGTCAGCATGACCTTGGCTGCTGTCAGGGGGTTGGGTATCACATCCAGCCTCAGTGGTCATTGACATTGGTTGGGGTCTTTAGCAGAAAGATGCTCTGGTGAAATAATGTGTCTGACAGGTGTCACATGTATAGAGTCACGAAACCATCAACATTAGTCAGTTGTAGTTATTAAAAGGTAATTTATTTAGTAAACAGGTCTAGTTCTTTGTTAGCCTGTGACAGAACGGACCACACTCCAGGAAAGTGGAAACATTCTGAGAAATCAGAGTACTGCCTGTTTCCTGAGCTGCAGTTTGGCACACTAAGTCTCAGCAGGGTGGGATAAATTGTTATTTACTGCATGACAGTAGCACCTGGGGATTCTGCGATGCCTGGCACAAAGAGTTTCAGGCATATAAATAGAAAATTAGGGATTTTACAGTGGAAATAGAAAACTTTGTCAGGGATTTGTTACTAAGGAATAATATGGGGAATTTAGAGATGAGTAATAGAGATTCAGAAGCTGTGGAGGCATAGGCTGTTCAGCCATAATTTCATAGTAAATCTGGCTAAATCACAAGGAAAACACATATTTTTCTCAGACCTAGTCCAATCATTTATCTTCCAAAATCCTTCTGTTTTAAAAAGCTGGTCAACCAGAAAGCCAAAGTAATCAACTGCCTTGTGCTCAGTGACCAGGGTGTGCACTGGCAGTATCTCCCACTGGTGCCAGTGTGACCAGTAAGGCCATTTAGGAGTGATGTTGCTGGTAGTTTTGCTGCTGTAACACAATCAAGACGAAAAGAAAAATGGGGATGAAAAACTTAGATAAAACTCCTTTGTTTTCTAATTCACGATTTGGCAGCATTTCACTGGCAAAGCCCTTGTCATTAGAGACCATCAGCAGCTCTTCTGCATCCTGCCCCCTGTGGACTGTCCTGTCTTTTTGTGGTCCCCCTGCTGCATACTCTGGTGATCCCAGAGTACATCTCCATCTCTCCCCCTGAGTTGCCCTTTCTGCTTTGCTCTTTCCCCCTTTGGAAGCTGACTTCTCCTGGCTGCCATCCCACTATTTGTAACCGTCTTCCTACGCCTTCCCACCTACCCTTTCAGAACCACACCTCTTCTCTGCTGGGACTGAGATTTTCACATCAGCATTTACTAATCCCTGCAGCTGTCTGAAATGCTTAATTTTTAATTTGCTCTTTCCCCACACCTAGCTGTTCATGGTGGGTGGGGGGAGACCAAATTCCAGCCGCCTCTCCCTGCAAAGAACGCATCTCACCTCTCCTTGCCTGCTGTCAGTGGGTAGCCTCATCCCACAAAGTACTCCTTGTTTCTGCTGCTGCCTGGGGAAAAGTTAAATGTCAGGCTTTACTGTATTGAGACCCAGCATGTGGGATGTCCTCTATAATGAGAATACGAGGGAAATCTTCATTTAAATCTGTGATGCATGACTTTTGCAGTTCTTTGGGAGCTTGGGCCAGCTAAAATCTCATGGGATGTGTTGAGCCCTAGATCAGGCTTCTTGCAGAGCTGGCAATGGTTAATGTGGAACTTGGACTGAGAGTTTGTAGAGAGCAACCTCCATGGGGCAAGGCCTACCCTTGCCCGCCTGTTTGTATTGAATGAACACAGTGAGCCTCTATTCTTGGCTGGGACAATTAGGTCCTATGGCAATATGAGTAATTAATAATAAAATGGGGCCTCTTCTGTGGATGGGCTGTTAGAAATAATTTCCTTCTGCCAGTTGCTTCTCTAGAATGTGGTTTTGAACTTTGAGATCCTGAAAGAGATAATCGAAACACAAGCAGCTGTCAGAAACCTTTAGCTTTGTTTGTGTAGGCAGTGGTGGAAAATCCCAAAACTAAATTGTCAGATGGTTCACTGTTTTGTGCATCTTTTGTTTTAACATCAAGCTCTTACGCAACTGGACCCTTGTGTGATTAAAGACTCTTCTCACTAGAAGTGGGTTTCAACCGTCAATACTTTTAATAAGGGGAAAGGAAGCAAAATCATGCAGAGCAAACTACTGATCCCCTGGTTGCTCTTCCCCCAATTCTCCTATGGTGCACACGGAATCAGCTGTGCTGTACCATCAGCGTGATCCAGCTGTTGCAGCTGCAGCAGGTAGGCTCTTGTCAACAGGTGTGGTGTATGAGGTGGTGGTGACTGAATCCTGCCTTCACTCACGTGGCAGCTGGGGCCTAGAGGTGGAATGAAGCATTTGGTTGCTTTGGCACACATCACAGTCCTTCAACAGCGGTTCTTCACCCCCTTTGCAGGAGGGGCGGTGTCTGGCCCACAGGTTGGCATTTAGATGAGCCCAGTGAGTGGTGGTGGTACAATGTAAAGAACAATGGAACATGGTTCATGGAGGTCTGAAGGCTCCTCCTCTCCACCTTCTTCCCCACATGTAAAGAAAGCTGAACTGTAGAGGCCTCCAGAGACTTCCTTCACAACCTTCTTTGTATCCTTTGTCAGAGCTCTGCCAAAAAAAGGCGTCAGTGACTCTGAAATTTACAGTCCAAGAGATACTTTATGGCTCCAAATTTTTTGCTACTAATAAACCCCTTATTCCTTCAACCAGCGCAAACGTGACTTCTTTAGGAAGCTGACAGCTGATGACATGATGGTGAAGATGAGTATGACTGAGGATGTGACTCAGGGGTTTGGAGCACTGGGCTCCCAGTAAGCGATGCAAGCGTGCAAGTGTCCTTGGTAGGTTGTAGCTAATGAGGAGGAGAGTAATTTCTGATTTTTTTTTTCAGTCCATGTTTTGTTAACCATTGTAATTACACTACAGTTTTATGGTTTTAACATATCCATGACCAAAACCTCTTCTGGTGGCCAGTTTGTTTTTATTAAGATCATATTGTGGCCTGCAGCCAAAGGCAATGGTGATAATACAGAATGTGATTTCTGTCTGTTCTCATAAGCTATGCAGAGCCAGGTACAGCAAGTATTTTTTCAATTTTTTTTTAGTTTTTTTTTTTTTTTTAAATAGGAAACACTGGGCTCCATGACAACACAGTGAATTATGATCTGAATTCTCTGCAGCACCTCTCCTGGAATCAACAGAATTGTGCTGGCAAAGAACTTGGCTCTCCACAGTGTTAAGTCACACAGCTCTAACAGTGACTGTCATTATGGTGTTCCCAGAACTATAAGATGTTTTGCTGGGAGGACCTGGCAGCAGACGGGAAGGACTGGTGACTCAGTGTGCAGTGCTCTGCCTTCCCAGTCAAAAATGACCTGGTGGGTGCCCTGGCAGTGTGGTTTGTAGTTTGGTTTTTGTGTTCTTCTTATGAGATGTAAACTCGTCTGTTTTCATAAAATTATTGTATATTACTTTTTGAAAAGGAAAAATAATATTCTTACTGTTATTTTGATTAATTTAGTATTGAGATAGCTGTCTGTTTTTACAGAGCTGGTAGGAGAGATTAATCACCTTTGCAGTCTATATCCTTCGGTCAGATTTGGTCATAATTTGCCACCAAGACATTCCAAGTTACTCCACAGGAAACAGCTCAGGAGTTGGTCCTTGTTTGCCCTGGATAGGTAGGCCTAAATTTGTGCAATGGAACTTGGGTCGCCTTGCGTGCTGAAATGCATTCTAGTGAGGTTTAAAGCCAAATTCCTTTCGCATTTTCAGATTTGGAATCTGTTTGTAGGGAGATTTTCTTCTGTGATAGTTGTGAGAAGGCTTGTGCCTTGGTGCAGTGCGGCATGAGAAGGGCACACAGTACAGGTGTCCCCTTTTACAAACCAGGCACCTTTTTACAGACAAGACCAGAGTCTGGTCCTGAAGCCCACTGACTGTAGAAGCCGAGAGGGATAACGTGCCCTTCAGAGATCCACTTTACCCAAACAGATAATACTCCTTTAAAAGACTAACTGAAGCAAGGCATTTTAGAGCAAAGTAGTGGGTGGTCTTGGACAAAGAGCACCAGGAGGCCTGACTTGAGCAGAGGTTTGGACCAGATGATCACCAGCAATCCCTTCCCCCTCAGCTGTGGTTTTGAGTCCGTGAGTCTACACAGAGTTCTTAAAACTGGCTTCAAAACTCATGGTTTACGTGTGAAATCCATGGAGGATCTTTGCTTCTCCATTTGAATTCCCTCATCATTTCCATAAAGATGAAATAGAGGAACGTAGAATGAGAAGTCAGATTTATAAAAGAAGCATCTCACCAGAGAAAGCTGGCCGCTGGATTGTGCCCAGCACACTTAGATTTAAGCACCTGTGGAAGACCTCCTGAGCTAGCTGGAACTGGGATACAGGTGTTAGATGAGCACAGCACATTCTTTTGGTTCCATTTGTATGATCTCATTGCTCAAGATTTGTTTAACCATATCTTTGATGGACTATTCCAGGATTGTTATTTTTCCTCTTTATCTTAATAAGTGTAATCTAAATATGAAACTTCGACATATGAACACCTCTTATCCCACAGGAACAAACAACATTAAGAGGGTAGAGAGATATTTGTGGAGCAACAGGACCCCTAAAATGTACATCCTCTCCACTGAACTACAGAGGGTTGTATCTGCCATGTCTGTAAATCAAGGTGTTCTGTGGGGTCTATAAACCATGACTATCAAGAGAGAAAATGGAGAGTATTGGTTCTCTTTCCCTCAACAAACAGCAATAAATAAACACAACTCCCCTGTCCTGTCTGTCTCGATGTACAATGATTTATAGAAGTATATAAATGTCAGTAGGAACTGGAATGAGATGGCATCTCGAATGAATGTGAAAATCTTACTGTTTGCAGCAATCCCTGTTATATTTGTGATCACAATAACTTTGGCTGTAATGTAGAAGCTAAACAGTCAGTTCATTTGTAAGTGTCTGAAATGAAAGTTTCTAAATTAAGCTTGAAAACAATTTAAAATAAATTGCATTATCTCCTTTCAGTTCAAATGGAAGCATTTTTTATTTCCCAGGCTGTCTGGCTGTCTCAATTTTGTCTACACATCTATGTCAATCAGAATAGGTGGGGGTTTACCTGTTTTGTAACAGCAGTACAAAGTAGTTTGAGAAAATGCAGGGGTGGGGGAGGAGAAGTTTGCAGTAGGTGTTAATTTCAAATTAAAATATTATTTGCATCTTCTGCAGCAGGGTTTTGTTTGTTTGTTTGTTTTGGCTATAATTTCCTGATTTTGGCCATAGTATTTCTAAAATATTTCCCCTGTCTGTAAATATTTGTAGTGACTTGTGAATGAAAGTGAACTGCATTGCAAGATTTTATTTTCTATGATATTTTTCGTAAGATCTTCAGGTAGTCATGCTCTGTAATGCATGCAACAGAGAACAAGAAAGCAGCAGAGAAGTAGCTGTAATTTACAGTTGGTAAATTGGGCTGTGTCTGCCAGCATAAAAAAAAAAAGCTGTTTTGTTTCATATCTGCTAAAGTTCTCATCCAGAATAATCTAATCAGTTATTATAGGCTTTATAATATTGACATTTTACGGAGGCATTTCTTTGTAAACACTACATTTCTGCGCCGTGCTGCATACCTGTAGTAATTACCAGGGCTTAAAGAAGTCTGGTTCATAATTTATGAATGACACAGACGTTCCCGCGAGTTCTGAATGCTGATGTCTTTTATTGTAGGGACACGCAGACAGTCACGAAGAGGGTTATTTTAAATTCACATGGGTTCAGTACTGGATAAGGTGGCAGTTTTTAGTGGCAAATATGCAACAAGATGATCAGGAATATGTGTAGGTGTGTGCATGAAATGTGGTGGTGGCCACTGCTGCACTGCTGGATGCCTCCCTGGAGGTGAAGCCATTCGTGTGCTGTTTGGGCTGGGTCCCTCATCTTCTGCACGCAGGAATATCTAAAGAGTCGTCAAATTTTGACAGCATTTTTTTCGAGAGAGAGCACCTCAGGATAAGAAGCTGGTTTGGAGTGTTTGAAGAAAAGCAGGCTGACCCAGTTTTTCTGCACATTAGGCGTTTACAGGAATGAATTTACAGCAGTTCGAAGAGACCAGGTCTTCCTTCACTCTCTCTGAAGTCCCACCATGGCAGCACAGAAGTAATTCAGCATGCAGTCATACACATTATTCCTGCTGTTGTTTTCCCAAAATAAGGGATTACTGCCTTCATCTATTGACCCTTACCTATTGAGGTCATCCTCATTCCTCACTGTCCACTACTGATTGCTCCTTAATGCAATGCAGGAAAAAACACTCCGTGAAAGGGAGTGTTTCCAGTCCTTAACTACAAATTTTTAGTGATAATGTGTAGACAAGAGATATGTAGGGTTTTTTTAGGGGGGTGCAGGGGCATGGCTTAGCAACGATATCAGGTGAGAAATATAATAGGCTATAAAGGAGAAGGGAAAGAAGGTGGGTCTTGAGGGGTAGAGATGTCCTATGGTTACAACAGAGAAGTCATGGGGATTCTGATTCAAAAGCTACAGACTGATCCTAAGTAATACTCAAGGACCTATTTCCATGTCTTAGTTTTCACACCAGACTTGGTAACTACTGCTTTGATCTATGTGTTTCCATTGCTATGCAAAGTAAAGAGCAGCTGGGTTTGATAGCTTTAGGCAGTCTGTCTGCTTCAGCTGTGTGTCCCTGAAGGCTGGGCCAGCTCAATAAGGGCCAGCTGATGGCACAGGAGCTGTGATTAAAGATGTGCTTTGGCTCAGGGTCTGTTGTGTTTATTCTGGAGGGTTTTGATGCTTCAGGGAGTTTGAAACAAATAAATAAACAATCCTATCATGTTTGCAGTAAAGAAGTGAGATAGACTATCTCCCAGCTGCCTGTTCTGCTCTGACTTTAACCTCCCCGTGCTGAAGTGATGCTGCAATGGCAGGGAGCAGCACTCCTGAGCATTGGCTCTTATTGCAGGTGAAAATGGGTTCACGCTAGCGCAGTGGGTCGTAAATTCTGCTGTCTCTTAGGAGGAAGGTTGTTGGGGCTGCCTGCTTTTTAGTGCTGGGCTCTTGAGACTTTTGAGGAGGTTGTGCTGCATTACTGCATTTGTATGATAAAGACCCCTTTCCCTGTAAAAGAAGAAGGGAAAGTACCCAAGGAAAATAGCGGGCCTGCATTCTGCTTGCTTCCGAGTGAGTGCCAGAGCACTATAGAACTGTGCTCCTATTTATAGAGCAGAGTTTTTTATAGGACTGTGACTCCTATTTACCTTGGGAGAAATTTTTGGATTTTTATCAGTATATATTTGTTTGGCTTTATATCACTGTAGTCAGAAATACTCTTTGTGTAGGACTGTGGGAGCTGCCTGGTCGTGAATAGCCCTTCTCTTTGCCATGCTTTGTGGCTTTGTCTTGACTGTATAAAATGCGCTGCTCCTGCAGGTGTGTCCTGAAAGGCATCAGAATATTCTTGTCCCTCTCTGGGTAAGTAAGGCCTTAAATAATGTTATTTTTCCACTTTACAGTTTTAGTAGTTCAGCTTGGAAATATAACTGAGGTGGTAACTGAGCTTCTGGAATCCTTTTTTTCTGAGGCTGTGTGGGAAGCGGTGAACTCTATGGCTTTCTTATCTATTGGCAAGTAGTTGGGAATGACATTTAGAAAAGTCTCTATTTTTTTTTCTTGTTAGATCTACCATAAAATTCTAAGCACAGAATCCTAAAATGTCAGTTTTTTCTTTCCTCTTTCCTGAGGGAAAGAGGGGTGGCACTGGAAGAGAAGAACTGGGTAATTTCAGTGCAAAGCTTGCCTTTACTTTGGCTGCAGTCTGGGTTAGCCCGTAGGCTAGCCAAGTAAGTGTATGAAACTAAACATTTTGATGGCATTTCCCTTTCATTTTCCCTAGTGAATTCTTCTGCCATAATCTGATAGGTGAGGCTTTTGTATTCTGTCAGGTGCTGGAAGAGTTGGTCAAAGGACTTTAGCGTTAAGGGTTTAGCGTTGTGTGCTTCTCCTTGGCTCAACAGGTTGCTGGATGCAGCTTTCAGTTCATCATGGATGGTCTTGAAAGAGATTTCAACTGATTCTTCAGGATGAAAAGTCTGTTACTGCCACTAAGCAGCCTGGTTTCTAGCCTTCAACTTTTTATGTTCTGTTCCATTTGTTTCTGTCTACCTGTATGGATTGAATATGGAAGATTTGCCTAAAGGGCAGCATAGGCTGTGAAGTTCATGATGACTTCTGTAAAAGAAAGCGGTGAATGCTTAGAAATATTTAGAGTTATTGCCCACCAACAAATCCCTGTACTAGTGGCTCTGATTAAATGGAAAATATGCTGAAAAAATTGTCTTCTGCAGTCACGTTAACACATACTTTTGCTTAAAAAATTGATTGTTGATAAGACAGGGCATCCTTTGTAGGAATTATACTGCCAGGTTATGGTTTTGTCTTATTTTCCATTAAATAGACCTGTGTTTTAGATTACTCTACAGAGAAGCTTGAAGTTTTAGTCTTGTCCTTACTACTTGCCTGCATGGATAAAACTGCTGATAGAAACCTAAAATGCAGTTCTTATTCCAAGTTATTATTTAGGTTAAAGTGTTAATGGGCACTACGAAGACCACTAATACTGGAGGTATGAGTTAAATGTGAATTCATACTGTTTTCATTTCTATTGAAGCAGGTTTTTCTAAACACCAGTTAGGCAGTAATTTTTTAGTCTCTGGCTTGATAGTAATTCAACGTTGTTTATGGCATTGTCTGAATTTTTTCCTGCCTCTCAAAAGGTGAGACTTTGCCTGCTCACTGTCACCCTGTCACTCGTGTCAAGCTACAAATGTATTTTGTATTTTCAAGGACTTGAAGAAAAATGTGGCTTTTGGTGTGGGTTGTTTTTTTGTTTCTTTTTTTTGGGTTTTTTTTTGTGTGTGTGTGGTTTTGTTTGTTTGTTTTGTGGGGGTTTTTTTGCTGTTGTTGTGTTTTGTTTTTTTTTTTTTTCTTTTGGTACGGTTTTGTTTGGTTTTTTCCTTCACGTGTATCCCAAAGCTCTGGGGCTAGAATTAAAGGAGCCCTCCCTGCCTGGGTACAGAAATGTGCCCTCAAAATCAGGCATGCTGGGGCTGTTAACAGAACTGGGTTTAACAGATAACACTAATTTTCATTTTTCAGACCTTACTTCTCTTAACTTCCTCTGACCAAAGAGAGACATCCAGCATGATCTTCTTTAAACCTGTAACACCCTGTATCTGTTTTTTAAAATTGTCTATAAGGATCACACAAGACGTGCTTCTTACTGAAAGTCACAAGTAATTGCATATCTGTTTTCTGTCCCTTTTTCTTGCTCTGTCAGTTTAGTCTCTTTAGTCTCTTGTTCTTTAGTGGGTTTATCCTCCTTTTCCAATTACTAGGCTTTTCTCTCTCAAGTGTCTGGAGTAAATCTCTGGAAAACTGCATCACGCACAGCTGTCTAGGTTTTCCAAAATATTTCTTTGGCTTGTATTCAGAGACTATTTTAGTGGCAAACAAATCAGCGGGATTGTTTAGGAGCAGAAACATTTCTTCCCGTTACATATGTAAAGGGATATTTAAAATTTTGCATTTAGCTTCAAGAGCTCTTATTGAAATGGGGTAAGAAACAGCAAGGTAGGGTGGGAATCACATGCCTTCTCCTGTTGGATTTATTTTTTTTTTTAGAGGTGGTAGTTAGAAAATAGTCTTATTTAGCAGTTAAGCTGGAAATTTGTGCTGCATTGGTAACCCATCAGAAACGAGGTGTCATCTTGCAATGTGAATTAGTTAAGGAAGCACCAGTTTAACTGTGTTCTGCTGCACGTGTTTGATATTTAAATCTGCCATTGAGAAAGAAGTTCAGATTACATCATGGTGAAGTATTATTTTTGCTTTAATGGCTAATGCCCTATAAGATGAATTCACCACGTACATTTGGGAGAGACATTCTGTACACCTTTGTGAGAAATCTCATCCTCTTCCCTTCAGTTTCTCTGGAGTCGTGCTGATGCTCTTTGAACACCGTGTCTATTCTGCCAAATATTGTCCAGTTGTTTCCCTGTGCTCCCCAAGGACCCCACGTGTCTCTCTGCTAGTTCTTGTTTTAAACTCTCAGCCCCCTGGAGCAGGGGTCTGCCCTTCCACTCCAAGGAACACCCAGCCCTGTTGGATCCCAGGCATTGACTAAAAGATTAGTAGGTGCAACTGCCATACGAGTAATTTGTAATAGAGACAAAAGTCTTGGAGTCACTGAAGTCGAAGGCAAACCTCTCCCTGGCTTAAGCCGGGCTCAGATTTCATTGCCAGTGTCCAAGTAACCAATTCAGGCTTTTGTCTTCAATAGTGTTACATACTGTCATGAAATTTTGTATTCATCTTGCTCACCCTCTGCCACCCAAACGTCAAGTGAGTGGCCTCTGGGGCTCCCTTCTTACCTAACAGAGGTAGGGGGTAGACAAACTGTCGCACTGCAGAAGGTTACTTTTGGAAGTAGCTTTGCTGGGAGGAGCTAGCGGCTGATTTAGGCTGGGCAACAAACTTTTGGATGACCTGATGGTGGAGAAGAAAAGTCCCATCCAAAGTGCCTACTGCCACACCATTCAGATTTGCTCTTGGCTGGATGAGCAAAGTCATAGAGTGTAAGGGTTAAAAAGCACTTAGGGTTTGCACAGTCTGACCTTGGGAGTAAGAGCCAGAATGTAACTCTCCTGTATTAGCTCTGTGCTGAGCCCTATGGTTTGCATTTGTCTTGTGAGCATCTTCTGAAAAGGCATCCAGTCTGGGTGTGAAGATGTTAAAAGGCAGACTTGACTGTTTCCTTAGCAATTAATTTTAGTAGTTAACTCCCTCTGTGATTAAAAACTCTACCTACTCTCAGATGGAAGTTTCCTTTTTATATGCTTTTCTTTGTTTGAATAAAAAGCCTCAAGGACATTTAAATTTCTGCCTGAGGTGATTTTTTTCTTTTTTTTCACTTTTTTTTTGTTTGGTTTTTTGTTTGTTTGTTTGTTTGCTGAGTAGTGTTATAGTCAAGTCACCGAACCATGATCGCCTTTCATCTCCTAAAGAGAGTGAGCTCCTTACCCTCAGTGCTGAATTTCCATGTAACCTTGAGACAGTATTGTAATTCTCTGCATCATCTCCAAATTTTCAGTGTCCTTTTTAAAAGAGTTATTGGAACTCCTGGTTAATCCTACATCCGTGTAGCTAATACCTTACTTGGGGAGAAAAATGGTGTTCCTGCTTCCTAATTCCTTTCTATACATCTGAGGATTACATTTGCTCTTTTCTGACAGAGAATCATATTGAGGCTTGTGCTGAATTGCTCATCCTCTACTATGTCTCATTTCTCTTTAGAGCTTTTGTAGCTGCCAATATTATTCATAAAAAACTGAGTAGTGCCAGACCTGGACTTTGTTAATTAGAAACAGTCTCTGCAGTGTGTACTCTTCAGTAGGAAATGGTGGTGGAAGTTTAATGAAAAAAGCATGTTTGACCCTGTCTTTTATCTCTTATACATCATTTGCCTGCAGTTATGCAGTTTTCCCCAGATAATACAGTAAAATTGAGGAAATATGGAGGTTTTGACAGCTAGTTTCCAAGATTTTTAAATTGCTCTTCAAAAGAATGAATTATGAAAAAATTAGCAGCTTCATATCTTTGAGATATAATGGCATGAGTCTGGTAATAAAACCATTCAAACAGAAGCATGAAAAATACTGATTCATATCTTCATTCTTCCTTATGACATAGCTGCAGATAATGATTTTTAATTATTTTTTTTTTTCAGAGTTCTGTAAGAATGTTGTATGTCGTGGAGAATCCCGGAGTTTCTTTTATGGAGGCACACAGTGAATTTTGAAAAAACCCAACCCTGTAACCGCCCAAACAGTGGTTTATTTATCCAACACAATCATATCACTGACGACACAGTACTCTAAGTTGATTAACTAAGCTAAGAAGGAAACAGCTTTTTGGGTACTAATGTACTTCTTAACCAAATCTGCTTTAAGATGGGGGTGGTGGTGTGCATCTGTAAGTCTGTGTGTTCAAATAATGTGTTTGGATGTCAATCCAAAACACTGAACAGGAGTTAATTAGGGCTGTTCTTCTGTTGGACAGAAGAATTTCATTTTGTGAATCTTGTAGTTTAAATCAGAACAAATCTGAGCTTTCTGAGCAATTAAGTTTATTTCGGAGAGGGAGAAAAAGAAGAGATAGAAGGTGTCAAATGAGCCAATACTGTAATTGTTGCATCACTCCCAGGTGATCTGAAAGGTCTGAAGTCAAGTACTTCAACATTAAGCCAATGACAGTGCCTTTCTTTTTTTTTTTCCAGTGGGAGCTACTGTTTACTGAGAGAAGAGGAGAGTAGATGGGGTGAGGGCTGACAAAGGTTCTGACAGCTCTTTAATGAGCAAGCTTGTGAACACAAGTCCACCAGTGCTCATCAGATGCAAAGTATCTTTTCACTGGAACTGTTTTGTTTCAAATCAAGTCTGCCAAAGTTGAAAATTACGGTAATTGAATGCACAATTTCTTAAGCAGCCATTTTCTGTCGTTCTGAGAAGAAATGAATAGGAGCAAGACTCACATCGTATTTGCAGTGAACTCTTCAGCATGGGGCCTCAGGACTTGGCTGGTATAAGCCTTTCCTCTTCCTTGAGATTACTCAGTTGGACCAATCTTGGGTACTTCAAATTAATGGTTATGGTAACTAAGGTGATTGACAGGATGCTACCAGAGTCTGAGTGGAGGGTGCTTGTGAAAGTTACTGCTAGGTAATAACCTACCATTATACCCTTAACTCTGTCCTGGAGTAAAACTTCTCTTCTGTTAGGTATGTGAATCCAAAAAACGTGGTAGTGAACAGGTGGCAGAAAACACCCTTTTGCTAGTGAAGGTGATGGCCTGGGAGTGGCACCTCACATAGTAGCTGATGCTTTTGAAGCTCCTCTCTCCAGCTGAGGGGTGTCCAGCACTGGCTCGCAGTGGCGTGATGTTGAAGTGGTATGAGCTGTCTGCTGAGCGATGTGGTCAGCTCTTTCTTCCCCACTGCCAGGTGTGTTCGGTGTACTGCTGTGGAGAGGGTAATGTAGCTGACTCAGTTGAGTGCTTCTCTGAGGCTGGACATGTTCCTGCCCTAACGCTGGCCCATCACCTCATGAAGGAGATGTCTTTGCTGTTCCGTGCTTTGCAGGCGCTGTATGAGCAGGATGTCAGCACCATGATGGAGTTACTTGAGTGCTTGCTGTGTACAGATTATCTAATGGAGTTATGGGCTGTGTACGTTGGCATGTCTCCTTATGTCATGCCTGCCGCTTTTTGCTTGGGAAGGTTTGTGTTACCATCGCTGTCTGTTTTTGTGTTATTATGGCCGATGTGATTCTCAGCACTGGAATAGCACCTCACCCATCTGAACACTGTGCAGGCACAGAACCAGGAGATGACTCTTGTCCTTGAAATCATAGAATGGTGTGGGTTGGGACCTTAAAGATCATGTAGTTTCAACTCCCCTTCCACTGGACCAGGTTGTTCAAAGCCCCTTTCAACCTGGCCTTGAACATTTCCAGGACATTTACAGCTTCTCTGTATAACCTGTTCCAGTGCCTCACCACCCTCACAGTAAAGAATTTCTTCCTTGCATCTAATCTAAACCTACCTTCTGTTTAAAGCTGTCAATCCCTTCTCCTATCACTACATGCCCTTGTAAAAAGTCCCTCACTAGTTTTCTTGTAGCCCCTTTAGGTATCAGAAAGGTTTCTCCGGAGCCTTTCCTGCTCCAGACTTAACAACACCAACTCTCTGTCTGTCTGCATAGGAGAGGTGCTCCAGCCCTCTAACCATCTTTGTGGCCTCCTCTGGACCTGCTCCAACAGGTCCACACCTTTCTTATGCTGCGGGCTCCAGAGCTGGATGCAGCACCCCAGGTGGGGTCTCACCAGAGTGGGATCTTGCAGCTCTTCAGGGTACGAACTAATGGTGAAAGTGTTGATTTAACTGGACTCGCGTCTTTTTGAGTGAAAACACGTTTTGTTGAAATAATTTTCCTAACACTGGATAAACTGCAAGCTGAGAAGAATCTCAGTTGAAGAGAAAAATGTTTTTTATTTGGAAACAAATTAAGGTATGCATTTGACTTTAGCAACAGAATAAATACGTTTTTACAGGCAAGCACACAGCTGTTAGGGTTGGAATTTTTTTGAAAAGGCTTTCTCATCGCTACTTACCCCTCACCAGCTTCATTTAGCCCTGTCATGCTGTTGGCTCACAAGAAGCAAATGGAGGACTGTAGAGAATCATCTTTCCCTACAAGTTATCAGAAAATACTCTTTTCTTGTTATCACAGGAATTTCATCAAAGCATCTGCCCTATTTGAAGAAAGTTTGTATGGAGAGGGGTGTGGTGAGTTTGTGGTATCTACTTTGATACTTAGGGAGAAGAAAACTTTTTTACAAATAAAAGAAGTGCTGTGCAATCTGATGCAGGAGGAAGAAAGGGGAAAAATCTTCCGTAAGTTTAGAAGACAATTGTTCTAGGGTGAAAGGCTTGTGGCTATCACTGGCCAAGGTGTAAGTGTACTTTAGAGAAGTGGACAAGCAGCTCAGTCTCCAGGGAATTGCCATTTGAATATAATGGGGGCATAACAGCTCCGTTGTGCTTTCTGTCAAGGGACTGCACAGGAGGAAAGGAATCGTAGTAGATGATACCCACCATTTGGCTCAAATTCCAGGCGAGTTTTCCTACAAGGCTCTTGGAATGGAAAAAATAGTTGGAAGCACCAAGATTCCTTTGGGAAGATATTTTCTAAGCAACTGTTTGCACGGGAGCAGTTGCTTCCCTGCCTGAGTTTCAGGATGAGGTAGAAGCAGAAATAAATCTGTGTAGTTTATGAACTGTGTTTATGATTGTTATTTACCCTTTGAGTACTGGTAGTTCTATGCTGGGATAGCTCAGGGTAGGATTCTGGCTGGCAGCTGACTAGGTGTTGCCACATTGAATGTTTTATTTGCAAGGGAACATGCCAAATGTAATGGATTGTGGTGTCCCACCAAGCCAGTGAGAATTATAATCCGCTAAAATGCAAGTGCTCTTGGTCTGTCTGGTATTGTTACCGTTGTGCATCACTCAGTGAAAGGTAAGATGTGCACTCTCCCTTAAAACCCTGCCTTTACTGAGTGTGTTTGATTAGGCTCTGGAGCTGCTAACCTTGCTGTTAGAACAGTGTATTCAAGTATCACTGCTTTGTTTTTTTTATGTTTAGTTGTTTTTGTTTTTTTTTTTAACTCAAAACACATGGCAGAAAGTGTAACCCACTGGATTTATATGCAGGTGCAGTTTAGCCTGTGAGCCTAAAGATAACTGCCTAATTTGTTAACATACAGTGTGCAAACCCTGGTATGTTTTGACCTCTGTAGCTAATGAGATTTGCAATCAGACCATGATTTACATCTCATAAATATGATGCCATGTGGGTATTTTGGTGGGGGTTTTTTTTGGTTCGTTTTTTAAAATCTAGCATTCAAATCTGTCACTGAGTTAAACACTGTGTGTTAACTATAACTACATTGTTGCTTTGTATACCTTTGTAAATGGTTATTTCTACTCAAACAAGATAAAATACTGCAGTTGTTTCAGAAAGGATGTTAACAGTTTAATTGGAATCTAATTAGCTATTAGTTTCTGGTATCATGTGTTGTTATCAGCTGGAGATTGGAAGTGCTGCTGTTTTCTGCATTTTGGTCTCTTATTGACATCCTGGAGGTTAGGTGGGTGACCCAGGCTCCACTGTTTTTGAAATACCTTTTACAGGTGACTGCTGCATGTCTGGATTATTAAAAAATAATGCTGAATGGAAAAGTGCTCTCTCTGTGTGTGGGTCTTGGTGAAGCAGTTTGATATATAGCAAAGCTTCAAAGGCTTCCACTGGCTATGCAAACAGGAGACACTGATGTGTGTGTAACTCTTTTTTTTTTTGTGACAAAGAAGAGGTGCATTATAATTTGAGATTATCTCAAGTGAAAGTAGCACGTTTCCTCTTGTAGTTTGATTCATCTGCAGCAAAAGGGGCTTTCACCTTGGCTGATTCAAAACTTCAGAATATTTTTATTTGGTTTTGATTTTGGGAGATGTAGTGGTTTGCCAGTGCTAACAAAAACTTTCTGTAGTGCTCTTAAAATAACATGGTTGTTTCAGTGATTAATAGCATTGCACAATATATTAGTGATAACCCTGGACCTTGTGATTACAGTTTATATTTCTTCTGCAGTTTCAATGTTTTTTGTTTAAAATTCCTTTTTTTTTAATTTTCTTGTGTGAAGACATATTTTGCTTATTGAGCAACCCATGATGCCATTAAATACAGAACTTGATTATTTGTTAGTTTGCATCAGCATGGCTGATGTTACTAATACTTGTCAAGTAAAGCTACTGTGAGCATATTCTTGCTACCGTGCTGTGACAAAATGCATTCAGTAGCATTGCCAAAACATCCACATAATCTGCAAGCTGTTGTAGTAAATTCTGTTGGGGCTATTTATCTGCTTAAAAGTAGACTTCTATTTAAGTCTGTGACGAATGTACTTGAGGCAGAATGAAAACAGTTATGAAAACAAAGTATTAAAGCATCTGCATGCAAAACAGTATGCTATAAGTTAATTAAAAGAGTCTGCAGAGCAAGTGGAGAGTTTCCTACTGTGAAATGAAAGAATCACAAAAGGGACTGTGCATAGGTGTGGTGGTGGTGGCAGGATCTAGATTAGCAGGTTTGTACACAGCTCCAGACCTTCCGGCTTTGGCCAAACCCAAGCAACCCAAGCTTTTTAGCCCATGAGGACCATGCCATCATCATTTAGGTGGGAGTTTTTGTCAGTACTAGAAAAGACTCAGGTCTGTGAGGCTGGGCAGTGACTGTTTTGCATAGTGCTGTGGATCAAGTAGAAGATAACAGGACTGAATGATGAATGCTTTAACTAGTTTATCATTTGGGTTTTTTTTTCTTTAGTTAAGGCAGATCATAAAGATGTTATTTTTTTCCTGTGTGTGATATGGTTTCATTCCTATGCTGGGAGTCCTCATGCATCTGTGCAGAGGAAATGGCATGTAATGAGTGCATCTCCAGTGAGGCACTGGTCTAATGGATCATAATGGGAGTCAAGTGCTTCAGATTTCTTGTGGAAAAGGCATAATCTGTAGCAGCTCTTCTTAGAAATATAACTTTTCCTTCCACCAAGATATGAAAGAGATGAAGAAAAACAGCATGTGGAACTTTAACCCCTGCCAGTTAAATCCTATCTCTTATTGTGGTTTATTCTGCATTGAACACCTTTGAGCGTGGATGCTTTATTTCTCCAGCTAAGCTGAACCGGGCAATTCTCTTCGATTGGACTGTGCAGTTTTAGTTAATCAGTGAGATAATTGCTTTGCTTGCAGAAATCCCTCTCCTGAGGGTTGGAACATGACACCCTGAGTGGTCCTGGTCCTGGCTAAGGGCAAGATGGATTTGATCTCCGTTTCAGATGGATGGTTTGCTATGCCTCTAGCACAGGAGCTAGATAAACTGTGGTTCTGCACAGCTTTGTGTTTGCCTGTGCAAACCCTAATAACTCTGGTTGTGCTTATGGGTTGGAGGCGAGGCTGTTCCTCTCCCTGGAAGTGCTGGTGCACACCTTGCAGTGCTTGCTCCAAGTCCACACCTGGGTGTGGTGTGTTACCGGCCAGACTCAATTCAGACGTCCTGCTTCCCCTGTGCTCCTCTAAGAAGTTGCTGCTTCTCCCAGCAGGTTGGGTCAGCTGTTCCCATGGCTGTGCTTTCGGGGAGAGTCTGCAACAAAGGCCTCTTTTCACAGGTGCTTCTCAGGAAGGTATTTTGTCTGAGCTGGGTTGTGACCTAACTCTGCACAGCCAAAGCAATGCTGGTAGTGGCAAAGAGGTGGACCAGCAGAGCACAGCTGCAGGCTCCTTTCCGCTCTTCCATTTGCTCCCCAAGACTGTTGCCCACTCCCATCTCCTCTGTGGAAGCATATCCATTTCTATCTGTGGCTGCGCAAATGATCCTGGAGGGATAAATCGGGAGGAATGCCTGAATGCATGAGAGATGGGAATCAATCTGTGACAACTCTTTCAGTAAAGCTGCAGATGGTTGTGCTGGTGCCTGAGCCAAGTGGGTTTGGTATGTGTGGATGGGGATACAGAAATGAAGAAGGTAAAGCAATCATGGCAGCCTACCCTGTCTGTAGGTTTTCTATTTCTTTATTTCCTGCATCATTAATTAGCCCTGCCTGGATCTCTGTGCTCATCGTCCCAAACAGCTGATTTCCTGAAAATGCTTCCTCTTTGATTCCAGCCGCTCCAGGTCTCTTGCTTGGATGTTTCTGGAGAGGAGCCCTACCCTCAGCAAGCATTTAAGGGTTAGCTGAAGTGGTGGTGGCTTCCTGCTGGCACTGGAGTCCCAAGTGATGACTCCTTGCTTCCCACATTTTCAGCAAGACTTTGCTTGTTTCTGCCAGACAAAGGGACAGCTCCACAACGTTGCCAAACAGATCCAAGCTTTTAGTATGGGATAGTGCAGCTGCTCTAGTCCCATGATGCCAGTTGAGCCTGTCACAGGATTACAGGGAGAAATAAGGCAGCTTCCGTGTCATGGCAACAGCTTGTTCCATGAAGCATGTGCCTCCTGTGTCTTTTACAGACTGGCTTATGGAAAGAAGGAGAATTAGCAATAACCTCCTTGCTTCTAGCGTTAACAGAAAAAAATTTCATGTATCCAAGTTGTTCGAGCCGTTGAGAAACAATCTGGTGACTTAATTGTTTAAGGGAAGATGATTAATACGTGTAAACCACATTGTCCGGCTAAAGCTTGTTTACCACACCAGAATGTCAGCATTATTATCTGCTGTTATCTTGAAGTGTTAGTATTTCCGTCTTCAGACAATGCAGCATTTCTAGAATACCAACAAGGCAGGTGCAGGAAGGAGTCAGAAGGTTTCTGAAGCTTCTAAGTCCTTATATAAATCCATGTGTGAGATTGACTTCTTACCTGTAATTTTGGGAACTAATAAGTGAGATTTTTGATGCATGTTTCTCAAAATATGCCGTTTTCTCTTTACTATTTTCAGAGTCTTTATCCACGTAAATAGGAATAAAGAAACTCGAAGGATCTTGAAATTAGTCATTATTTAATAGATACTAGGATGTGACTTATGATCTACAGGAAAAGAATCTGTTTAAAATTAATGGATAGTATCAAAAGTTTTTAGCCTTAAATGGTGTGAAGGGGTTGTTTTTTTTTTTTAATTGATTACTTTTAAATTTAGTCCTTACCTTGGTTTTAGTGACAAAACACTACTCTGCTTCTTAATCCTGAGCCATGAAGATACAGCCAAATACTTGTTTGCAGGAGCAGAGTGGGTACTTGCAGATATCTTAAGGGCTTGGTTATTTAAAGGTCAGCCCCTGTTTGACCTGTCAACGCTTTAAAACTCTGCCAGAAATAGTTATGCTAGTGAATCTTTGTTCACAAAAGATAACAGTAAAATCCCAGTATGCATCAAAGCAGTTGCTGCAGTTGTAACAAACTTGTCTGTGGAGGCAGGGGGAGGCACAGTGGAGTGAGTGTCTGTTGAAATTGGTCGATTCCCAGATCCCAGGGGAAGAGAAGGGCGCTGGGGACAAACCCCCCATTAGGCTGGAAGAGGGTTGCTGTGGGCAAAGAAGTCCACCTGAAGAGGCAGAGCTTCTTGCTTTCCAGCTTTCACCTTGATGCAGAAAAAGGGATATTTGTGTAGGGTGGGTGGTGTGTGGGCTTGCTGCTCATTACCAAATAACAGAGGTCAAGAGAGGAATGTGCCAAGATCTAACGAGACAGACCCACAGGGAGTTAAAAGGATGAGTACCTTGAACGGATTTGAAATAGTATTTCTGGAGATGGATGACTTTGTAAGGATTGAATGGGAAGGGAAAGCTAGAGCATCTGGTTTTTCTGTTGCTTGCTGTTGAGTAGCTTTGGCTCTTCCACAGTGCTGAATAGTTTCCCAAAATCTTTTGTTCTAATAAGTGATTTCTTACTGTGTGGTGCCTTAGGAGACTTTTAAACAATAGCAGAAATTAATGTCTCCTTATCACTTCTAATTTATATTCTTTACAAAAAGCCTCTGAAACGAGATATTTTGAATCCTAGTCACCCTCTAATATGTTTTACTGTGTATCTGATCTGGGGGATAAATAATTATTTCTGTCTGCAGTTGTCATTATATGTGCATCTCCCAGCCTGATGTGAAGGTGAGAATCAGTTATTTGATTATGGAAGTAATACCTGGTTGCTGCAGGAACTTTGTGATGAGAATTTCGGAAAAAAGAAAACCAAATTGTAATACCTGAAAGTTGGGCTGAAAATTTGAGCCCACTCTTATCTAAGAGGATATTTTAAATCTTCTTGGAGTTGTTTACAAGAATTGCTAGCTCTGGTGCGAAAGGTTGTGTGAGATTTCTAAGTGCTTGGTCCTCTGCCTCCAAGTCCTGCCTTGGAGCTGCAGCGTGAACCTTCTGCCTGCTGGTAAGAGCGAGCCTGCTAAGGAAGAGAACAGTTAGAGAAAACACCAACTCTCAAAATCCCCCACCTGCATTTTCTGGAAACTTCCAGGTATTTCCATTGCATGTTCTCAGCATGAACTGGGGCTTCTTTGTGTGTGTGTGTGTGATATGTGAGATGAGCTTGGTGCTGCAGAGGAGATGCTGGAGCGCTGACTGAGATGCTGTGAGTTGCACAGCCACCCCTGTAGCCCTCTTCAGTTCAGTCTGCTCCTTAGCAATCTCTGAGGTGCCAAAATACTCTCTGCTGAACCACCTTCAGCTAAATTCAGCAGTTTTACAGGCTCTGGGGGTCTCTTGTAGTGTTTGCTGGCTGGAGAGGGGTTTCTTGATCACTGACTGCTTTTAATGTCTTTGCGCTCTTAGCCCACAAGCCTCACTGAAAGGACAGAGGGAAGGGGTGATGCAGCTCAGCCTGTGAATGAATTTTAGAAAATGCATCTTTCAGAGTACTGGTTGTCAGGGAAACCTTTGCCTTTTGGAAATATTTCTTAGCAATCTCCCTGAATTGCCACTCCAAAACGTTTCCAAGGTTTCCACTGTAACTTTGTTCTATCCGTAGTTAAACATCAGTTCTTGCAAGACAGCAGTTTGCTCTTAGGTGCTCCTGTGGTCATTTTGGACAAGAATCAGCATGTTTCAAATTGGATATTGCAATGTGCAGTAAGGAGAATCCTGGGTGTAAGTGGTCAGAAAACACTATCTTTGGTCTAAAGATGAAGATTTAATGATCCTTCTTGGATGAAGTATTGTTCCTGTATTTTCTCTGTCAACCTGTATCTGTCTTCTGATAATTTATAATGAAATATGTAGCTTAATAGTTTTAAATAGCATCTTCCATAATGAGAGCTTTTTCCCACCTCCCCCTCCAAATGCCTTAAGACAGTGAGCCTTTTAAAAACTATCAGTTATGCCTCCTTCTTCCATTACTGTTAATATAATATGCCTTTCCAATCAGTGATTTGTTGTTGTTGTGGCTACAAAAGAAACTGTTTTAACAATTTTTGGATTGGCTGTTCTGTATGATCTGCACTTGGCTCTTCTTTCATGAGTGTGGTTGCTTTGCTGAGCTGGAATATGTACTACCTGCCCATCAGATAAAAGAAAGGCAGGAGCCTTGGGGATGGTGACACATTGTAGGTTTAGTTTGCTGTCTAAATCTGCAATATTTGGGGGTGTGTATTTTAAGGTTTGATATAGACCAGTATTTTAAACTAAAAGGCAGAACACATTATAAGGAACTAAGAGGGAGAATCTAATTATATGTTAAATCTGAAGCATACTGGTGTAACGAATCCATCCAAGATATGCATGTTTGGATTATTGTGAACTGACCTTTACTGCATGCGAAGGGCAATAAATATTTGGAAACAATAAAGTTTTATATTGTGATTTGTTATATCTAATATAATTTTAGTTGTGCAGTTACTTTTCCAAATGAGCTACCTTCTGTGTTGTAAGCCAGACAAACCTTTGCATGGTGGAATTGTTTCTGCTTCGTCCTCCCTGTTGTCTGGCGATATTTTTTTTTTTTAATTGAACTAGGCTTGGGTAATTTTGTGTCAGTGGTGAGGGGCTTGGTCCAAACCACTCTTTACATTTGATGCCACTGTGTGTGGTAAACAGAAATGCTTGTTTGGTGGACATATGTGTCGGAGACAGAATGGAAGCTTCAGACACTTTATCAGGCAGACCCTCCCATTGAGTCATGAGGTGCAGAAAGGACCCTCTTACTTTCCAAATGCCTTCTGATAGAGGAATCTGGTGCATCTGGATCGAATCCTAGCCCCAGACTTAGCCATTGATTTATGTTTGAGATTATGGGTTTGTTCAGGTGTAATTGAACCTTTATCCAACCTTTATACAATTTTGTCCTGCAGGATTAGGGATAGCAACCCAAATGTATTTATATAAATAAATTATTTCAACTGAATGTGATAACGATTAGACTGAAATATATTAATCAGAATTGTTTACTCCACAGTATAGCTAGCTGCAACTACCAGTATTGCAGTGTGCTATTTTTGAAGCAATTATATTAAAGCTAGCAAAAACAATTAAGTAGAGACTGATGCTACTCACCCATGGGTGGGTTCAGTATCAGCCTCATGAGTAACCTTGAGGGGTGTCCCCCCTGAAGGGAGGAATCTTCACCCGCACTCCAAGAAGAACTATATTTGAAGACCTCACCCCGAAAAAGTGGGAGTGGTCTTTTACACTATGAAGTGATTGACTGTCAGTCAGATTTGTCTGGGCCAGCTGTGTCAGCTCAGCAGCTTTAGGTAAGTTATCAGTTGGTGTCACTTGTTGGTGCCTTTATCAGGTACTTTGTTCTTCCTCAGAATGTTTAACTTTGGAGAAGAGGCTACTTTTGGTGTTGAAGAGGGCTGAAACCAGCCAGAGTCAACAACCTCATTCACCACTGGGGAGATTGGCAAATGGGGTATTTTTTGGAGTTGCTTTATACCCACTCCAGGCACAGCATCCTGCTGCAGAGTATTTGTTCAAAGCAGGTCAGGCAGTCTATTTGTGCATGTGTTCAATTACTTATTGAAGAATTGCAATAAGCCGAATGCATCTTTATAGAATTCCTCTAATTTTTCAGGAAGTGTTGCAGAGAAATTGCTACTATGAAACTAAAATTCGTAATCAGTCTTAAAAAATAAATAATTCCACAGAGAGTAATGCTTAGGCTTCCGGCATTAGCCATGTATGCATGCTACATCCTAACCACAGCAGTATTATTGGATTTGGGAAGCTGCAGAAAAGAACTTATAACTTTCAACTGGGTTTTCAAAGTAACAGTAATGTTAATAAGGCTATGAGAAGTGAGGCGAGGAAGGAAATGTGACAGCTCTTGTTAGAGCAGAAGAACAAGCGGTGAAAAGTAAAGAAGCTTTTAAAGAGCCAACCCTTACGCAAATCCGAAACCAAAGCATTAACTTCAAGCAAGCTACAGTTTTGTGTTTAAATAACATCTCTTATCAGCCAGTCATGCTGCAGGAGCAGTACTGTGGGATGTGCTACCTGTGAACAAGTCAAATATTTGTCTTTGGGCAATATTTCATGCTGGTCTGGCAAATCCAGGAGCTATGCTGTGCCCTGTACCGTAGGGTGCCTTCATGTGGTGTTGGATTTGTTGATGTTGGTAGAACACCCATGTGATTTTTTTTTTTTTTTAAAGAATACTTCAGTTGCTTAAATCGCATTCATTCAATAAGAAAATTGTGGAGTTATACCTTAGAAGTTTTCAGCACAGTTTGACTTCTGTTACACTTTTTATGATGTCTGTCAATGAAATAGATAATGCACATTATGCTTATGTAGTTTCTTGGGGAACCCCAGGATTGGTCTCAACAGGGACTTTTTAAAATGGAATTTTAGGATCTAGGAGAAAACATTATTGCTTACAAGTGTATAGTAAAGCCTGGGCAGAGAGCAAATCGTAGTCCTTTCTCTGTTGTTGGGTGTTTTGATTTTGGTGTGGGTTTTCTTTGTTTGGGTGGTTTTTTTTGTTTTGTGTTTTTTGTTGTTGTTGTTTTGGGGATTTTTGTTGTCTTTTTTGTAGAGATGACAAGAAGAAATCTCTTTAAATGTCAGTGGTTTATATCTCTGCCACAAATAAACATAGTTTTTGAAGCTCAAAATTTGTCAATAGCTCTGTTCCTAAGCTCTTCAAGGTGTATCACAGAAATCTGCAAAACCCCCATGTACCTCAGTAAAAAGGTTTAGGTCAACATTTGAAGCACCTTACTGAGACACTTTGACCCATTTGGTTTAAAAAATAAGTTCCCAGTACTTATTCATTCCTGGTACTGTGCCTGCGACTTCTTTCTGTGTGAAAGCAAAGCTGCAATTGTAGTATGGCTCATGCTCCCCCATTTTAATAGGTAGAGCAGAGGCCCCTTGGAAAATGAGGTTCAATCCTTTTATAGCCTTTGTGTTTAATACGTCATGTTAAATTTATTTCTCGCTGTCCATGTGGCAGTGATAAATGGCTTATTGGATCAGAGGTCTGGGATAAATCAATAAGGAAACTTCTCCTTCAGCATGCATGTATCTGCTGGTACCTGGAGGGCTGTTACTGAATATCAGAGATGAACTAAAGGACTCTCTAACAACTGGCAAGCTGCTGTTTTTATCAGGATGAGAGTCTTGGAGGAGTTAAAAAATTCATTTTTAACAACTTAGATGTAAAGCAGACAAATAACCACTTCATGTAACATCTATTAAAGGGTAAGACCTCTTGCATGTATCTAAAAGCAAAAGTTCAGTGTTGCTAGTGGAGACTGGAAAGCTTCTCATCCAAGCAATTACCTGTGTCAGCACCTCTTTCTGCACTCAGTAGTATGAATAATTTAGTTCTGTGTTAATGTCAGTAAGAACTGTTTTCAAAGCTTCCTTTACATTAACTTTCTAATCTTAATACATGGGCTTGCTTCCCTCCTGCACCCCAAAGTTACTCATATGGAGCTGACATCCTTCTTTAATGGTGACACCATTGCAGTGCAGGTGTGGTGGAGAAAGAATTGCATTGGTGATGAAGTGAAGTCTAGTCCCATGCTTATTCCTCTGAATTCTGATGCCAGTGGAGGGGCTGTGGCTTCTCTCATAGCACCTTAACCTTTTCTGTACGTTGCTACTCTGAATCACAAGTGGAAGATATGTTGCTCTATACTTATAAGGTGGCTTTGTGTTATTCATAGTGTTGGAATGCCACAAGAATTTTTATGAGAGATTCAGTGTAGGGTGTCATTGGGGATTTAGGAGCATCTGCTGCCAGGCAAAAGTAGGGATATTTAACCTCTTTCATGTTTGTGCTTCTCAATTTCCTGCTCTGACTTCCCAAAACATGGTTTATCTTTACCTCTGAGAACAGCTCAGGGTTCTCAGAACCAAAGCTCTTCTAAGTCAAGGGTGGCTTATCTGAAGGGAAGCAGGGGAGTGGAGGGGCTCCCTGGCAGTGCTGTTGCTGGGGAGGTTTGATTTTAAGTGAGGAATGTTGGTGTTGCTGAGAAAAGGACAGAGAATGGGGCAGAGAAGCTCACTGAGGAGCATGTCAGGGCTGAGGGGTGGCATTCTTACCCCTAACGTAGCAGCCGTAGTCTAATAGCGGGAGGGTGGGACGAGGTGGTGAGGAAATCGAGTGTAATAATGAGTCCCTCCCCTTGTAACATGTCCCATTGCTCTGAAAAATATCTTTCCAGGCTTTTTGAAGTAAGAGGAAGTATTAAACTAGGAGAAATATATCAAAACCAGGTTCTGTTAGTCAAGTATAGACTGCCTGGTGACCTACGTGTTGGGAATTGGAGAGATCATGATCATCACAAGGTGTCTGGATAGGTTCCTAAGAAGGGAGGAAGAGGACTCAGTGGTCAAGGTATCTTGCCTGTATCCTTGGCACAGTGAATCCAGAGGTTCTGGGAACAAAACTTAGGCAGTAACTCCTTTGCCGTGCTCTCTGTGGGTCCTCTTTTGTCCTTTATTAGTAATTAGGTAGGAAATGGAAAGGAAGAGTGGAACTAAATGGAGTGCTCCTTAAGCATGCACAAAGGAAAATAAAATCAAACTGTTGTATATGTATTTCTGCACTAATACCAGAAACCAAAGTAGTAAAATGCAGAACTTAATGCTTGTCTTTAAAGGGGGATATTGACATAATATGCATCTTAAATGTGGCAGGAGGATGACAAATGCTGGGATAATGAAGTATCAAAGTACAGAGAAAGCCAGACTAGGCCGAGCTGGCAGAGAAAACTGCTGTATTCTAAAGCTTAAAGTCAAGTCAGATTAGATAAGTAACCCAAAATCCCAGTGGGTTTAGGCATAGAAAAGAAAAACAAGGCCATGTTTTGTTGCCCTCAGTGTGGTTATGCCAGCAGTGCTATGGAGGAATATGGGAGAGACCATAAAGGGATGGAGTGCAGCAGCTCTGCTGTGCCTCATCCCATGTACCTTTAACATCTTCCTGGATCGAGTACTTGTCATACTGGGATGGGATACTGCAAGTAAGCTTTAACCACTGTCAGTGGCAGCTGCATAGGGGATTCATAAGGGCAGAGACAGCATCTGGTTCCTGATCGTGCAAGAGCAATTTCAAAGTGTCACAGCAAAGCTGCCCTGTGGTGGTAGCTACAGGACACAGAAATTCAGCATCTCTGCAAGGGCAGCAAAAGTGAGAAGATTCCCTCCCAAAAGCTAAGGACAAGTCTACTGAGAGGGGAGAAAAGGGGGATGTTTGCTGTGGGGGTTGATTTAGGTTTGTTCTTTGCTTGGTTGGTTGTTGATTTTGCTTATATATTTATTTATTATCCATTTATTAAATGAATGGCGAGAGGTGTAGTTAAGGGTCAAATCTTTTGTGGCGGTTTAAAGGCACAGTGTTGGAGACTCCAAGAAAAAAAGGGCATATCCTGCTAGGAAATAAAATAAAGGAAAAGTGAAAACTGTGGTTATATAGCAAGGAAAAGGAGGACATTTTAACAAAAAAAAACCCTCTAACACAAACAATACCAAAAAAACCTCCCAGCAAAACAAAAATAGCCCCAAAGACTCCTTTGAAAACTGCAAATTGTGTCCAAATGGGGAGTGTAAGAAGTAACAGAAAGAAACCTGGCACGTCAGATTATAAACTTACAGAAAGTATAAATAAATACAGTTTGTTTGGAGTGTGGGGATATTTTTTTTGTTTTGTATTTGTTTGGGTTTTTGTTTGTTTGTTTTGCTTTGTTGAGGTTTTTGTTGCAAATGCCTCAAATACATTGGGAGTAGGAATACTGTTTACTGATTCCCCTGACCTCCCAACAAGGCCAATGGACCACTGCAGGGGGGAGGGTGGTGGTGCGTGATGTGTGTAATGGTCCTTTTTTTTCAGAAGCGTTCACAGAAGTAAGTTGCATTGGTAAAAATCACATTATTTTTTACTTTTTGCCATCCCAGTGGAGAATGTTGGAGATTTAAGTGCCCCAGTATCTGCTCTATGAAGGAGGTGGGTACCAAAGGGTTTGTCTTGGTGCCTGTAGAAGAGGTGACTGGAGGCACGACATAACTAAAATAGATGAAAACATGTCATCACTATCATATAGTGAGCCTTAAAGAACAGAAAAACCCCTTGTGATATGTAATTGCTCACTTTAATGTGATTCACTTTATATGATTTTGCACCAGAAGACCGAAAGGATGGTAAAGGGCAAGGGGGGAGGCCGTTTCCAGGGAAGCCCAAAAAGCCAATTGTCTGTATCAGGGAGATTAACTGAGTTTATTTTTAATAATAGAATTCACCTTTGGGTGAACATGATGCGTAGCAGAACAGTCAGGATGGCTTTTGCAAAAAACAAGGTTTGCCCCATTTACTTCTTGGGGTTGTTTGAAGCACATGGTGAACATGTGAGCAAACATGAGGTCATGGTGTCAGGTGAGGTGATATGCTGGGATTTTCCGTAGGTATTTGACAAAATCCCCGACCACACTTGATGTAAAAACAAAACGTACAAAAAAAAAAAAAGGGGGGGAGGGGGGCAAAAAACCCCCTGACTCAGACCAAACTACTGCAATGGACCAAAGAGGCAGATCTTCAAATGAATTAATAATGGGTGAAAAACTACAAGATGCAGGTATGATGCAGTAAAACGGGCAAATCTCATGGTGGAAATAAAACCACCAGTAAACTATTGCAGAGGTCTCTGCTGGAGCCTGTGCAGCTCAATATATTGATGAATTACTTGGAAAAGACAGTGAACAGCGAAGTGACCAAGTTGCTGATGATACTTAAGTATTCAGGGTAGTCAGAGTGAGACCTCACTGAGAAATTGCAGACAGGCTTTATGAGTTTGAGCATCTGGGCAATAGAAGGGCACATGAAAATCAATGTATTGATTTGAGCTGCCAGTTTCCCTTCAGGAGTAATGTCTCAAGATTGTAAAAGACATTCTTACGAAAACAGCCTCTCAGCAGTGGTCAAAAAACCCCACCCAAACCGCAAATCAATATTTGAGATCTTAGGGAAGGAATAGAGAACCAGCAGAAAACTTCACAGTGGCCCTATGTAGGGCAGTGGTGCACCCATCTCTTGAACACTGTGTGCAGTGCTGCCTTCTTTCCTCTGTCTGCCATTGCTGAAGTGACACAGTCTTACTGGAATAGATCTGGACAAGAGCAACAAGGGTCATTTAAAGGCACAGAGTGATTTCTGCAAGGGGATTGAAGTACAATATCATTTTTCAGGCTGGAAAAGAGCTGCAGTGGCAGGGATGTGATGGGGCTCTGTGTGTTCGTGCCTGTCAGGTACCTGGGGCATGAGTGTGCCCTGTGCTCTCCAGCAGAAGAGGGAGCAGCAGTGACCAGTGAGCACGACTGGCTGCAGGTTCAAAGCACATGAAAGAAATGCTCTTCTGCACAACGTAGTTGGGCTGTGGAGCTCGTCACGTGGTACTCTGCATTGTTTCACAGAATGACAGAAGAGGTTTCAGAAACATCTACTGAAGGCTGTTAACTAGGAAAATGGTATTTCTGGCTCAGAAGGTCCCAGATGCACAAGCTGGCGTGTGTTCTGAGGACATGCTGGGGCATGCTTTGCCTCCTTACGAGCAGATTCCCTAAGGCTCAGCTGTTGCTGGCTGTTGGAGAACAAAAGTAAGCTTTCACCTGGCTTGTACAGCCTTTCATACCTTACTGAAAACAGAAAACAAGTGTTGGACAAATACTCTGTGAACTATGCTAATATTCTGTAGCCTTTGTGGTTTATAATAGTAATTACCAATTAATCCTCTCTTCATCCCTTATGTTTGTAGGGCTACTTTTAGAGCTGCTGCCTTGAAAGAAGCAGGTGAGAGCTCTACTTTGCTGTAGTGAAGAAGGTAGGACTCTAGATAAAGCTTGTTTGACCTATAGCAAGCTAACTAAAGACTAGACAAGGTCATTGCTGAGTGAAAAGTGGATTAAATGCTGCTTTTTTTGGGAGCTTGTTTGAGTTTTGTAATGGGTTGGCGTTTTTGGATCCTTGATCTGGTTGTTGGTAAGGCTGCATGAATCCTGCTGCTGATGGGACTGTGAAAGGGGTGGGGAAGAGAAGGAATAGGACCAGGGAAGGCTGTTCATGGAAGCAGATGGTGCTCGGCTTATTCTGTCAAGCTGTGCAGCATGGCCTGCTTGTGGAAAGCTCTTGCTCTTTGCACAAAAGTAGCATTTATTCAATCAAAATTGCTTTGTTTTTTGAAAACTGGTATAAAGTAACAAGTAGACTTTGATAAACTTATGTGAAAATGTTTGCTAACAAACAAAGTTAAAATGTTACTAACAAAACCCAAGCCATTATTAATGATAAGAGGTTTTGCAGCAGTTTACAATAGGAGTTTTAAAATAAGTACTTTGTAGTTCAGGCAGCAGATACTTTGTTGTGTCTGTAATTGCCACTGGGCTCAGAAGCCTCGGGAAAGGTTCTTTAGAAATCTTTGATGTTCTTACAGTGAGAATGTGACCTAGCAACCGTTTAAAGAGCTGGACTCTTTAAATGATTTCTATTTTGGGTGTTCTCAGGGCAGAACAGAAGAATAAGGCTGGTACCAGGAAATATAGGAAGAGACAGGCCATTCACTTAAGACAAAATAGGTCAACGTTCCCCACTGCCCGGGGTAAGCTCTCAACTCCTCAGCGTGAACATCAGCTGTGGATGGGATAGGGAGTGTAAACTGTGGATTGCCCTCTTGGCCAAAGGAGTGAAATGGCTGAGAAACAGAGAGGCTTGTCTGAGGATGGGTAGTGGATAAGTGAAAGTTCACTGGTTAGCTTAGAGAAAAGTTGAATGATTTGCTGAACCCTATAGTGGTTAAAGAAAGTCTGTGCCGAGTTAACACACACATAGCAGTATGAGAAGCAGCTTCAGATAATGCAAATATTGCCAGCAGCTAATTAGGAATGGTGATCTATGAAATTGCAGTTTTTTATAGCAAAGTGTTTTCCAGTACAGAGTTGAAAAGCATATTATCTTCCCTCAAACATGTGGTTAAAGTCTGTTCCTGTGGGTGGATCTCTCTCTTCACATGGCACGTGGGAATTTGTGTTTGTGGTCCCTAAAAATTTGGGGTACTGGAAACTCACCTGCATACAGGGTACGTGTGGGCAAAATGGTTAACTTAAAATCCTAATTTTGAGCAAACCCAACCAACATTTATTTTCTTTAAAGGAAAAGAACTCAAAATAATATGTATTTCTTCAAAAAGCAAAACTTTTAAGTAATGAGTAAAGGCTGACAACATTTACATAAAGGTGTTGTCTAATAGTGCAGGCCTACAGAACAAAATATCAATTGTCCAGATTTAAAATAATTACTACAGTAAGTCATGACATTAATGCTCTCAGTAGCTAATGCTTAACATACAATCAGCTTTGTCGTGGTTTTTCACTAGTTCTCCTAGTCTAATTTTTTGTATATTTAATTGAGCTAGCGTGGCTAATTCAATTTCTTTTATCAACTCTACCCATGGCAGAGGTCTGTGAAACTACTTATGTTGCTGAGCTGGAATGTGAGCAAGACCTTTCCCTCTCCATAAACTGATCAGTTCCTTTAACACTGCAAGGTGCCCTGAAACCCATTACTTGTGCTGCAAAGTACGTTTTGATTGAATTACACTGCTGACATTTCTACCTATCCAAGCTCTTTTTTTTTCCTTTTCCAGTGAAACTACTAGAAATGTTTTTGGGTTTTGCTTTTTGCTTCCCCTGTTATTATAGTATTTAATCTTCTGGTTGCATGTAAAAGGAGAGGGAGGGGGGGGAATAAATCTAAGGACTGTGGGGCAGGAGCCACCTGATCCCTGCTAAACTCCTCTACATGTTGGATGGACATGACCACAGTTTGATGAAGCTCATAGTGTAAGCTATTGCCCTGGTGCAGTAATTTTTTTAATTTTTAATTTTTTTTTAATTATACCTAAACTTTCTTTACTATAGCAACACATCTTCATAAATCATGAAGGATAGGAACTGTTTAGAGAATCTTCTCGAATAAAGGTTCTTGTTTTATGATGAGTGACTTCGCTTCCCTGTAGATTTTCTGGCTCTGTGATGACCCAGACAATCCTTTGTACAGAATATTCCAATTATTTTTTTTTCTCCTGTGCTCACTTCAGTGAAAAAGAAATGGACTCTTTGAAACACATGAGTTGTGATATAAAGCAGGACCAAATCTGACTGACCTAACTAAAATGGAGAGGTAGGGTGCATCTGAGGACTCACTGGTGGTGTCTCCTACAAAGGTGTGGGGGGGAAAAAAACCCAACCCAGGTCAAAGCACTGAACTGTCACCTCAGATCTTGGAAAAAGAGATGGTACATTGCAAATACTAATATGTTTTTTAGATTTTCTTTTTTTTCCTGAGAAAAATAATTGCACACAAAGTAGTGAGTGAAATGATTCGATAAAATCAGGTTTTTTCTGAACATCACAAAAAAAATCTGTGGTTGTCATACATAGGATTGCAGGTCTTATGCTTGGAGCATAAACTTTTTCTCATGTGAATGTTCCCTATAGCATCTTCAGTTAGTGATGATGTAGCTAACCAGATAGCATTTAAACAGCAAAGTAGACATTTTTTAAAATCTGTTTTCTGAAGTGGAGGTATCAATGTTATTGCTTTTACAGCAGAAGCTCCTGGGATCAGTGAAGAGTTGATGTCCACAAGGCTTTATTTGCTTGAGAGTGTTTGCCATCTTTAAAAAACCAAAAAGCAACTGACAAACAACCCCCCCCCTCCAAAAAACCCCCAGAACTTCCCTATGGTAACACAAAATCCATGCCTTGTGTGTGAATACATGTTAAAACTTGACTACTTTGACTACTAATCTTCAGAACTGTTTTTCTGCATGAATATTTCTGAAGAAACTAAGACAGCTTATGAACGCCATAGTTTTTTATGTACTTACAGAAAAACATTTGCACAGTTAACTTCCCTCAGAGGTGAAATGTGTTTAATGCACTGCATCCTTCATTTTCACCGTCTGGCAGAGCTCCCTTTACTGACAACTGGTGATTCCTTTTGCCCCTCCCTCCAGGCTTTCACCTGTTTGCAGCTGGATCAAGTGCAAACAAAACAAAGTAATCTTCATTTGTAGTGAGACATCATCCAAAAATAGTGTTCTGAGCCACGGAACAAGGCAGTTTACTATTTTAGAAAAGATACAGATTTAGCAGGAGGATTTTATGTGAAGGAAAGTTGTATGATTTCTATATAAAGTTTCCTGGCTTTATGTATCTGACAGATGGGGGTATCATTTGTCAGGATTATGAGTCATCTTGTATATTCTAACTATAGTTATAACATTTTTTTTTTTTTGAGAGGCATTTCAAAATTTATTCACTGACAGGAGTTATGACAGCTGTCTGCCAGATGAAGATTTTTCTCAGCACTTAAAGAAGTAGTTGCCCCACTTTAAGTGGGATCCTGCTCGGGGACCAGCTCTGGATTTCAAAAAAAGGCGTAGATGGACCAAAGATGCATTGTTACAGCTCTTCTCGTTGTGTTGGCTTTCCAAATGTGCTGTGGATCTCTGCCACTTGCAGAGGAAGTCAGTGTGAGGGGTAACATGTATCAGATATGGGGGAGGAAGAAGGGGATAGCTCCAAATACACCATAATGAGATTAAGCAGAGAACTTGGTGAATTATGAGTTTGTCTGCCCGCAGTTACAGTGTAAAAGGCAAATGTGATGAATAACCACAAATGTTGCAATTTTAAAGACCTAGGCAAAAGACTGTTCTTTGGACGCCTGGTAGGGGTGCACCCAAAAAACCAAAATGTTTGTTAACCTCTCTTTTTGCTTACTGGAAGCATGGTTCTGTTTAATTATGATGATACAAGAAGGTGGTGAGATGGCAAAGGAGAGCTGGCTGTGATTTGAGGGAGGGAATGGATGGGACCAGAGTTTGTTTTTTGTCCTACAGGGGGTTGGGGAGAAAAGGGTAAGAAGAGGTTTTGGGTTTGGTGAAGAAACCTAGTTGCAAAATGTTTAGCCACCAGAATTTCCCTGATCTCTGCAATTAGTTCTGAGTTTCCTGTGTGTGCCACATGGTAACAGAAATAATACAACTCTCCTGAAATCAGTGGCAAATGGTCAATGTTCAGCCTATTTAAAGCAGGTGATCTTGAAACTTAAATACTGTGGATACACAGTTTTAACCATTTGGTGGAAAAAAGTGACTGTATAGTGAGAAGAGATGAATAAAAAGAACAAAAATTCTGACCACATGAGCCCTTGAACAGAGCACTGAAATGTC
Organism: Oxyruncus cristatus; assembly: GCA_013399855.1. Taxonomy (NCBI): domain Eukaryota; kingdom Metazoa; phylum Chordata; class Aves; order Passeriformes; family Cotingidae; genus Oxyruncus; species Oxyruncus cristatus. The sequence goes on from VXAY01007247.1 coordinate 2,488,512, forward strand.
GATTTAGTGCTGCAGCACCTTGTTCTGTAACTCCTGCAACTCTGCCAGCCTTCCTTGCCCCCTTTCTTAGGACATGCCTGCTGTGTGGACTTCTCTTCTCCTTCGATGATGTAAGCTAGAATGACTGGAATTAGGCATGACTGGTTTTCCTCTTAGTGTAAATAATGTTCGTGACTGCCTTTGAATGTGGAATTTTAAGTATCTTGTGCTCTTTTAAAAAAAAAAAGGGGGGGGGCCAACAAAACACCACCCCCCCCTCATAATGATACTGGCTATTGAACTACAAGACCCTGAGTGTAGTTAGCTGTATTACAAAGAGGTATTTTGCTTCCAGGCAGCAGCATGGAGGAACATTAGCGAAATCAATATCACATTAAAGATTCAGGCTGCATTAGGTTGATATGACGGATTATTTTCTCGGAGTGCTGACATCATGTTTCATTACGCCCATTCCTGGATCTTCGTGAGGCAGTGGTAGAGCTGACTCAGCCCTCCTGAGAACTTGTGTCTCTGAGGAGGTCCTCCCTTGTGCCTCCTCCCACGGAGCTGAGCTTCCCCGTGCGGTTGCCCGGTTGTCTTTGTGGAGGCTGCAGCCATCGGGATGTCCCAGCGTCGCTGACTGTCCCGCGCATGGTGCTGCCTGCGATGCTCAAGGCAGTCCTTGCAGGCCTTGCCAGATGGCAGAGTTATCCAAAAGGGTAAGGTAGGTTGGAAGTGGTCTGTAGGAAGCCAAAAAAAAGAAAGGATGATATTGGGGAGGTCAACAGGACAGTGGATTTCTTTGTTGTTGTTTCTGTAATGATTTGCATGTTGAGGTGTGGTGCAACAGCAGGCTACTGGGGCAGGACGAAAGAGCTTCAGCTTTGCTCCTTAGTTATGTCTCTGGCTCACTTTGTGGCCTTGAGCAACTTGCACTCAACTTTCCCCATAGGTAAATCAAGAAAATAATGCTTATTTATCTTTTTATAGTACTTTGAGATGCCCAACAGGAAGGTGGTAAGTATTATTATTCATAGATTCTCGTCTTTTTCCCCACTTCTTGTGTTAATTTTTGTACATTAGAATTAAATATTTACGTTTCTTACTCTGGGAAGATTAATTTCCCACTTGAAGATGATGTTTCATGCTTGCTAAAATGACTGCTTTAATGATAATTATGCCAGTGTGCTGCTGGAGAGGCTGCATCAACAGAAAATGCCAAAACGGTTTGGATTTCAAAGGCACAATATTTTTACTGCTTCGTGTGCAGTGCGTGGTAGGAAGGGAATTCCCTGGCTGAGTATCCAGCTGTTTTTAGGAAACTGTTGATCTCAGTCAACACAGTTCCTTCAAAGCCCAGGAGTAAAAAACTTGCAATGTTGTTTATGCAATTAAAGAGTTTTCTTAATGACATTAGCAGGTCTTGTCAAACTTTATCAAGTAGGGGAGGTAAGGCGAGGGTTTGTGAAAGCAACTGCATAACTCATTTATCTACAGATCAGATCAGTGATTTAAGTTTCTAACTATAGTTTTAGGTTGTTTAACTCTGTTAATTTTGGATGCGTCATTAGAAAACTTCACTACAAAATGTGATTTTAAGATGGCTAATCTGCTATTCCGTCTTCAATTTAATTCTCCATCAATGCAGAATTACATCTTCCCCTCAGCAATGAAGTAAACAAATCGATACAAATGACTTGCACTCATAAGGTCTACTGAGTTATAAGCTTATGCAGCACCACAGAGTCCACAAATGCACCATTTTAGTGCCTTGTCTCTGGTTTATAAAGCAGCAAGTTGAAAAGGGAGGTAATAAGGCATCTTGGAAAGTTAACAAGGGAAAATTTCCTTTCTGGAACGGTTCATTTTGGACTCTTTCCTGCTGTTCTGTTTGGAACGTGCTCTATGGGCTTCCCAGCCACTCCTGTCATCCTGCATCAGGAGGAGTGTCAGCTGAGGCTCCCAGGTCCAGTGGTGGTGCCCACTCAGGCTTCCCAGCCATCTGTGCTTTGGGCCTCTGCTCCTGCTGCCTGTGTCCTCCTGCTGGGAAGTGAGATGAGTGGTGTTGTTTGTCTTCTCTTCTTTTGGACTTTTCAATCACTTTCTGCTTCTGGTACCCTCAGGGTTTTTCCTTTTGAAAAAAGGATTGGTTCTCTACAGAGAAGTGGTTTAACAGAGTCTGGAGGGGGCAGGTGACCCATCATCTTTATACACTATGAAATTTATAAGAAGGATATGTATATATGTAAAATCTGTAAGTTCTAATATGTAATATTTATAAAATTATAGATTATAAATGTGTAAAATGTGTTTGGGGTGTACATGTGCAAGTGTTTTTAATATACATAAATGTATAGGTATGAAGATGTGTATACAGATGCCATATGTGTATATATATAAATAAATAAAAGGTTTTAATCCTTTACAGGAGAGGTTTAAAAACTTGTGAGATGAAGATTTGTTCTGAATCTGATATAGCTTATGATTTTATTATTACTGATGTGATTATTTTTTGTTGGAGCCTGCGGTCTCTGTGCAAGATTATGGCACTATATAAAATATATAGTAATCTCTTCAAGGTAGAAATAGAATAAACAAGGGGAACTGAAGGCAGAGGACAAGCAGACAAAAGCAATATGGACTCTGTTGTTCTTTGCTTTCACATTCTTATTTGCTTAGGTAAAAACACTAGCTTCCCAAAATCAGGATATAACATAATTATATGTTGTTATGAGCTAACAACTGTTTTTGTTTTCTGTTTTGGTGTAGTAAGAGCAATTTATGTGTTGTTTTGGTTTGGTGGTGGGGGGTTTTTTTGTTTGTTTGTTTTCTGTTTTGGTGTTTTTTTTTTTTCTTTTTTAATTGGCTTTCAGTAAGTGGAAAAACTAATGCTGTGGGTTTGGAGAGCACTGTGTGTTACTCTGATACTTCTGGCTTTAAAGATTAAATCCATGGGAATTATACGGTGCTCTGGGAATCTTATAGCCAGTGGTAGCTAAGTAGAGACTTAAAGCCTGGCCAGGCAGTCTCACACCTGTGTAAGGAGGTGGTGCAGTGCTGGAGGTGGAGCCCAGCAGTGTGACTATGGCAGTGCACACTCGGTCTGCTAATTGGTCATGGTCTGACGGATTTCAATTTATGTCTAGATTGGATCAGCAGCAGAGCTGGGAAGGAAACTGAATTTTCAGTCTCATTCACTTAGGAAGCTTCAGCTTGATGAAGACTAGAAAAAGTTGGGAGCTCGGTTTGACTCACGAGCTGATTCAAAAAATTATTTGATAGACTTGTCTGATGGCGGTTCCTTGTTGCATTTAGCGTGATGTGCGTCTAGCAGAGCTTGTACTGTGACTGCTGAACTGCAGCAGCCCTACTTTGTCTGCTGGTGAGCTGTTGGCTCCTCTAATTTAAATTACAGATTTTGTTTTCTAAAATGAATGTTCCCTCACTTCCTTGGGCACAGCTCTGTTTTTGACGGAGTTGTTGAGAGACGCTTGTGTTTGACTGCCCTTTGAGTTTCTTCCACAGCGCAACCCAGTTCACAATACAGTCGGTCATTGCCATGGCCTTTTGTACCCTGCCACAAGAACTAAACCAAACCCCCACAAATCAGAAAGAAACACTGATTTACCAAACCCTGATTAGGAGGAGGATGTGATACAAAGAAAATCACTCACCACCTCTCAACATCAGACTGATAAGTGATTGCCACTTTGGGCAGACTGTCCTCCAGTTTAATCACGGAGCTTGTCATTATGTGGTCTGGGATACCCCTTTGGGCAAGTTGGAGTCAGCTGTCCCAGCTGCATTCCCTCCCAGCCTCTTGCCCACCCCATTCACTGGGGGGACAAGCTGGGAAACAAAGGTGGCCTTGATGCTCTGCAAGCACTTCTCAGCAATTGCCAAAACACTGGTGAGCTACCAACACTGTTTTAGTCACAGATACAAGACCCAACACCATAAGGGCTGCTGTGAAGAAAGTCAACTCCATCCCAGCTGCACCCAGTATACCATGATACCGTTAATTTGAAGATACAATTTGTATTAGCATCTGTAAGCTAATATTTAATTGAGGGCAACCCTTAACAGTAACAAGATTTCATTTAACTTACTGTAACTGTGGGTAATAGGTAGAAAGAAAATACTTGGCTTCCTTTTTATTGCTTTCTGAAATACAGACTTGGAGCAGATGAAATGTAAGGAATAGAAAGGAAAAGTGGTCCATTTTAATAAAGACAAACTTTATACTTCTGCCAAGCATGCAGCTTTCATTGCCGGAATATTTTTTTCATTTGTGTTTTCTTAGGTACATACGAATTGCTCACTGCCACAACTGAAGCGTCCGTGTGCAGCATATCTAACAGACGAATTCGTTTTGGATGGTTTCGTAAATGAATTTCATGTGGAAAGGTTCAGATGAAGGGGCACCTTAACGCCTTTTTTCACACAGTATTAATTCACTAGGATGCGAGTTTGTCACATCATGTAAAATGAAACTCTCTCTTGATGTACACTCCGTTCATGATAACACCTAATATATTGTGTCTCTGTGACAGCTTTAGTGGGAGTCTGTTTCCACTCTTCAGTTCTCTTATGACTGTGGGTATTACAGCTCTCTTCATGTTTTAACCAGGAACTTAGACTGCTGTGGTATTGGTCTGCTTTCTTGGTTAGACTCTGAATAAAGGTTAAATTGGAGTTCATTGATGCAGAGGATGTGGTCCTGTGTTTAGCAGCTGGATGAACTTTTACTTGGAAAACTGAAAATAATGTGTTCTGGAAGGTACCAGTATATTTGTCTCCCTTCTGTTGTTTTTGCTTCTACTGAAGTAGAAAAGGGAATTTGCATAAGATTTCAAAAACAACAGTGTAGAATTTATAAGGTGAGATTACAGTGTAAAGTTAAGGACTTCGGCAGATTTAACCTTGCTTTTGATCTGTCTTTCTAAAGATGGTCTTAAGTGCAGAAAGTGCTGTATCAAAGCGAACACACCGTGTTATCTGCTCCTCTTGTTATTTATGCACTCTGTTTCTCTTTAACCACATCTTTTAAGGCCTCACTAAGGTGGATGGTTGATTTTATTTGAGGGGGGAAAAGCTGTTTATTTTATTTAAGCTCTGTAAAAGAAGGGAGAAGTAGGTGAAAGGGAAGATGAGGAGTATTTAACTTCCCCCCTGTTTAATCGGGGGTGCAGAGCAGGCTGATGGTCTGTGTGTGTGAGAACCTGTTTCCCCACATCCATACCTGCACTGTCCCTCGCTGTGGATTCCTCTCCAGGCTTTGTGGTACCCCTTCTCTTCTTGGGAAGACCAGGGAGGATATAAAGTGTGTCATAGGCACTGCAGAGTCCTCAAGAACAGTTCCATGGCGGGATGATGCCTGATGTAAATTTGGGGTATAACTCTACCTTAGCAGCCAGTCCGAACAGGTTGACTGAGGCAAGAAATCTGTAGTTGAATAGTCCACCATTTAGCAGACTTTCTTACACTTCCTCTGTTGAAGTAGTACAGAACAGAAATTATGTGGTAAATACAATGTTGATCTAATAATCCTGTCATTGATTTTCTTCTGTCAGCAAAAAGTGACATGCTGCAGGATGAGGAGAAACAGATCTGGTGCTGCCGGAGTTCTGGGTTTAGCATTCCAATATGTCTTTGGAACGTGCACTTTGAGTGTTTGCATTCTTCTAGATGGTACTAAAAAATGATTTAAGGAAAACTGATCAGTTTATTTTCAGTACTCTCTCTGTAACTGGTTCAATGTAATGGTGTAAGAAATTCCTTGAAATAGGGGCTGGACCTGTATCCACTAAAGCAATTGGAGAACAAATCTCATAAGCAAAATCTTCCCGTATTTGGGCCTTCTTGTATTTTTGCATCTTTTTGACTTTTTATTGATAATTGATTTTGGCAAGCATATGCAAAAACCAAGTCATGATGAAATCAATACCTTGACATAGTGTCAGGAACTGTTTGATACATCCAGGTTTCCTAAACTAGTACTTTGGGTCCTGTGGAAAGATGGGAAGGTATAGTAATGCAATCAATGGGAGAAGTAGAATGAGAAATTTAGCCTGTTGAAGTCTCACTGGTGAGATACAACTTCTTGGTTCTTTGCCATCTGTGATATAATTACTGTTCTCTCCCCTATCCCACTGGAGGGGAGTGAGAAAGCAGCTGTTTGGGTCTTAGTTGCTGTCTGAGGTTAAACCATGATGTAATCCTTGATTTAAAACTGTAAAGGCAAATAATAAAATCAATGGAAAGTCATTTCTTCTATCAAAGGGGGACTGATGGATCTTTTGGGGCAGCCAATAACAATGCTATCCCATGCCTTCAGATAAGTTTGAGATGATCAAGTAGGAAAAAAAAGAAAGATTCTGCCCATCTTCCTCTCTACTGTAAATCTGTGGAAATTCTAGGCTGAAGTGCACCCACCTACCACCCTCGTTGCCTGTACCTCTGAGGACAGCTTCACATGATATGGCTGAGGTAAAGTCTGTCTTGCTGTGTTTAGTGGTTTGATGGTTATTTTGAGCTTAAAATGCAAATTTGACTTTTTGACTCTTTTTTCCCATATATATGTGACGATTTTGTCATGCTGAAAAGATGTAATCAAGCCAGTCTTTGATCTCAGACACTGTTCAAAACAGATGGAAATTACTCTTTCAGGAGAAGCTAAAAGTTAGAGGAGACTAACTGTAGGTGAATATACATTTTGAAAGTGTATGTTCTTTAAACATACTGAGTTCCATTTTTTGGTGTACTCTGAATAGAGTTTTTTTGGTTTGGTTTTTTTTTTGTGGTTTTGTTTTGTTTTTTGGTTTTTTGTGTGTTTGTGGGGGGGGTTGTTTTGTTTGGTTTTGGTGTTTTTTTTTTTTTTTTTTAAATCTGTCATTTGATATCCAGAGCTCTCCATTTCATGCTTACCTGCTGGCTGGGGCCAGCAAGTGAGGATATTTGCAAGTGAGGACAACACTAAGGCCTGAGGCAAGAGTAAGTAGCTGCTGCTGGCATCCACAATCTCATAATCAGGGTATATTCAAGTAGTGTTGACATATAATGTGCTCGAGATTTAAGAAAATCAGTGATTTCAGTGGCATTTTGGAGAGTGCCTTATTCTGCATGGCTGAAATTTGGTTTTGGGTATGTATACGTGTATCTGTACACAGATATGGTTGCGTGTCTCGATACCGCCTACACTGAAGGGTCTGTGTCTGATTAGAAATGTTTTTAAGTTGAACAGGCAAGTCTCATAGATTATCCCCTATTTCAAATTTTGGTAGTGTTTTTCAAATGGTTAAAGAAAGAGGAAACATTTTCATTACCATTAGCTGGAAGGGGAAAAGCGAATCTCTAAATCTAAAGAGAAGCAAATGGATTATCATCAAAATCCTAGTATCGGGCTGAAACAGAAATGTCTGAGCACAAAGAGCTGATTTTCATCTCTCCTGCCTTTTTTAATCAGAGTTATTTTTGTCTGAGCTCTGTCACAGACTCTTCTGCAAAAGGAAGGACAAAAGGGTCAGGCTGACGGCGAAAGCTTGAGACTACTGTGGGGAGCAATAGCTGAAGCAGCAGAAGCACTTGAGGTGCTCTTGTGATGAGAGAAGTCCTGAGGATTGGTAAATGTGCAGGGCAGGGTTCAAACACAGACATGAGCTAACTACAGATCTGCAAACAAGAAACATTGGCAGCTCTGGGAAGGGTAAAGTCAAGGAAAGCTGCGAGTAGTGTATGACCAGAAGGACCCAGGGGATGTGTGTCCTTCTCTCCAGGGATGCTTGAAGCAGCAGAGCTAACATTACCCAGGGCTGCCAGCTCAGATCTAATGTCCTGAAATCATACCATGCCTGGATTACCTTGTCACAAGCCATCACTGCTGAGCCTCAGGAACTAAAATTGAATTGGCATTTTGTCTTTAACTATATTGCAGGGTTGCATTTCTCATGAATGTGAAGATATCTGGGATTTTAGGTTTAGCTAATGGTGCAGAGGACCTAAATAATGAAATGGCTGCACTTCAAGATGGTTTTCCATGATGGTGTTTGTAACTAATTAACACTTTTAGCTGAGAGATCAGGGAAAGCCAGGTGGAAGCCTGCCCATGTCATTGAACAGTCCTTGGCAAGGGGTTTTGTCTTCCCTTAGTCTGATTTCTATATACCACAGAGGAAAGGATAGGCAGTACTGTACAAAGAAGTGACTTTAAAAAATTAAAAAAAAAAAAAAGCTGAGTGCCAAATCTATCATCTGTTCTATTAGCATGTCATTTACTGTGTTTACTGAAAACTCCAGTCATGCTGGGAGTTATCCATCCGATATGATGCATGTTCTGGGACTCCTTCTCCAACTAAATGTGATTTTTAACAGCTTTGTTTGCAATATGGAAAAATCATGTAACTTTTGCTAAAGCCTTTACTTTGAAATAACATCTCACTTAAGGTATACACTGGAAATACCTTTGAGAGGATCTTAATACCAAAAAGGAAATAAGAATTTTATCTTTTGGGTGAGAGGAAAATGAAGTTATCAGAGCTGTAGCTAGTATAATTTATGTATTTTTTTCAGATAAATTAACTACCAGAGTTAAAACATAAGAGGACAACAATAAGGGAGAGTGCTCTGTCTTCAACAAACAGACTGAAAACACATTCCTACCTCAATGGAAAGAATCAGTTTAAGAAAGCAACAGGCTCTGAGTAACTTGAGGTATTGCCATGATGCCCCCTGAAGCATGTAGCAGAAGAAGGAAGAATGAAATACCCAGCTCCTCATCCATAAAATAACTGAAGGAGGATGTCTGTGCAAGAAAGTCCTAGCATTATGGTTTGGGTTTTTTTCATCTGCATTACTCCAAGCTTAAGTATTCAAGGATAGTCTTTCAGCTTCAAGACAGATTGGGCTGCAACCTGCTTAAGGCAGAAGTTTATTCAAGACAGTATGTGTGAGATGAGCCCATTAGTGCTGTCATTATAGAAGCAAACTGCAATTATAGAAGAGAATATTGATCAGCCATTCCTCCAGCCATGGTAGATCTGTGTCTGGACAGAGACTGCAAGGCTTCTTCCCTTGCATGCTCACTTTTGTGCTAGTTCAGGCTAATCCAAGGGTCGTCATTAGTACTCGGTAACCCTTACTGCACTGCTTCCCTCTTGTTCCATATCAGTGGGTTTGGTCATGGTTAAGTTTTTAAATATCTGATGAGCAATAACCATAGCAATCTAACCATCAAAACCTAGGCAACAGAAAAGTTCATTATTAGGTGTCTTAGCTCCTTTTCTCCCAGACAGAAGCACTGCCTGTGAGTTCCCTCCTTCACGTCTGTGTACTTACCGCGACGGCTTCTTAAATCTCCGCTTCTGCCAGTTAAGTCAAGGTTGATGCATGCAGCTGGTACAGGGCTTTGGATGCTGTAATCAAATCCTTTTTCTTCATGAGAATGAATTGTATTTTCATCCTTATTTTTGTCTAGTGCTTAAACTTGTCGCAGAAAGAAGCTGACAGGCAGAGGGCACTTTGCTGCTGTTTTTTTTATGGCTGTAATGGATTCTGTTGTTATGAAGTAACTGATGGAAAAGAATCTCTGTTCCTTGTGATCAACAGGTGCCCATACTGGGTATATCTCATGGATGGTATTTCCACAAACAGATCTAGGCACTAGTTGGGTTGTTTCATGGTGTTTTTATATAATCTCATGTTACTAGCATCTTATTCAAAAGATTACCTTTGTATAATTTGCTTTTCCTTCTTAAACTGGCTATTAATACAGGTGTGTATCATTTCAAGTACAGAAGATTTTAGTTCCATAAAAATGCATGAAACACATTTGAGTTAATAAAAACCTCATCTTTTTACTTTGAAGTTAATTTCTACCTCCTAAAAAACTCCAAACTTCTATTCTGGTTGCAGGTAAGTGGTAGGATCTGAGTTTCTCACACTTTGTCTCAAGAATGTCATCCTACAGTTGTTAGTTGTGGCCAATCTTAGGGGCCAACACAGTGGCTTTGCTGCAGCTGGCTGGCTGTAACCTGAGGTCAGAATTCAATAATGGGCTAAAAATAATATATTATCTAGATTTGTATTCCCTTCCATGAGCTACAGCAGCAATACTACATGAATATTAGTTATGTTAGTAAATGAATAAAATGTTTGAAACAGATTAATCTGAGTTCTGTGAATTGGAATGGTGAAGTATACAAGAATATTTGAAAAATAGTAATGCTCTTGGAGAGCATGTCACTTCTAAATGGGTGGAATAGATGCATAGGCAGCAACTGCAGTTCTCCTGTTCCTTGCTCTACACTCCTGAATTAAAGATGCAAAGTGATCTGCATATGGTTCCTTGAAAATAGTAAGGGATGGTAATTCATTAAGTGGCTTCTGAAGAGAAAGCTTTTCAGTTTGGCCACTGAATGCGTTAATTCTCTTCTGAAGGATATTGCATTCTGAAGGAAACTCTAGTCAAATGCATGAATTCTCTTCTGAAGGAAACTGCAAAAAATTTGCTTTCACTTGTGTATTTTTGTTGCATTTTTTAATAAAGGAGGGAGAAGTGGAATTGTAGACATGTGCCAGAAGTATGCAAGTTGGGTGAAACATTCTGCCAGTTGAGCAGAGGTTTTCTCCGATTCCTCTGAATGTGTGTTAGTAAAATCAGCGCAAATATATTTTTCATGCAATTCTATCTTGTACCCTCAGGTGCTGTAATTTAGCCGACTCTAACATTAGAGAAGCTACAAAAGCATAGATTGACTCAGGAAAAAGCTCTCATCACAGGTAGGTGTTAGGTAAATGAGAGGTGCAGTAGAAGGAATTCTTGGACCATGATCTCCAAGGCAATTGGATGTCCTTTATACCCTTATTGATCCACAGAGCTATTATATTTTCCACATGGCTCACTTTGAATCTGCTGTAGTTTGGCCTGTATGAGAAGTAAATAGATGATTGTACCAAAATGAGGAACTTGATGCTATTCTGTATCGTGTTACAGGAAAAGTGATTTCAGGATATATACAGAGAACAGGAAGTTTCACTGAGATAAACAAGTTTGGATTACATTGGAAATATAAAATATTCATCAGTTATATTGATGTGACTTTTGTTCTAGGGATTTATTCTGGATACCCTCAGTAAAGACATAATACACGTATTGAGTGCTTTTCTTGCTAAAGATAATGTTTGGAATTGTTTCTGTCCCATACAGACGTGTAAAATACTTAAGTTTGTTTGTTATCATCATTGGAAGAAGCCAAAGAGCTCTTAAGCTGTTCTCTCAACTACTGAGAGCAAAGTATATAGGTTAAAGTAATCTTTTGTGCATATGAAGAGACAAGCTGTGATGACACGGTAGGACAAATTGAGAAGATACTTAAGTGCATTATATGTTTGCTCAGGATTATATGTTTCCTGAATTTGTTGCTGAAGGAAAACAAATTAACTTGTTTTGAATCTTTGCATTTACACTACTTCAGCTTTTTCTTTCAGTTGAGCTGTAGATTTGCAGATGGCAAATAAAACTCAATTAGTCAAAAAAAGATGCTGTAGTCTTATGAGATCATCTAGCAATGCAGTGAAATAAGGTTATTAAGCTTAGTTCTAATGAACACTGCAGTTGTAGAACCACAAAACCCAGCTGGGGTTATCTGGCAAGTGTACACTTCTGAATAGGTTGCTGTGGGATGCCAGCAATTCAGCACATCTTTAGAGGGGTGTGTTACTTGTAGAAAAGTATGGAAAAATCAGCCTTGGCAATAGATATGTGACTGACTGAAATAGGTTCCAGTGTTCATGACAAATAAATTTGCAGAGGAGGGGTAGTTTGTGATTCGGATTCCCATCTCAACAGGCAGGGCTGCTCACTTGGAAGGGTATTTACTTTCCCCGATTTCACAGCAGCATAGAATTTTGTTAAAAAACAGGCAGGTGTTTGTGTTTCTATATTAAACTGAACACTAAGCTTCACCAGGGCAAATGGACCAAGAACCCATTTCTTCTGAGAAATATTCATTATTGTACATATACTGTCTCTAAAAGATAGTTTGAGGATTGGCTGTTTTGAAAGAAGTTAAACAATTACCTGCTCCTTCCAAAATAATATCAAGGGGAGACTAAATACGATTGAAGTACCCAGAATTGTGTTACTTCACCTTTTTACTTAGCAACTTAAAAAAGAAGTTGTTTATAGGTGATATTGTACTGCTCATATTGAATATTTAGAGTTTGTGTCAGTTTTCCTATAAAGGGAATAACAGAAATTTTCAGGTTTAGGATTGTGAAATACACCCAGGATAATTTATTGTTTGGTATATCTGATTGGTCTCTTTTTTCAGCTAATAGTGAATCTGTCTGTGAATATCCCAGTCCTTATTCAGCCTGAAATAATTACTTGACTAGCTGCAAGGAGAAAATAAGGAGTTATTTCCTAATCCAATGAAACATCTACTTTGTTATTAGTGCCATGGAAACCTGGAGGCCTATTTACATGCTGAGGTTATCACGTGCTTAAGTGCTTTCCTGGATTGAGACCTCTTTTGCATCTTTATTGAAAATCCACTTAAAAAACAACTGGATCAATCTTGTTGCCATTTTGGCTCCTACAATAGGGTTTGCAGTGCTACTAATGCTGAGTCTCTTTTGCACTGCTTTTATTTTTCTTCATGACTTGAAGTGAACCTGCTTCCTTTTTTCAACCCTTTTAGGGTGAAATACTTCTCTTAAGCCTAAAGGACGATGATATTGCTGACAATGTCAGTGCAGGGAGCTTATTTAACTTTTTTTTATGTTTTCATTCACCTTCCATGCCGAATAAAATCACCAGCACTTCACATGGTCTTTAAGTTTGTATATTTTGTCAGGTAGAGAGAGTAAATTTGCATCCTAAAACATCAGCTGAGATGTCTCGAGCTTCCGTTTAAGTTTGGTATGGATGAAATTTCTAAAATCCACATTAGTCCTGAGATGCTTCATTCTCTAGGTCCAGATTAAGATAAAAATCATGTTTGACAGAAACATGAGCTGTATTTGGGGGAAGTGGGAGGGCAGATGAAATGGAGGAATGTTTGTTTTCTGACATGCACAACCGTGTCCTGAAGAAACAAGATTAATGTGTATATATTCATTCTTACATCCTGAGCCACTGGGGACTTGAGCTGCTGCTTCACTGTGCAAATTCAAAGCATAAGTAGAGTTACTAGTCAAGACTTCTGAAAGATCGTATGACCTCACCTATGATTAATGCTGGGCCTAAGCCAGTGGGATGAATCCAGCTCCCTCAAAAGACTTTAATCAATGTGTTTATTTAAGTGAGTATAGTAATTGCTAGATCAGACTTGCTTTTGGAATGAGGTCTCTGTATCCACAAAAAATTTTATCTGCATAGCATATCATGTCTGTAGAGTAGAGGGCATTAGCTGTTTCTGTAGTAGGAAAGGAATGTATTTAATGAAAGGCTGTCTGATGGGAGGGGGTATTTGTTTGTCATTGGGGATTTTTTTGGAGTGGGTGAAGTAGGGGTGACGTTCCCCCCACTGGGAGAACATACCTCGGGAAAAGAGTTAATCATACCTTAGACTGAGTCACCTGATCTTAGCAATTCTTCATCGTCGAACTGTATTTCATGACCTAAAGGAAAACATAGCAAGATAAAATCGGTGGAGCCCAGTAACTTTTAAAAATGTTCATAATAATGATTCATGTAATCCAGCTGCCTAAATGAGCTTGTGAGTGGCTCTGAATGCATGATCTAGTGATGCCTAGCAGCTCTGAAATTAATCCTCTTAGGGGATGAACAAGTAACTAACCTAAATGTAGTCTTGATGTCAATTGACTTAAATTCACTTTACTCCAAAGTTCTTGTAGGTACCAAGAAGAAGATAAATGCAGAAAATTGCTTATCTAAATTGGTTCTCGGGAATCTCAAAACCCTAACGGGTAAGTCTCTATTCCAAGATAGCAACGTATAAGGGATGGTAAACATAGTCTTGAATAAATAGTGAAGATATAACATGGCCAGATACTCTAGATTCTTGTGCTGGATTAAGTTTGTGTCACTGTTAAAATGGATTTTTTGGCAGGGATATTTTCTCAAATAGAAACAACAGTTGCCTTGCTTAATTCTCACTTTCTGTCTTGCCTTTCTGCAACTAGTTGGAAAAGATTTGTTTGAGACATCATTAGAAATTCCCTTTTTCTTTCCTTTGCACTACATTCAGCTGCTCTGTAGCATCAGTTATTTCAGGTGGGCAGATACATTTCCTTTTCTGAGATTAGGCACCTCACAGTCCATACATCTTACCCTGAGCCCTGTAAGAATGTGAGCTGTGGGTAGCAAAAACTGCAGTTTTTTTTCATTTACTTGCAAACTGCTTTACCCAAGAACCTGGAAACATCTGGGAGCATTAAGGGGAACAATATACGAAGCAAAGCTGGAAGTAGGTTATAGAATCATAGAATCAGACGGGTTGGAAAGACCTCTGAGATCATGAAGTCCAACCCTTGATCCAACACCACCGCGGTTACCAGACTATGGCACTCAGTGCCACGTCCAGCCTCATCTTGAAAACCTCCAGGGATGGAGAATCCACCACTTCCAATGGTGGAATGGGCAGCCTATTCCAATGGCTGATTACCCTCTCTGTAAAGAATTTCTTTCTGATATCTAACCTAACCCTCCCCTGGCACAGCTTAAGGCCGAGCCCTCTTGTCCTACTGCTGGTTGCCTGGGAGAAGAGACCACCCCTCACCTGGCTACAGCCTCCTCTCAGGTAGTTTTAGAGAGCAATGAGGTCTCCCCTGAGCCTTCTCTTCTCCAGGTTAAACAGCCCCAGCTCCCTCAGCCTCTCCTCAGAGGACTTGTGCTCAAGTCCCTTCACCAGCCTGGTTGCTCTTCTCTGCTACTCCTATTTTCTTTAGCAGAACAAATGAAGAAGGTTTCAAGTGTGTCCATCTTCGGTAACTGCTTTTTGGATCTTGGCAGAACTTGTTAGCTGACTTTTAAGGGCAACCTGCTTTGCTTAATAGGGTGCAGATGACAGGAGCAAAAGCTTTCATGAGATCCCCCGAGACTGAGCAAAGGTCTGGATTTTGTTCTTATGGCTTTTCTTGAGACTGTCTGTGGCTAAAAACTGAAACATTTGTATGTCAGCCTTCCCAAATCCACATGAGCTCTCTGGGAGACTTTTCTGTGATACATGCTCATGCAATGACTTAAGATAGCAACTGCAACAGCATGGGGAAATGGTTGTCTTCATAAGCAATCTCTCTTTTGGCATGTGTTATGTGCCTTCAGCTTTTAAGTACCTAGATGCTGGACATGCTTTTGAACATTCCTGGAGGTTAATTCCTTTCCCACATCACTGGGAAGAGGTTGTCCGTAGGGGAGTGGTAGATACATCTGCACGATGAGGTGGCACATAGGGAGATCCCTGGCTGGACCTGTCATGGATCATGGAAGCAGTGTAGTAGGCTGTTGTGGCACCCCACCAGGCAGCTAATTCACGGTGAGCTGTGAGCAGTGCGTGGCCCAAGCTGTGCACCATGCCACCTCACACTCATTTTAGTCCCTGAGCTAGCTCATTCACGGCTGACTGGGTGCATCCACTGCACAGTGTCTTAATTCTCTCTTTGTTGTGTGCTATCACAGTGGTGTTCCCATGGACCCCATCCTGTTGGTAGAGGCTGGTACGAGTACAGCCTGTCTCTTTCAACTATAAAAAAGGCTTTTGTGTCACTCACAAGGTGGTGAGTGTCTTTGTGCCTTTGGGAGAATGTAAAAAATAAAACCTCAGAACCTACGAGGAAACAAAAACTGCAAACCAAAACAGAAAAAAACAAGCCACATTTGCCCAGGCTTTTTAACAGAAAACTGCACTTTGAGCATATTCACGTGGTGCCAGATTTTTATCTGTGGGTGGTAATTCAGGGTCACTCTTTCCTTGGAGCCTGAAGGATGTTCTTGGTGGCTGTAGCAGCTTTTCCCAGTGCGAAAGGTCAGTAACTTCCTGGGACCATGGGTCTCCTGTGGCCACCTGTGGAGGTACCTTACTAAGCTACTTTAGGTTCAGTGACTTGTTCTTCCTATAAACACTTGTTTTCCTGGTTGAGTTCTAAGTAGTTGACCACCCTTTCATCTATCCATGTGCTCCTTAGTTCATTCCTGGCCGAGGCACCAGCTGGGAAGCAGGGGGGCTGACAGATACCACAGGCTGGCCTTCCTCCCCTGGCAGAGGTTAGGCTGTGCCCTACCTTCCTTCAGCAGGGCTAAGTGCACAAGGACACGTAGAGCAGTTATTTGTAGTCTTTTAGATTCAGAACGATTGGTTTGATTTCTTAAGCCGTACAGAGCTCCTTTTTATTGAATTGCCTCATTCACTGAAGTTTCAGGTTGCCTTTGTTATCCTATTTCTTCAGCATTTATCAGTAAATAAAATAATTTTCTTTCTGTCTTATCTGCTTTCCTGCAATTTATCAGGAAGGTCATTCAGTTAGATTTGGTGTTGATGGCAATCACAATTCACAGCTTTCTTTTTTTTTTCTTTCCCCCCCCCCCTCCTACTTGTGTCCCTGGAGCTGGTCTGTAACTGAACAGAAGGCTCATAATTCCCTGCTGGATTTCCAGGGACTGCTGAATGAATAACTTGTGTAGGGGAGTGAGTGGGAGGAAAAATACTTCTTCTCTGTGTTGGCTTTTTTTTCCTTTAATGAAAAATGTATTCTAGAAAATAGTGAAGCAAATAACTATACAAGTGAGCAGCACAAACTATAAAATCAGCCTAAAATGTTCAAGGTATAATATCAGAGTAGGGTTGGTTTTTTGTAGATAAGCCACATGATTTTTTTTTTCTTTTTTCAAAAGAAGTTAAAAGCAATCCATGCTTAATATATGCATGGAAAATAATCTTTAGTATTTCATTAGACTGTTTTGTATTACAAAGTCAACTTGGACAAAATCCAAGCAGGGAGGGGAGTTCTTACAAGCAGTCTTTCCCCTGTCTCCCTCCCCCAGCTCAATTAAGTACAAGATCCAACTACTTAAATGTGTTGTCATGCTCTCACTGCAGTAAATATCCCTGTTTATAATTACTACACATATATACACATCCACACATATTAGTATTTATAAATACTGGAAAGTATTTGTTACCATGTTACCTTGTCATAAAGCAAATGTTTCTGGTATTAAACTTGATTTTTCTAGGATGCTGATCATATATACAAGGAAAATCAAAAATAATCCCCAAACTCTGCAGAATTTGATGCTGTCAATTTGATGCTGTGAAAATACAGGCTGTGCAGGCATGAAACCTCTGTAGAATAATAGGACAGATGTTCTGAAGTAATAGATAGAAAAGGATAGGTGATTCAAAACAGCTTGTTTAGTCAGGGAAGATGAATTCTGGCCCAGACCTTTATAGAAGATCTTGTGAATAAACCCAGAGGGTACCTGCAAAAGGTAATGAGATGGTTTCTGGCTGATAGAGTAAGCAGAGTAATTAGGTGTGAAAGTACACTTATCACAAAGCAGCTTGAAAATATAATTGATGGGTCTCTAATTGGCTCCTGGAAGGGAAAGAAGGGACAGTAAATGGAAAGCAAAATACCTGATTTTTTTTTTTTTTTTCTCACGGATTTCTTTATTTTTAGCGTTAAAAAAGATAGATTGCAGGCTGACTTGCCCACCATGTTGACACTGTGGGCATGTTTCCAGCTGCCCCAGATATCAGGTGCAGTAGGGGAATGGCCATCTCTGTAGGAGCTTTTCATTTTACCTGTTGTGCTGTGAGATTCCAGAGGTAAGTTTCAGCTTCGTATAAAGGCCTTGACATGCAGGGAGTGAGTGGTGTTTCGAGACTTAAAGCAGCAAATTGGTCTGCAATTGTTAGAAATGCACTTAGAATTACTGAGCGTTTTTCTATTTACTTCTCATACGTGTTCAGAAATGTGGTTTTCGGTTATTTTCAGTGGGCAAAAACCAAAGTCGAAAGCTAACCGGCCTTGAAGCTGAATTTCCTTTAGCTGTCTGTGTCAGCACCTCATGTGCTGTAAGAAGCTGCCCGGCTCCCCATCTTTCTGAAGAGTCAAGGATGCTTTTGTGGATGAGAAATTGTGGCTTTAGATGTTTGTGCTTCGTTCCTTATTTCACTTCAAAAATTGCAAGTGATCTATTCTAAAGAGGGATTTGGAGTACTCGGCAGTGGTTGAATTTATTTAAAAGAAGCAGTTCAGGGTATTTCCTACAGATACAGGTTTAGAATGGACAGCAGCTTTGTTCAGTAGAACTGATCGAGGTGTTAATATGCACGAATAATCTGCTGTCTCTGCCATGTCAGTGGATGAATTGCTATTGCCATGTAATAGTCTGTGGATTCTGGGTAAGCAGTTTGCTCTTCTCACAAAATGGATGTTAAGTGCACTGTTAGTGAGAAAATGGGGAGAGCAAATGTATGGCTAGAAACTAACAGTCAAAATGTATATATTCAGGCAAGTAGCCTCTTTTTAAAATAAATGACTTAATTACATTAGTCCTAGTAAAGAAAGTGAGGGAAATCTGTAGCTGGCACCCCTGGAACTCTCTGCTGTTAATGGGTTCAGACAAACCTCCTTTTTGCCTTAGTTTCTGCTTCTGTAAATGGACTTACGTGTGTATGTGTATATATAAGTATACACACACATATATATGTGAGTTGTAGTAGAATTATTTAGTTTTTAAACTAGTGGTAGTTTTTTAGGCTCTGATTTTGTGACTACTGAAAATACGGCAAAGACTTGTCATAAAACATTCAAGTATAAAATATCATTTATTTTTCCCCATTCTGCTTTCTTCATTTTATTACTATTGTCTGTTGCCTTCTTGGTGAACCCTTTGAAATGAAGAAGAAGCAAGTCAGTGCAAAAGAAACTTGGTGGAAAAAAGAATGAATGTTGCTTTACAGAATAATGCCCAAAGATCAGTGATGGAAGCTCCACTAATTGATAATCAGAGAACTGCCCTAAAAAAACCCAAACAAACAAAAACAAACCACCCTCCCCCAAAAAAAACCACAAAACAAAAACCAAAACAACCAAAAAACAAACCCCCTACATGGAGCATGTAGCTCCTTGTACATGTGCTAAACAGTATATTAGGGAAACTTACTGGGTCTTCCTTATGATTTCTGCTTGTTCTACTTGTGAATAACCGCTGAGTAAAAAATCAGGTGGGACATGAGAGTAAAGACAGGAATAACATCAGGGGTTTTTTTCTGGCCGTTCCAAGTTCATGTTTGGTTTGGAATTTTCCTTTTGCACCAGTTACTGGTTGTGTTTGAACGTATTTTTACGTGTGTTTTACTGTAAGATTTTTTGGGAACTTGTAACTTCAACACTGTCCTTCGCAACAAACCGCAGCTGGAATGTCACCAGTGCTGCCTTTTAATACACTGATCTTTTAGTGGCCATTGTGAAGTGCTTTGAGATTGCACTAATGGGAACTCCTTTTTACAGGTAGTGTCTTATCTGAAAACACTTCTAGTAATGTACTGTTATTACCATAAGGGTTTCTTTCTGGTTCAGCAGAAATAATAGGGCAAGCAGCCAGCCCATCACTCACTGTCAGTGTTCTAACAGCTTAAAATCTAATTAGCTTATCTCAAAACTGCTCTCTGTAATAGGGACTTGCCAATTTAAATTCTGTGTAAAGAAATGCACTAACCCTTGTGGTTTGGGTAATAGTCGCAGTTGACATCCACGGTACTTTGGGGAAAAAAACATGGATATTTTCTGCAAATTGCGAGGCTATTTCAGCAGCATTAAAATTGGTTGTATAACGTTACTATTATGATTTTTGCCTACTTGGACCGCAATTATGTCAACAGAGAATTGTGGTAGCATTTCTGTCCTTCCTGCTATGTGATTTACCTTCAAATACTGATGTGGATTTTCTGAAATATCCTGAAAAGTCAGTAAAAATACACAATTGCAGCATCAACTGACGATTTGTGCACACACAAACTACTTATGAAGCAAAGACTTTTTGTAATCTGAGAGAGAGAATGTAAAATTTCTGGCTTCTTTTTCAGCAAAGTAGTTTCTGCCATCTCACTTATAAGGAGCATATAACTGTTTCTTTTGAGTGTAGACACTTGTAATTTTCTGTCACTGGTGTTAATAATGCTTATAGCATGTTTCTGTTTAAAAACAGATTAAAAACTTCTGTTTCGGGACTGCTCTTACCAAAAGTTCCATGGAAAATTAAGCAACCCGATTAAAGACATTAACACGTTTTACTGTTTGATAGTTGAAACAACAAAATCGAAGTATGATAAATAGTATCACCTTTTTTTGAGAAATAAGGAGATGTTTACACAGCCATGCATTGTCAAGATGAATGTAGGGATTTGGATTTTTTCCTTTTACCAGATCCCAGACTCCATGCTCCTCAAACTGAAAGATTAGTATATTTTTTTTGCATTTAAAAATAGGAAATGTCCTAGATCTAGAGAAGGCTTTCTGCTCCATTTTTGAGGGGAAATACTAACTAGCATTAATCTTTCCAGGAAGCTTCCAAAATAACAACGTCAATAAATTACTTATGAATGCCCAGTTTGAAACTAGGTTACGAGGGACTTCATATTTAGAAAGCACTGACGGCCTGGCTTTTATGATTCAAAGACCTCTGAGGCACATAAATATAGATAGTTTCTACTCTTTGAAAAATGTTGGGTATTATCCTGGGTATTTGGTGTTGAAAAACATCATCAAAATGATGTGGTGATGTATAAAGCCATGGTCATTGTGGTATCTACTTAGTGTGTAAAATGAGCATCCCCCTAACCATATGAACACCATATTCCTGTCAATATTCTATTATTTATTCATATTGAAGTGGTATCTGTAAGTTTCAGCTATCTAAGAGGAAGAATAATTTTTGTCAGTTAATGAATAATTAACTTTGTCAAATACTGGAGAGGTGGTCTGGTACACACAGAGAGGTAATGCAAAAGGAGTGTGGTTACATGGGAAGGTTTTCTGAGTTTACAGTATAGTTTCTTCACTGGTAACTCTTCTCTGACTTTTGACTCTTCTGGGAAACCCATTGACGATAAGTGATTTCTACGTAGGATGCATTCTTTGACTTATCTTAATATTGAAGCTAAAAGACAGGCTTTTGAGGATAGTGAGCGTGTCAGTATAATTATGATATTAAACTGCTGTGTTTGACTGTGTTTGGCTAATAGGGTCATTTCATCCAGCATTTCCCAGCAGTCTTCAAAGGCCAGGTGAGCAGAGTGACCAGGGAAACATAACCCCACTACTAGAAATACATCCCTTAACAATGGCAATAGCACAATACATACATACATAGCAAGACAAAGGAAGATGTCAGAGTGCTGACCTCAGGTCCAGTTTTGGTGAAGAGAGGACACCAAATGGTGTTCGTGCAGTATCGACAGCCTGGTGGCAATTCTGCTGCTTCTGTCAGAGTGGTCAAGATGGAATGTCTTGTTTGTTGTGGGATTTTATTTGTTTTTTGGGTTTTTTCCTCTTCGATCTGCATCCACCTCTGAATATTAGTAACTGATCGGCTATCAATTATCTTAGTGAGTACAACTGTAGCATGGTAGGTGGACGAAGAGCAGGTGTGTTTGAAAAAAAGCCTGTGGCATGTTAGGATAGCACTGCTACCCTTGGAACATCAAAGCAAATTAATAGCAGCAGTGTTTTGCTAACTTTGCTAAATGTACAGCTGAACACCATTTTGCCCCTCCAGCGTTCATAGTGCTTTAGCTGCAACTGGAGCTGTTTGTGAAGTGGGAAGGTTTAAGACTCATTCTATAGGATTTGGGACTGTTCTGGGTGTTTAGGATCTGGTCTACTGCCTGCTGCAGCACTGACCAGGCTGCAGAGCTGTGTGTGATGCAAGGCCACTTGTTGGTCTGTTCTCTCTAATAAACTGCAGTCCCTCTTCAGCCTCTGGTAGATATCTGTACTGGCACTGTGGGGCTGGACCAGTAATAAGTACATTCACTTGGACATTACCACCTTTCTGTTTCTTTTGTGTTGGGCACTATTACTGTCCAGTGTGGCTGAACCATAGAAATCCAGTTCTCACTAACCTCTTTCATAGACATCTGTTAGCTAAATCAGCACCAAAATATTGTCCTTTAGAAGCAATCTGCCTAGGATGGCTTGTTGTGCTCCTTGGAGTATGTCTTTATTTGAACATAAAGAGGTCTTTTCCCTTGCTAATTACTTGTTGTTTTGTTGTTTTTTTTTTTTTTTCCCCCCCTTATTAGGTGGAACACCAGGCCCTTCATGTGTTCATGATCTGCTTCCAAACTGCATCTTCTGTCCGTATAGTTCCTCTCATCCCTTTGGTACTCAAGCCTGTTAAATACTACCTATTCTGGCCCTGGAATCCGTTCAAGTGCAGGGGTGGTTCTGGTTGGGATTTATTTAGAGTTTTCTTGATTTCCCAAATTAACAACTACTGCTATCCTAAATTGATTACAATTTTTTTTCTGTAACCATCATCTTTGTTATTTTATGTCCCTCAGTTTTCATTAAGACTCTTCACTAAAGCACTGGTTTCATATCTCAGCTGTATCTTCTACCCATCCCTCTGGTTATTGCCAGATGTTACCCAGTGTTTCAGTTTCTGGTATCATTTAAGGACATGCTCAGAATTTTTAATACGGGTTAATTTGCGTATTTTTATTTTGGTTCCCTCTTCATCCATGAATTTTGCCTCACCTTCATTGTAATAGATTATATCCCTTGAACAGGCTCTTCTTCATTCTTATTAAAAAGCATTCAAAAAGTTCATCTTACAGTCTTTCTGTAAAATGTTTCAATCTTTCAGAAGTTATCTGCAAGTTCACTCAAGGAAGCTGCTTATGTCTGGTGAGGCAGTGATCATGTTTAAGAGGTGACTGCATCTTTCATATACTGTTGGTTTGAAGCTGTCTTCATTTTAATTGTGTTCCCTCTTGTTCTTGAGCACAAACACAGCTGCAGTTCCCAGCAGTTGCTTCTTTGTGAAGAGTGATAAGAAAACACAAGATCTGAGGGATGTATAACATTAAGGCAATCCTGATAATACAGCAAAGCCTTTAAAGCACTGCAGGACTCATCAAGTCCACCTTATTAGCTCATTTTTAGTTATTGGTTTAGCTTGCATTTCTGAATTGAGTCCAACCCTGTCATCTATCATTCTGGTTCCTTGAGTAATTTGATTTTGATCTATATTTTACCCTTCCATTGCAAATGACTTGTGTCTCCCTGTTTAAATGCTTAACGAAATTTGGTACAGCTCTAACTTGATTGGCATCTAATTTCATTTCAGTAATAATTTGCTCATTTCTGCTTTGCTTGTGATCCCTGGCTCTCTGCATTTCATAATGTGCTCTGTCACAAAAGCTTTTGCATTTGGGTTACTTCTGTTCTAGTGGTGTGTGGGGAGAGCATGTACTATATTCAGTCAGACCAAGTTCCTGCAAGATGCACACTGGGTGTTTCTGTTCGAGCTGTTTGAATTTCCTCCAACTTTTGTGGCTGTTACTGCACCTGTTTTCCCTGCTAACTTTCTGAAACTGGTATTTGCTTATTACCCAGTACGTGATTAGCAGTCTCCTTCTGATTCTTTTCACCTCCAGCATGACATGAATGGCAGTCTGTGCTTCAATTAATGTTACTTTTTTCTTTCCCTATTTCATTCTTATCTCCTCACTTTAAAAAAGATGACTGCCCCTTTTTCTGCTAAAACCTCCTTTTCCTGGATGTGTCTTGACACAGTCCTCTTCATAATCCTTCTGCTGTTGCATTACATTCTTTGGCTTTGCATTCCTCTATGTACTGTTGCAACTTCCACTTCTCTGGGGCTTCAGGATTTTTGTTTTTAATACTATTTTCAGCCTTTTAGTCTTATATTTCAACTCCTGTGTTTGGCTCCTTTTTTCATACACTACAGTGTCCAAAGGCATGCTGTTCAGATGTTGCTAACTCAATTTTCCACTTCCTGTTTGTTTTAATGCTTTGGAACAATCATTCTGCATTTCCTAACTGCCACTTAAAAACATCCTCTGTCCATGAATTGGGAGCCCAATGAGAGATCTGTGCTTCTGACAATTTATTTTAACCTTTTTTGGAGATGACAAGACAAAGGATGGAGATCCTTTCAGTCCGTGTTTCCTGGGTATTGCTGCTCAGGTCACCATCCCCTGGGTAATTCTGTAGTACTCTGTCATGTAGATTGCTTGAGTGTTTCAAACTACCTTACAGTGAAGCACAGAAAGCAAAGCCATTTTGTTTCCATTAATCGTTTAGGCGTTGGTGCTGCTGCAGATTGGTGTTTTTATCCTCATGGCAGACTTTCAGCAGTCCTTAATTGCTTGGACTGTTCACAGTCTCTGTCAGTTGTTTCATCCAAGCTTTACAAGTCGTCTTCAGAAGTAGGTAACCAGACGTACCGAGTGTAAACAGCAAACTCAAGATCAAATACTTGAAATGTATTTGCCTGTTAAAAATAGTAGGACAATCCTTCATGAGGTCATTGAATACCAGATTGGAAGGGACCTCGGGGATCATCTGGTTCCACTGTTCTTGGCAAAAGCACAGTCTGGGCTAGATGGTCCAGCACTGTGTCCAGCTGAATCTTAAAATTGTGAAGTGTTGGGAAATCCACCACTTCCCTGGGGAGATGATTCCAATGGCTGTTTGTTCTCATGGTGAAAAATCTTCCTCTTGTGTCCAGTTGGAATCTCCCCAGGAGTAACTTGTACCCATTGTCCCTTGTCTCTTCCACATGACTCATAGTAAAAAGGATGTCTCCACTTCACTGTAGCCAACCCTTTAAATACTGGAACACGGTGATAAGGTTTCCCCTTAAGCCTTCTTTTCTCAAGGCTGAGCAAACCCAGTTTGTAAACTTCCATGTTTACTGACACAGACCAGGAACAATTCTGTGGACCCAGTTCTGAAAGAAAAGAATTAAGTGGTAAATTTTGCAGTCCTCTATGAGCAGTCTAAATGAGTCATCAGGCTGGTTGTTTTGGGGTGTTTTTTTCGTCTTCTGGGGGTGCCTGTCTGCATTCAGCTTGTTTCCTATAGACCACGCATCACAGTGCAGGAACTCAATGAGAGACCTCATTGGAAGAGGAAGGAGAGATTTATTTCAGAAAATTAACTTAATTGGTTGAATAATTAATGTAATTGGTTAATTAATGCACTTGCACTCACTTTCTCATAATTATAACTCACATTCTCATACCCACGTAGTGTTTATACCCAGATGCACATGCCAAGTGTCTGGCTACAACTGCTCACGTAGAGCATAGAAGGCAAAGGACTCCAGATATTGAGTCCTTGTCATGTGTGTTGGGTTCTTTATGACTGATATTAACCAACACGTTTTTAGTCAGGTCATTTATATGTTAATTAATGATGTAATACTCCTCTGCTCCTTGGGGTTCTTAGTTTTCTCAGATTCTGATAGATATGTGTGCTGCACAGCAATATTGAAAGAATATATATGTATAGGTGTATATATGGACAGATTCTTCCTAATAACTTATTAACTTCTGTCTAAATACTGCTATGATACTGGCATTTTCATCCCTTTCAGGTTGTAATACAGTGACTCCATAATTTTAACATGGAACAAACTGCGGTTCTTACTAGTTATTTGTTCCGTTACTATCACTTTTTAAAGTATTCATTTCTCATTTTGGCTTGTCTAATTTTAACTTCTTTCTGTTTTGGTTAAATAGCTCTTGTTTCATGGTATTTTTCTACCCTTGAAATAGGTTTGCTTCCTTAGGCGAGCACCATCTTTTTCGATAGACAAAGTAAATGAGTTCCCTTGCAACTGAAATTAATTGGGAGTAGTTTATAACTCGTTATTTCTATCAAAGCCGAAATGAAAAGGCATAAATGTATTTTCCTTTGTTTTGTTCTTTTTTTTTTTCTTTCATCCTCTCTTTCACATCGTGGTAGTCACAATGTAGTTGAAAAGAGGCCACAGGGACAAAGTTTGAGTTTCTTTCAGAGGTGTGATGGACAAAGGAGGTGGCCAGTCACCTGAGTAGCAACCTCAGTGCCTTGGAAGGGACTTGGACAGGTCCCTGCTGAAACAGGCTGGTAGTTCATGTGAACTGTTGCTTCTGCTTAGACATATCAAGTGAGTAACACGTTACCAGGTATTTAACTCTACCATTTTTCACAGCAAGCAATCAGTGTTGCTGAACAGCATGACTGTCATTGTTGACCCCTCTAAAAGGAGGCTAATAATTTATTTTTTCCTTGGAGTTGCATTTCTCCATGCCACCATTTAAAATCCTGTACATGGGAAATGCTTCCAGCAATGCAGGTTGCAATTGAGAATCATTCCACTTTTAATAATCGTTACAAAGGTTGGATCTAGTCTCTTGCATAGTGCAGGACATATAAGACCTCACTCTATGTTGAGCACATAATCTCAGTCTGAATTGTAGCAAATTTTATGATGGTATCGCAAGATGAAATCTTGCCACTTTTTCTGTGTTTATTTTCAGTGACTGTGTCCTGAGAAGCCTCGCTCATCAGAGCTTTCAACAAATAGCATTATCCTGTTTCTGCAGATATTCTGTCTTCTTGCTCTGGCCTTGCCTAAACCTCAGACTTTCCTCTCTGATATTTCACTGAAATGAAAAGCTGAAGTCTGTGGGTTTTTTTCAAATATACCTATTCTTTGTCACCGAGGATTGCTGTGTGCTGTCATTCTAATATTTGTATTCTGTGCTGTATTGCCAGGGTCAGCAATGAAACATGATTATCTTGGGATCTAATGAAATAGTTTCCTGCCTCCTGTAATTCTCACAGTGGCTCAGACATTTAACCTTTTGACCCATTGGGACTAGTCTCATAATAAATATACTGCTATGACAGCAGAGCTGTCTCAATTGTTTGCTGTTTTTCAAGAAGTCAAATATTTTAAACACTTGAACATTTTGCATTTCTTTTACTTCTCCCACATGATAGAGCTGTTTGAGCACAGCTCAATAAACCTAGTATGTGTTCAGTTTGAGTTCTTGCACAGTATCTACGTGGATTTTATAGTTGTAAATTACAGCATGCCAGGTACTATCTGGAAGAACTTTTAAAGGCAGTAATTCAAATATCTTCTGCTATGTTACATGATTGTTTCTTTGTTTTCTCCGTTTTTCTGTACCTTTATCGTCTCTTTATCATTAGCACAGGTATTTAATCAGGACAGTGTAAGTGGTGAATTTTACCCCAGACATGGCTATGATGAGGTTCCAGGTGCTTGATTCTTCTCACCTTTATTACTGTTCCTGTGATCTCTCTGGGCACAGTTTCAGCACGTGCCTGTGTTTCTCAGCTGTGAGATGAAATGCCACACGTGGCTGGCCCAGCTGAGCTGTAACACACTCCTACCAGTTTTTTTTAATTTTTTTTTTTTTTAATTTGCTTGGAGCATGTTAGGAAAAATGGATTGAGTAACCCTGAATAAAACCACGTGAGTTGCTATTTTCAAAGCAGCTTTAGGATTTTGGACAGTCTTATAAATCAAAAATCCATTTCCTGGAGGGTTCTGAAATCATCATCACTGGTGTGTGATTAGGTGTATGTGCATGTAAATTCACTACAGTGTCTTGGGGTTATTTGTGTAACAAACAGCAGAGCCATGATAAGTTCATTCTTTTTTCTTTGAACTCTGTTCTAATTGATTTCTTATAAGAGATCTAGCATTATGAATGTCTGAGTTCTGTATATTGCCAGCCTCTTTAATCTGGAGAAATGTTTGATAGCATTATACTAGAAATTTACTAAAAATATTTCATTCTGTTCTCTTTTCCCTGATTTTTCCTTCCCAGCCATGCTTTATGGGATCTTGTCACAACTCCCAGTGGTGCACTAGCAGTTTTGGTTTGCAATTCATCCTGTAAAGGGAAACCAACCCTTGAGAAATTCTTGGAGGTAGCTTGGATTCCCTAACTCAGTCGTTTGAGCAAATGGGGCAACTCTTGTCATGAGAGGCCAACTCAGAAACCAGTATTGTGGGGCAGTGTGATACAGGGATGGCTGACGAGCTTCCTACAGAGGTGCCCTGGGTTGGCTTGGCCGGTGTTGCATTGGGTGAAGAAAATCCTGCTTGCTTTTGTGGAGCCTTTTGATTGCCCTCTGCCATTTGAAGGCATTCATCAGCTCGAGTGCAAGATCATACTTCTTGGGCTCATTAAGTCCAGCCTTTTTGTTTTGCTAGCAAGGCCGCACAAAACTTGCAGTGCTGGGAAGTGTGGCGCAGAGCAGGTTGGCTGGAGTGGCAGTGGTCAGGCCAGGTCCTGCAGGGCTCATTCTTTCTGGTTCCCTGCTGCCTGCATCCCATCCTGGCTGATGGTGCTGAGCTGCATTAGAGCCTCCTCCCTGCCTTTGCAGGGATCCTGGCTGACAGGGCACTGCACAGCCACAGAGTGTGTCAGTGTTGCTGTGCACATGACCCTACGTACAGGGTTTTCAGAAGTGCATTGGGAAGCACACATCCTTCCAGTTTCCTTAGGGTCGTGTAGGTGAGATGGCTTTTGTTTTGTTTTGTTCTGTGATGTCCCCTTTTGGGTACGTGGAGACCTGAAAGTGGTAAAGTTTGACTTAAATATCATCTGCATAGATTTCATATGGAGTTACATTTTGACACAAAGGAGTACCTACGAATCCATTGCAGGAGAAATGTGTTGTTTGATGACCTCATGTATTTCTTCATTTAGTGGGGTTTTTTTCTATTGATACGTGTTTGCTACAAATGCACTCAAAGATGTGATGTGGTTCAGAGGTGCAAGTTTGAGAACCCTCAACTCTCTCAGGAGTTGCCTCCAAGTGAGAGTCAGTAGGGAGATCTCTGTCCCCTTCTGATGTAAAATACTTAAATTAGCTGACATCCCTTCCCAATGTGGATTTGCCTGACACTCTCCAAAGGCTCTTTGTCTGCAAAGGAGGAATCGTTCAGCATCGTTTGTGGAAAGCATTGATATTTGCATTCTGATGTTGCAATTGTGCAAATGGCCATCAGCTCGTACTGGGATACATTCCATTACAGTTTGCTAAGTATCAAGTTCAGAGATGTGTGAAAGCTTCCTTTCTGGGAAAGAAAAGGAAAGCTCCCGCATCCGGTGCCGCGACAGATTTAGCTGGCTAGCTAAGCACTCCCCTGCTGGCTGCTGACTGAGATGTTCTCCTGTCTGTGTTGCTGATCCTCTGCTCTGTGGGAGCATGGGCATTGCTCCTGTGGATGGGTGTCAGGGTAGGAAAGAAGACTTTCCGTTCCACGAAAACTGCTGCTGTGAAAAAGAAGACTTTAAAGGGACGCTTCTGATGATGCTGGTGAAGTAGTTCGAAAGCTTCTGTGCAAATAAGGCAGCCACTGAAAGAGCTGAGATTGACAGGTTTTGCTGATTTGCAACAAGTTAGTTGTTTAAACTGTTTGTAATTTGCTGGCAGCTTCCACATGAGTCAATATAGTGAATCAGGAACCGGAATATAGCATATCATCTAGAGATAAACAGCCAAGGGTGAAATGTGGGCTTTGCTGAAGGTATAATGAAATCTTTGGTTACTTTCTCAGTAGAACTAGGTAAGTCAGGGATGCTCAGTTTGCATACGCTTACAAGCAAAAGCGTATTATCCTCTTAAACTTGTTATCCTTTGCAAATTGCTTACTGGGAGACAACTTATTTCACAAGTGGGAGTTTACAGCATCAGGCAATATTAGGTATGTAACACTGTCGGAGAAGAAGACTGGGAACTACTTAAAATTTTGGTTGGGGGGAGATGAGCCCGTGCCTGCAGCCCTGGATGTTGCCTGTTGATTCCAGATCTCACTGTTCAGCCTGTGGTTTTCAAATCCCATCCTCGACTTCTCTGTGTTCATGCAGTAAGAGGCAAGTAGTGCTAGGGACAGCCGAGCCCTTGGGCAAAAGCACTAGGAGGGCTATGGTTGAACACATGGCTTAGACTGCAGATTTCTTGCTTATAAAGCTAAATCTTTGTTGGGCTGTTGCCTTTTGCTTGTGTTGGGGTGACACGTGGGATCAGTCTGGAGCCCTGCTGCACTTGGACAAGCAGGTATACAAATGCACAGCATGGGGCATGGACTGCCTTCTTCAATTTATCATCAGGCTGACTTTAGGCAGACGCATTTGGTGTAGGTGCAGGGGTACTTGGAGAAGTGCCAGGCCATCTACCTTCTCACGCAGCCTCATGTGTCAGGCAAGTCCCTCTCCTTGTTAGTAGATCTCCTGCTCAGCAGTGTACACTAAACCACTTTCATTTACTTTGAATAAATGGCAGGGTTTTTAGTTAGGTATTTTGGGGTGGGTTGGTTGGTTGGTTTGTTTTCTTCTTACCCTATGCAAAATGAATTACAGCTCTCTCAGAATTGCAGTGGGCCAATCTATGGCAATCCCATGCTCTGAGTCTCTCTTTTTTGGGGGCATTAAGTAGGCAAGCTGTTGTTGCTGTAAAATGATTATCAGTACCACCATACGCCTTAAAATCTCCCTTGCTCCGGAGGCATGAAATTATCCAGCACTTGCTGTGAGCACCCAGCTGCAGTAGCATTGTGTGAAGCAGTGGTGTGCACTGCACTGATCAATCCTAATGGAAGCAAAAAGTTCCCCGTGGTAAATCAGTGGCTGGCAGCATTCTAATTAAACCTTCCTTTGAAAATAAATGAGAGGTCTGTAATTTTGGCCTCTTGTTCTGAAGGGCATGCTTTTATTTGGAGATTTTTTCCAACTTAAATTTTTCGGAGGTTCTATAAATGCCTGAAGCAGCAGAAGTCTCTGAATAGTCTTTCTTTCTCCTTATAAACCTTTAGTTTAGAAATTATTTTTTTCTAAAAGTTTAATGTGTGCCCCCTCCCCACCCAACTTAAGTACTCCGGCTCCAGGAACTAGAACGTGGATTTCTTTCCTTGCATTCCATTTTCCAAGATACTGGTGCTAGATGCAACTCTGCTTACCACATGCTGATGTTAAGCAAGTCATGTGTGACCGCAAGGAGAGAGTTTTATTCTTGTTAACCACCTATGGAATAGTGAGAACTGCTGTGCTGGCAATTCACATGAAGAACTGCAGAGAATAGCAATTCTCAAGTGGTGCCAGAAAAATTAAGGCTTTAAATTTAATAATCAGGAGTACTCTTGTGGAATATACAGGAAACATGTATTCTGTAAGTAGGGTTGCTCATGAGATTTTATTGATTTGAAAGATGATCTTTTACTGCCCTGACTGCTATAGACCTGAGCCTTGTCTTGCCTTGTTACTATGACTTTGGCTGAGACTGAGCCCTGCTCTCAGGTTGTGATTTTTACGCCTGCTACAATAAAGCTGGTTGAGAGGGCTGGTGTCCCAAATGGGTAAAACTCAAGGTCAGTTTATGCTTGTCATTGAAATTTCGTGTCTCTGTGTGTTCCATTTAAATGATCAAATTTGTTGATTACAGTAAAACCGCAATGGTCTTGCTTTTGGTCATCTTCAATTTCACATTGGTGTTGAGGATAGCTAAGAAAATGGCCAGCCATGAGTCATAGCTCTTTCAACTGTATGGTCCTGGAGAAGTGTGTCCCAGTCCTTCCAGCATATAAAATTGCTCCCTTAATTATAATAGAATTTAGTGTGGAATAGGTTCCTGAAGATTATCTTGTCTGTCTCCTGGCTGAAGTTTGAGGTTGTGTTGCTCAGGGTCTTGTCCTAGACAAGTTTTGAAAGTCTCCAAGGATGGAGATTACACTCTGGGCACCTATTTTGGTGCCATGCCACTCTGAGTGGAATTTTCCATTGTCTTGTGCTAATTTCTGTGGTTTCAGATTGTGAGCATTGCCTCCTGCCCTTTCCCTTTGCACACTCTATCTTCTCTGTCTCCCTTCAGGCAAGAGAAGAATGCAAGTAGGTCTCCCATTCAGGCTGAATAAACCCAGTTCCTTCTCTTCTCTGGGAAGCCTTTCAGGCAATGAAACTCACTTTACTTTCCTTACTGCTGCTTCTCCAGGGCTGCTTGTTTCACAGGGCTCTTGAGAATAAACCCTGATTAGGGCCATTGCTGTGCCCATATAGAGTCAGGTTTGCTCCTTCTAATCATGTGCGTTTAACAGCATATTTGGTCACATTTTGGAGCTGCCAGAGCCTTCTGCAACTCTTCAGTCAGGCTTGGCTTTTGCTTCCCAGAATAGCATGATGCTGGATGGCTCTGTAGCTTGAACCATTGTGCATGCTGGGAGTGGATCTCCCGAGAAGCCCATCTGAATGCATGTGGCTCAGCAGGTCTGTGCTTGGATCACAGTACAGGCAGAAATTTATTAAGGAACTAGTCACAGCCAGTTTGGTGTTTTCCAAAAGGAGCTGTTAAGCTCAGCCTGTTGGGGAAAGGAGAAAGGCACCAAAAGAAATGCTTCTTTTTGAGAGAAATCCCCCATTATTCTCCCATTTCATTTACAAAAACCTATAGAAACAGTCTTTTGAGAGGCTTGTGAAAAGGTTGAAATACCAAATTATTTAGAAAATGTTATGTATTTACAAAATTATCCCTCCCCCCTCTATCAGTCCAGGAGGAGAAAAGTCTTTGCTTTCAGGGTTTACAGTTCCTCTAAATCAAATTTGCAGCACTTGAAAGTTTTCTTCTATTATCTCTGGGGTGACAGCTCTGATCGGCCGTAGCTGGAAATCTCTCTCTCTTTCTCTCTGCTGCTCGTCGACCTCAGGACTGTCCCTGCTCCTCCCTGCCGGGCCAGGACCAGGGGCTGGGGGGTACTCGGGCCCTGTGAGGTCCTCCATGGACTGCAAGGGGACAACTTGCTGCACCAGGGTCTTCACCACTGCTACAGGGGGTAATGGC
>VXAY01007247.1:2521482-2628194 GCA_013399855.1 Oxyruncus cristatus
GAGTTACAGCTTCCTCCGTGCACTCCTCTGCTCCGGCACAGGCTCCCTCATGAGCTGCAGGAGGGTCTCTTCACTCCCAAATAATCTTCCACCGGTGGCAGGGGTTTTAGTCTTTAAGTCTTTTCCCCTGCTGGAGGGGGAGAGGAGGCCTGATTGGACCTCTTCTCCCCCCTCCTGCTGCACTGACCTTGGAGGCTACATTGCTGTCTCTTGTTCTCCTCTGTTCCTCTCCGGGCTGGAATTTCTGCGCAACAGGTTTCTTTTTTCCGTTTTTTCTTAAATATGTCATTCGCAGAGGCGTTCCTAAAACTTGTGATTGGCTTTGCTCCGGAAATTTACCTGGAATTAACTATTTTTCAACCCCAGGAGGAGGGGCTGGTAAACCCATGACAACAAGCTGTTGGGACATGGTTTGAAAAAGACTGAGAAACACAAATAGAGCAGAGCACGTCTTTGTGCTCGTCTCTAAATCTCACTTAAGGCATCATATACTGATGTTTTGATTATCGGAGACCTTTCCTGTGGGTCCCAAAAATACCTTAAGGGAGGTAGGAGTTTTTTAGCTCCTCTTTGCCAGTTGTAGCTTCTAATTTCTTTTGTTTGTATTCTCAAGGTAACGACTTCTGCCTGATGCTTTACAGTGCTTTGAGGACAAGATAGTAACTATATTACTTGTTTGCAAGAAGAGGATTTTCCTGTTCTTTGAGAAGTAAATCCTTAGTTTTGCTGCTTAGCGACAATACCACCACTTACCCTGTACTCAGAATCCACAGTTTTAGATCCCTGTAGAGGTGACTTATAGACTCATAGAATGGTTTGGTTTGAAAGAGACCTTACTTTCTTTCTAATTGAAAGAAAACGGTATAAAATACTAAAAGAAGAGAATCTGAATAAAAAGGATGTTCTATTGCTTATAGGATATATGTAAATACAGCTAAGTGTTCTGCAGCAGAAAAACACCATTTCCTTCTGAATTTGAGAACCAATGTCAGAAATCCTCATAAAGTGAGGCCCTGCTAGTTTAAAGGTTTTGGGTGATTTAATAAGCACGTGTGTAAGTGGTTCTTCAGGGATGGAATGAGAATTTTTTTTTTTTAAAGTTTTTTAAAATTGCATGAATCTACTTGAAAGGTAGCACAAATCTAATATTATGACGGTAAAATAAGTTTTCTGTTCATTGCTTTTTGTAAGTGTTCTGAGACATACTCCTTACATCTGCAGCAGTCACTGATCCAGAGGTGCTCAATTGTTTTTCTTTTTTACTCTACTGTGCAAAGAGCATTATCTTCTAAGCACCAGCTTTCTTTTTCCTTGCTCCGTGCAACTCAGTGCTGTTGCATCCTACTCTTTATATCCTCCTTCCTCTTCAAGAAGAGGCATTTTGGGCATGGAGCCTTTGCCTCTTTATGTGCTGCTCTGGAATAACCCTAATTGGTTGTGATAGGAGTCCTTCCTTCCTTTCCTTTGTTAGGCCTATGCAGCTGCAAATAATCTTTCCCTCTACAGTACTACCATTGAGACTTCTCTCCATTGGGAAATCGTGGCAGAAAAAGTAGCAACAATGGAGAATGCACTTGGTACACTGAGTAGTTTGGTTTTTTTATTCACTACCACCACGGCTTTCCTTAGACCACTCTTAAAATGCTCTGAAAATGTGCTCTCACTGTGGAATGTGAGGTTTACATGTGGGGAGCTAATGTGAAATAACTAAAATGTCCCACCAGGCTGACAACTCCTAAAGAATTGTATTTTGTCGTACCTTCTTTACGACTTTTTTCAAGCAAGCACAGGAGACAGAACTGCAATTATCTGAGCTGTTTCATAGTTAGCAAAACAGAAAAAAAAGAAAAGCAGTTAGAGAAGGGGAAAATAAATTAAAAAATAAAGTTTTAGGAAAAGGGGATTTTCTTCTGTTTATTGCAAAGGTAACAGGGCCTCCATGGAAGGCACATTTCACCTCCACCTTCAGACACATTTTGTTAGAAAAAAAAAAAAATAACATCTTTGGCAGTCTTCCATGCTTGTTCTGGTAACGCTTATATTGGTTTTACTTGGAATTTTGTAATAGGTGGAGGTTGATCTGATAACAGCAAACTCGTAAGCACCAATATAGTAAGTGGTGCAAATTTTGGAGCCACCTTATGTTTCATTAATAAGGTGTTGAATTTTTTTTTTTATAGAAATGATTTAGTTATTGGCCATTTTCATTTCGAACAGAGCTGCTTTAAAATTACCAGCATGAAACTAATTAGTTGTGTTGTAGATAAGTGGTGCGCTTTGTTACAAGCTTCCCCTTTCTTGTGTTTTCTGTGCCTGGAGGGAATGCTAAGGGCTGGGGAATTGAAATCCTCATCTAGAGTACTGTTAAAGGCAATTAAATGGAAATTCTTATTCACTCCCCCTCTTACTGGATTGCTGATGAACAATGGAGGTTAGCATTGACTGTTCATTTTCATGGTATTGCTTTCTTCATGTCTATAAATATTTCCTAACCATCACATTTAGGCATATTTTTGTTCCTTATTTATAAAAAGGCAGCATGGTTGCCTAAGGCTTCACGTATTGATTGAAATCAGCACACTGTGTACTGAGTCTGTAGAAATGTGGCCGTGTCTGTAGCTGAGTTGAATGTAAATGCTCATTTCTCTCTGTATTTTCTGAAGGCTTTGTTGATTAGCATCTGATATGAATTTCAAGAGGACTGTAAACACTGAAGGGATCCACTGAGAACAAACAGAAGCGTCCACATCCTTCACACTTTTATCCAAAGCTTCCTTGGGGAAAAGCCTATGAATTGTTGACATTTGTCCTACTATTCTATATTGGTAAACAGCCTCAGTATTACTTATGTTTTCTGTGTATCTGATCTCCTCAGTATTTCTGGCATAGCTAAAACCTCCAGCATGTTGGCTTGCAAGTCACTTTTGCAGGTGAAATCTCTCATGCAGGTATTAACTTATATTACTTTATTGTTGCACCAGCATTTGCATTATTATTGAGTTGATTAAGTAAGCTGGTGCTTAGAAATAAATGCTTTCTGCCTTTAGGTGGTAATAAAATAGCTTCTTCGAGTAACATTTATAGGTTTATCATACCTGTACTATGCTCACAGAATTGTTAAGGTTGGAAAACAGCTGTAAGACTGAGTCCAGCCTTTGAACAAACACCCGCTTGCCAACTAAACCATAGCACTGAGTGCCACATTCAGTCATTTCTGGAATACCTTGAGGGATGGTGATTCACCACCTCCCTGGGCAGCCCATTCCATTGCCTGTCCAATCTGAACCTCCCCTAGCACAGCTTGAGGCCATCTCTTCTTGTCCTGTCGTAACTATAGTATATTTTATTTCGGATCGTGAATGGATCTATCATAGCTCCCTTTCCACTGCATAGCAGATACTGGCCTCTACATTTTTCAAATGGGAAGTTGAGGAGTACTTTGCTTAAGGTCATATCAAGTGTCTGTAGCAAAGCATGGCTTGAAAAAAACCTGTCTTTTGAAGTTTGATTTTCACCATTTTCAAAAGGCATACTGATTACATGAGAAAAAAATAAGGAAACCCAAGTTTTTAGCTTGCTTCAGACTTAGTATAAAACATTTAATTTTGTTTTTTTCTGCAAGATGGGTCATATGAAGTAAAAGGTGTGTTGTTACATTAAAAAAATTAAACCCCAAACAAACACACACAAATCCTATTCATATTGTGTGCCATAGATCATAAAACTGATCATCTTGAGTCTGGAAATTTTGAAATGACCAGTGCTTAGCCAGTTGCTTGGGTACAGTGGAATTTTGATCAATTATCTCATATTCCTTTTGACTGTGGGACTGGTTAACTCTAGGAACCTTGTTTGTTGTTTTCAGCTGAAAGATAAAATAGTGATGGGGTTGAACATGTTTGTATCTTCTGCCTCTCTGTAGGAGAGTTCCACATCCTGCTTTCTTGAACACAGCAGCAATTAGACAAATGGGATATTTTCCTAGCTGTAAAATATCAAGCTGTTTTCAACCAGCTTGTCCACCCAAAAGTTCATGATCTAGTTTTCCTGCTTGTATGCCCATGCTGATTCAGGCTGTGTTCTCAATCTGTTTTTGACTTTTCAATCTGCTTCCCTGCATGGGCTGTCCATCTCAGATGCACTATCCACACAATACCTATTAATTTTTTTCTCTGTCATCATTAAGCTTGCATGTGCCTGTGTTTTGATTGCAGTGTGCCTGGTATTTACATTTTAAGGCTTTAATCACTTCAGTGTTGGGTTCCAAAAGGAAAGCTATTGCCTTCTCTCAGCCATCTTAAATGAGCATCAGGAGGTCATGTCAACTGCATGAAGATTTAGCCTAAATTATGAAAAAATTTTAGAGGCCTAAAACTTTACCATGTTTTAAGAAAGCAGATATAATGTAACTGGAGCCTGTCAGTCACCTCTGCAAAAGCATTATTTGCTGTTGCACTGCCAAGAAACACGATGGACCTAGACTCAGTGACTCCTCC
The DNA here is from genome assembly GCA_013399855.1 of Oxyruncus cristatus. Taxonomy (NCBI): domain Eukaryota; kingdom Metazoa; phylum Chordata; class Aves; order Passeriformes; family Cotingidae; genus Oxyruncus; species Oxyruncus cristatus. The sequence goes on from VXAY01007247.1 coordinate 2,525,979, forward strand.
TGTGTTCTTCAAGAGTAAAATACAGTCCTTGTCCAAGACACTGGACAGTCTGTGTATCCAGAGTGTGAGGGAGCAGGGAATGACAAACAACTGATCAGAACTGAGCATTGAGCATACACCTATAAGAAAGCCCATGGAGAGAGAGATTACCAGTTAGGCTGAAGCCTGGGTTGGATTTACTAGCAAAGAAACTGGTACACACGGGTTGATTTCATCAGCCTTCAGGTGAGCAGGGTATAAAATACTGGAGATAAGGAAATAATGTGTCTGAATGGAGACACATCACATCTTATGGAGGGGGCAGTTTTGTAGTAGCTGATTTTGAGGGAAGGGCTAGAGCCTGCTCAGCCACTGGCTGCCCTGCTTGGTCTTGTCTAGAGGGCACTCACTTGCAGACCTGTGTCTGCCACTGATTGCTCCATAGCAGAAAAATTTCAAAGAACCCTGAGCTTTGGTTAATGAATTGTGAAAAAGAAAATTAAAATTTATAAAATCATGACATTTTTTTTTTAAAGTGTAAAAGCTTAAACCCCACCATCTTATCTGAGAGACATGGAATTGCAAATGACTAAGGGAATATTCAGTGATAAGCATTCGAGTTGTGCCATAAAATATAAGACCTGTCCCTGACCTTAACCCCCAACATCCCCAGCAAAGATTTCCATCTGTGGTGTCATACTGACATTTGACTAGGAAATATGCTACCCTCTTGGATAATCCCAGGCTGGTTTTCCCCTGCTTTTGTGTTAGGAATGTGGAGGTAACTAATACATAATACATTCTGCTTTGCAGCAAGTTAACAGCTGAAATAGGCAATCATTTGAACAATTTGATGCTGTTGCATTATGCATCAGAAAAACTACATTAAGTGTCAAAGCCATAAAGGCAGGTTGCCTCATTCTGATAGCAGTCAGGTCATGCTTTATGTCTTATTAATCATCGCAGACTAGAAGAATTAATTTCTATGCAAACACTTCAGAATTCCTGTTTCAGGAGGTGGCTAGTAAAAATAAAAGTGAAACTCAGAAATAGCATTCTTCGTTACCTACTTATGTTTATAACTTACCTTTTGCATATGTGCTACTTTCTACACCTAAATTAGAAATCTAGCTTCTCTTTTTCCTTTTTTTTTAAAGTACTAAATATAATTTTTGTTTTACAGTCATCATTTCATGTCACTTGCTGCACATTAGCTTTCTACTGCTATTTATATTTGCATATAAATATGAAATGTTGTCTGGAACAGTCATTTTTCTATTGTTCTTTTAAAAATCTGTGCCCATCTTGTTCACAGCATTATTTCTGTTGTGCTGGTTTGCTTCTGACACTGGAATTTCCATCTGGGGTTATTTAGAGTTCAGTGGTAAATGGCTTTTTCCTCAAAGGGTGCAGTTTTCTCCGTGGCCAGACTGACCTTTTCCCTGAGTGTGCCCACTGTTGCCATTCTTTACCATTACCTCAAATGCTGATGATTATTTTATCGTTCTCAAAGTTCAAATTTTAAGATGCCTCTAAAAAGTCAGGATGCTGTTACAATTCTCAGGTCTCAGAATATGTATACAGCGCTTAATTGCATCTTGTTACTCAGCTTTTATGACCAACTTACAAAAAAGTATCACCTCACTCAGTCAAGGACATTTTTTCAAGCAAAATCATGAGAGGAGTGACAGCACCAGTGTAGGATGAAATTCAGACTGGTCTCTGTTAGGAAAGTCTTTGTCAAAACAGTAAACGTGCCTCAGTCTTTGTAGCTGATTTAAGCTACTGTGTCTGCATTAGAAGAGGGTTTCTCAAGGAAATGAGCCATAAAGGGCTACACAGCCCTTCCTGAGTCCAAATTTGAATTTGGGAAAATGATGTCCTGTGCTGGAAAAGCTCCACACCGTGATTACTGAAAGTAAGAGCCACTAAGGGACCAGTAGTGATTTTTAAGTGGTTTTAATGAGGAGTCATACCAAGCATGGCTATACTGAAAAGAATGGTGGTGAATAACTAACACAGCTGCACAATATAGTACAGCACCTACCTGGAATACTTCATAGAAATCACATAAGCAACTGATTTGGGCACTGTTCCTGCGTCTACAGCCGTAGTCCTTTGCTTTCCTGATTACTTTATCGAAGGCTAGGTCAGAGAAATCCATAACATATGTTGACATACTTGTCCTACTCCATTGGTAAAGATGAAATAGCATGGAAGAGCCTGTCCCTGCTTTTGTTGTCCTGACATCACCTGAAGTTTGACTGAGGGAGAAGCTGCTGCGGTACTAATTATAAATAATGAAATACTTTTAGGCAGGAATAGCATCTCTTCAGGAGCCAAGCTATTTACCTTGGCTATAAATATCTGAACAAAATGAGCAGCCTGGTTTAGAGGGAGAGGGGTTGGAACTAGATAATCTTTCAGGTCCCTTCCAACCCAAGCCATTCTATGATTCCATGGAAATACCAGTATCTTATACAATGGTGAATGCAGGGAACATCTGCATCTGCAGACTTCTGAAAACATACCAGTTTGTATCCAATAATTGACCCAAATGCAAGTGAACTGTCTTTGTCTTGCAGTCCAGATTGTCAGCTTCTTCTCTTTTGAGCTTCATCTGCTGCTTCTTTCTTTCATACTTGATGCCAAGGCCGGTTGCATCTGGTTCTCACAAAGAAATACCTCTGTGCCAAATGCTCCTCCAGTTCCTGTCTTGTCCATTACTGGCTTTCGCTAATATGGATTTCCCATCTCCTGGGAACATTTTGGCTCTTTAATGTCCAGCATGTTCAGGAGGTACTTGTGAAGGCTGGAGGGGGCTGTTCCAGCTCTCCCCAGCTGCAGTCTGTTCATGCTGTTGGCTGAGCGTGGCATCTGGGCTGTAATGTGTGAGCTGTTTTGTCCCATTCAGGTCGGGAAACCATTTGTTGTTGGAAGACAATCGTTGTGCCTGTTCTAAAGTTAGATGACCTGTGAAGTTTTTTGGGTGACTAACTTTTTCTCCTGTGGGGATGGCTTCAGTGAAATAAGCGAGCACAGTTAATTGGAATATTTTTATTATAGCGAGGTTATAAGGTTCTAGAAATAAGTAAATGTATCAAACAAATTATTAAAACGTAAAATAAAAATGGAACAATTATTTGGCTACCAGCTGAAAACTATTGATATGTGCTTTAATTTAAAAGTGATTAATCTCATGCAAGGCCTTAAGTGGGTGTGTCTGGAAAGTTTAAAGTTTTTGATGTTCTATACAGACTATGAAATACAGAAGTAGAACTTTTTGCTTGCTTTTAATTAGAAGACATCTCATCTATCTCTCCTTGTTTGCATAGATCTGCATAATTGCCAACAATATGGAAAGGGAACTATACTTCCTTGCTTTCTTTCCCCCTGATTTTGGATGTATTGATAGCAGTTTGAGAAAGAAATTGTATAGTATGATAAACAGTAATGTTGAAATTTGGATTCATAGGGGAAAAAAAATTTTGTTTTCTGTAGTCATAGGCACGATGGAATGTGAAGTATGCAGTAATTTTCCATTATGCTGTGCACCCTCCCCAGAATCTGTATTCACTGCCATTCTAAACGCCACATCTGCTAAAAATGCACCTTCAAAGTACATTTGAAGAAAATACAGTATGCACTGGAAGGCATCACTGTGCAGTGGTATTTAGCTATAGTTAAGTGGCAGAGAGGACTTCAGGTCCCATTTATTCATGACTTCTCCATCCTTCTTATTCCTGCCTGCTCTTCTGCTGTGTTTTGATTTTGCCCCTACGGTCAGTGGCCCTTACATTTGCCATGGAGGGTCTTTATTGGCCTGGTGCTTTTTGCGCCATCTCAAATTAGGAGCAGTGAGCCGTTGCATATAAATATGTAAAGTAAGATATAATTTATTAGCAGTGTTCCTGAAACAGTCATCTTAGATGCACAGATATAGTGACTGAACCAGTGCTTAACAGTTTCATTAAATTGAATTTCTTGTTATTTGGAAAATCCTATTTGGGCAAGTTGCTGACGCCTGCTATTTCAGTAACTTACTGTCTTTTGAGAAGACAGCTGGGTTAATACATTATTGAATATTTTTAGCATCCTTTAATGCTGAGTTCACAGGATTCTCTAAGTGAAGTAGGCTTAAAAGCTGAGAAGTTTTTGAAGAGGGTTTTACTTTGAAGTTTTTAAGGGGCTGCTTCAGTTACAGTGCCAGGAAAACTTAGGATGTGTTCTGAAAGGCTGTAAATAGCAGCAGTAAAACAATGCATTTAATTTATCGATAGGTAGGCAAAGGAGGCCACAGCTTACAGTGGGCACAAATGTGTACTCTGCTTTGTGGTTTCATAGAGCTGAGTAGAAATCAGGCTTTTAGGGACAATTTTTCACTGAAATAACGTATTACAGTGACTTAAATCTTTCATGTGTTAGGGGACAAAAATAAAAATCATGGTCTTTCAAATGTGTTCACTTTGAATTAAGATATATGAGAGAACTTCTGCCTATCTTAGGCCAAATATTCTTAGCACTAGATGCCTTCTTTTGGTTTTTTTTGTTTGTTTTTTTTTTTTTTTTTTTTTTTTTTTTTTTTTTTTTTTTGTCCAGAATTAGGTCATGTCACTTTCAGCCAATTGTCTGTTTTTAAAGGTAATATAGTCAAATCAGGGTTTGTTTTATTCTTGTTTTATTTTACTTTTTGTAATGTATTTTTATATTTTATATATTTTTATCTATGTATTATATTATTATATGGTATTTTATTGTTATATTATTTCTGGGGTTTCCTCTCTGTGTTTCATAGCTAAATGGTACTTCCATCATGTCTCCCATCATGGCTTGTACTTTGTATCCTTCCAGGTTGCTCCAGAGCTGTCAAAAGAAGAGAATCACAAGAAATTATCTATGTATTTAGACACTTCTTAAACACTTAAATATTGTTTCTTCTCAGCAGAGAACACTGAGCATAAATGAAATGAAGGGGCTGACAAACAGTGTATTTAGCATATCAGGGGTGTTGATGGCCACTGCTTGCAACTCATTTATCTTTCCTTCAGGTTATAGGAGCTTTTCTCCATACCATTAGACCAGTTCCTATAATAAAAGGTTGTTGGAAATGCAAAGCAATTAAGAAATACGTGTCAGCTATTTATGCTCTTTAAAACAACACAATAAACCAGGCGTTTATTTTGCAGAACTAGGGAAGAAAGGAGTTGATGAATTATCGGCTGGCCTCGTGCAGGAGAGTTAAACACTGGCCCTAATTAATGGCTAGTTAGCAGAGCACCATCTTGATCTCAGTGGAGGTCGCCTGGATGGGGGCCATCAATCCCTACTGCAAATGAGAGCAGCTCCAAGATGCTTCATTTCAGCTCAGTGAGATGGTGGCCCTCAGCTGCTAGGGAGCTGCTAAGGCAGTATTTATTAGGTCAGAGTTTGGGACTCGCAGATCTATTTCCTTCCCGCTGGCTATGCAGCTGCTTGTTGTCATTGATAATTTTTCCAGGGCTTCAGTAGTTGTTTTACTGTCCACTGGTTTCCTCTTGCAGGCGTTTGGACAGTCCTTCTCCGTTCACCGCAAAGTGGCTGAAGATGGAGAAACACGGGAAGAGACTCTGCTCCAGGAATCTGCATCAAAAGAAGCTTATTACCTTGGGAAGATTTTGGAGATGCAGAACGAGCTCAAGCAGAGCAGGGCGGTGGTCACCAATGTTCAGGCAGAGAATGAGAGGCTCACTGCCATTGTCCAAGACTTGAAAGAGGTAAATGGGGGTGTGCAGGGAGGAAGGGGCCGGATTTTCTTGCAGTATCATGGATAACATGGCTCTGAGTAAGGAAAACAATACAAGAAGTAAAAACGCTCACCTTCTGGTTTGTTATCATCCCAGAAAACACGTGGCCTGAAAAGGCTACAATTCAGAAAGGGGAAAAAAAAACCCCTTTTATTTTTAAACAACAACACATTCCTATAATAAAACTCAATTCCGGAAGCTATAATTTCCTAAGCACCCTTAGCATTTTACATTCTATTTTATAATACCTACATATAAGTGAATTTTACACAAACACATTTTCTGCACACTTCTGATTCACGCAGCTCCTCTCATTCTCAGAACTTAACGTGATTTCTCAGGTATTCTGCATTGGCTAGAATTAGATAAAGCTTTCATAATTTTTTTTCTACTGTAAAGCAAAATTAAAATACATGTTCACGTTTAGAAAATAGTAACAATAAGAAAGTCAGATGTAGTTAGTGGCCATTTGAGACATTGAATAATTTCAGTGGAGAATTTAGTAATATTTAATAACTTGCCTTTTTTTTCCCCCCTTGAAATCTGGAAGTTATATCAAGTTACTTTGCTTACTGTTGTTTCTATATCCCAATTAGTGGAGGACAGATCTAATTTTATGAGCTTATGCTTTCTCTGTTGGTGATTGCTGCATGAGTTGTGCCAGCTACAGCTCAACACAAGCCCTACACAAGAGGAAGGTAACTGTTTCCTTTGGCTTTGCTACCAAATTGGCTCTTGCTCCCTTTCTTAGGCTCTTAGACACGCACATCTTAGACTCACTGAGATGTGTGTGTCCCACTTTGGCCAGTTAGTTAAGGTGAAATGGAGGATAAGGGATATAGTGATCATCAAGTCCTCAGTGTAGGCTGTTTTTCCAATTTGTGTGTCTGAGAAGATGCTCATGGAAGTGATCCCACATCTTCCCTGCATTCCCCAGGAATGCTTCAACATGGGGACTCTTCCCCACTGTCCAGCTGCTAGAAGAGATCTTTCCTAGATGATTCTGGAAATTGCTTAATATATTAATTTGTTAATATTAAAGTTTACTGTGTTTTCTGTAGCAGAGTGGAATAACATCCTTTTAACCTACAGAAACCCCTGGAACAGGGTACCCCTGGAACAGGGTACCCCTGGAACAGGGTACCCCTGGAACAGGGTACCCCTGGAACAGGGTACCCCTGGAACAGGGTCCTTTACTCCTGTTGAATATTCTTACTTAATGATTGTACTGGACTCACCCATAATACAAATCAGGCTTCAATAAGAAGTAGATGCGTGCCATTTGTTCACAAGTTACAATTAAAATATGTGATTGTAGTTGCTGTTCCAGTGGTAAATAAGAAAAAAAAGATCAAATTTATATCTACTTATCCTAAAATCTTCTTGATGGCAGACAGCCAGCTGCTGACACAACTACCTCACCATTTGGTTAAGTTCACAGGTCCTCATGATGTGGGGTTCAGTTGCAAATGAACAGTTAGAGAAAAAATAGCCATTTGTCTTTAATACTTGATTCCTTCCTCTGGGATCTCCTTGGGATTCCTTCAAATGCAAATCTCCCTTCCGTTTTCTATCATGGTTATCGATCTGTAGGTTGTTCAGGAGGCAGTTTCAGTACCTGTCCTCCCTGGAATATTGATTGTCCTCATTTCCTTGGAGGTAATAGTAAACCCTAGTGTGAAGCCAGCTGCAATTATTTCCTGCTCTAATGCTAAATAGAAACAAGCCATAGTAGTTAATTAAAGTGCAATAAAGGAATTTACTTGAATAAAAATAAGGCTGATAAACTGACTGTTACCGTTAAGATGATGTTGTATCCTGAATATAAAGTCCTTGACTTTATGTTGAACTTTTATTTTGTATTACTGTAACCAATATATCTAAACATAAATGGGATTAGTGCAGTCAGTTCATTATCCAGATTACACCATACACAATTATGATTAATTACTTGAATAATAATAAGAGATGGAAGGTGATTGACACCTACTTCAGGCTCTTCTGGATCTTGTCACACTGAATTACACTGGTATTTCACTTCGTGCTCAAAGGAGTCTCACCCCTGTACCCAGCCTGGTATACCTTGGTCTAACCATGTAAATCCTATAGCTGTGGCATCCAAGTGCCTGCAGAAATGAGATGCATGTTTTCTGTAAGTGTTTATGAACTTTGCTTAATTCTGGGTACTGCAAGTAGGAAAAAGCAGGCTTAAATTACTCCAAATCTTGACAACCACAAAGGTGGGGAAAAAAACTATGAAGTTTCTGGTAAATTTTTGGATAAAGCCAGAATTAGATTGGGTGCCATGGGTGGATTACTACAATGAGGAAGCGATTTGTCTCTCTAGTCAGTACATTTGAAAATTTAATTAGAGGAAAAAACGAAAGAAAACAGGATGATCTTCATGTGAGCAACCGTACTGAGTGATGTAAAGATAGATTCTGGACATGAGTTACCTGGTTGCATCCTGTCTTTTCCTCTCCCTGCCCACCACCCTAAAGAGAACATCCTTTGTAGTTGTTTTTTAAACCTTACGAAGACATCTTACAGACTAAACAACAACCAAAAAAATCGTTCCTTTCACCCTCAGTCTTAATATAAAAGCTTTGTATAACTGCTGTGTTGTTCTGGGAATAGTGTTTTTGCAGGGATGACAGAAATTTATAGTAGTTTATCCACGCACTCGGCGACCTATGATACTGTAGACTGATAGCTAGGTTTTCAAAAAATGATCCCTGTTATTGTATCATGTCCCTAAATAATAAAATTGGTGCTTCTCCATTCTCTAGCCTGTCATGGGAGTTATCTTATGAATATGTGCTGCTCTCTGAATTTGCACAGAAGCCCACTGTCAAGTGTATGAGCATTTTGTGAACCGTCAGAATGCGCTCGTATGAATGCTGATGACTTTTAGGAATCCTGGGAATTCCATAGCCCCAGAGTTTAAAAATTCATGCATTTTAGCAAGTACCTGCCATACAGTCACAGCTGATGTCTGCAGGGCAGCTTGACCTGCATCCCTCTTGCTATGAAAGGGAATGTATCAGGCTCAGGTCTCGGGAGATTATGCAGTCTCAATCTGGGAAATCAAACAAACTGATTTCAATACTCATATCTAGCAAAAGACATTTTCTTTGAGAACTGGAGCGTTTGTTTCACCTTAATGGTGAATAATGAACCAGGAATCTTTGTACAAGATAGTTTTCTAGCTTCATGTTAAAATTATTAAAAGAGTAAACCACCAGCAGCATTATTTTTGATGTAATAAAAATCACAGAATCACAGAATTTGCCAAGTTGAAAGGGACCCACAGGGCTAGGAATACTTTTAACTATCACCTAACTAAATAATACATACATTTTGGAAAGCTGGTAGCCCTTTTCTTTCTTTTCTCCCATCAAGACCTCAGATAGGGAATGTTGATGATTATTTGGAGATTTTTTAAAATTGCTTTAACTTGAACTGAAAATATACTGATTTTTAAAACGGAGACCAGAGAGATTGTTTTTTTTTACAACCAGAGACCAGATTGACAAAATCTGTTTGTTAGGCACCACACAGTTTATGGTAGATGGCCTCTCTGTTTGGAGAGATCATTATGGTTGTTAGCTCATGTAACATTTTCGAGCAGCATATGAATTGTCTGCAGTTATAAGTGTTAAAGAAATACTTTTTTTAAAACCATCTTTTAAAAATACCATCTTCTCTAATTCTCTGGAGTAGTTTTTTTTCCTATTTAAAAACACAGTTATAGTTGGGAGATGAGTGACTGTTTTTTCCATTTGTGCCGCTGAAAAATCTATTATGGTAACAAAAAGCACTTTATAGATGCATAAAGAAGTGAAACCGTTACCTTGAGAAACTGATAACAGACAGAGGTGGTTATGCATGCACAGATGACCCAGCTCAGAGGCTGGAGCAGAAAGAGCTCCATTATAGGTTGTACTTGATGATTTCAATGGTCGTCTCCAACCTATTCAGTTCTGTGATATCCATGGTTAGGAGATCTCCATATTTAGGTGATGTCAGTGTCAGTACATAGGAGATCATACTCCTCCAACACGATGCCTTGGAGCTGGGCATCTGACTACCTCAGTAGGTATTATGAGACTCAGATTATGAGTTGTGTGAAGAGGGTAGATAAATGCTTTTGTGTCTGCCGAGGCTGGTAGGAGCGGGTCAGCTCTTTCTTCCCATTAAGACTAGTGAAAAGGAGAAAGTCAGGAAGAAAGTGGTTAAAACTCATAGGCTCTCCAATAAATGTCACTGCAGCAGCTGCAGGGATTGCAGGAAGAAATCGGAACCTGGGTACCTGCAGTCCATGAGATAACAGATGAGCAGCGAGGTTTATGTGATGACAATGTTAATGGGCCATGGAAACAGCACACACCTGGGCTTCTGGAGGGCAAAAACAGGAATGAGGGCAGTGGACAAGTGGGTGGGAAGAAAAATACGAATTTATGATTTATTATGTGCTGAAACGAGGTGAAAAAATATCTAAGATGAAGTTGTGCAGCCCTGCTGCCCTTGAAATCAATGGCTAAACATTTATTCACTTCAGCAGTACAAAAATCTTGCACTTCGTGCTAATCAGGAAATGTATGGGTGGACTTTTTTTGAGGGGAACATAAGTTTGAGAAGGGCTAAAAATTTACAGCCATCATCTTCAAGTTGACTTTAATCTAAAAAATTAAATATTTCTATATTAAATATAACTTAAATTCTAATTGACTATTTCCTATTTAGAAATTATACATTTAGGGTTTTTTCTCATTTTTGACAATTTTGAGTAAAGCCTAAGACTTTTAAATGTGAACACAGGTGCAGTCAATAACCTGTCATGGCTTAACCAGGACAAACACACCAATTTCAGGTTCTGGCTTTAGACTATAATAGGACTTGGTTACACAGTGCTTCCTACATAATGTAGGATGTAGTTAACTCCAAAACTGGGATCCTTTATATGTTCAATTGTCATCTAGTACTGGAAGCTTCTGCAGTCATTATGTGCCTGAGTTACCTGTAAAATTTTCTGTGGATCTAAAGGTCTGTTTCTACATGTATTCCAGAACACCTCTGGCTTGGACTGAGGTCTGTCACAACACTGCTGCTACGTGTTGAGCACTGCTGTAGGTGCTACTGGGATGTTCCAAGGAGATGTTTCCCAGCTGACCTCATCACCTAGTTCTGTGATTCCCTCTGGTTCTGTGATTGTGGCAAGTTTCTTCTCCAGCCTAAGATATATGAATCCACTTCTTCCTCTGAAGAAAGTGCCGTGGCAGTCAATTGGCAGGCTCTTTGTTCCTTCAGGTGAAGCTGTTCCACCTTTGTTGGGGGATAGTCAGTATTTTGTGGGTCAGGGAGAGTGGGAGGGAGCAAGCTAAGAATGACTGTAGCCTAAAGGCTAAGCCACTCAGCTGGGAATAGGGAACTAGTTCTAGTCCCTATTTCAATTAGTGTTTGGTAAGAAATACTTAAATGTTAATTGGGGCAGAGACCAGAACCTCTGTGAGGTGGCAGCCCTCAGCAAAGCTGTTTCCATTCTCTGGAGAGAGTACAATCTTCAGCCTGGATCTCCCATGGCTACTGGTTTGACTGATAAGCTCTTGGAGGGACGTAGCCCCAGGTTACCAAGTGAGGCAACTTTTATCAACTCTGTATTGAAAAAGAGACAGAAAAACTACGTTTGGAAGAGCAATCACTGCAAGAAACCATGTATTGCAGAAAGTACCTTTTAGCTGCCTGGCTGTAGTGACAAAATTAGTGAACTCTTTTTGATGTTATTAACTTGCTTTTCCTTGTAGTTGTTTAATTTTCTTCATGCACTGAATAGAGAACCTGTGATTGTGCCCTCATGATTACCCTAGACAATGAAGTGATTTAAGTGAGTGCAGTGTTGACTCTGACAATGCATGCAGCATCCTTACATGATCTCTGCTCCCTCGTGGTGGTGTCCTGTGCTTCCCAGTGTCTGCGTTAATGGCTCTATCAATCTACTGAAGAATGGAACTCTACATTGACATCTACACCAATTAAATAAAGCCTACATTATAAATATTTATCTTCTTGCTAATATTATGCTGGCACTTGCAGCAATGGTCTTTGACCAAGGGATGGAGTGCTCCCTCCATCGGTTCGCAGGTGACATCAAGTTGGGCACAAGTGTTGCTCTGCTGGAATTTAGGAAGGCTCTACAGAGGGATCTGGACAGGCTGGATCAATGGGCTGAGGACAATGGTATTGGGGTTCAACAAGGTGAAGTGCTGGGTCCTGCACTTGGGTCACGACAACCCCCTGTAGCACTACAGGCTTGGGAGACAGTGGCTGGAAAGCTGCCCAGTGGAAAAAGACCTGGAGGTGTTGGTTGACAGCCCATGGCCAAGAAGGCCAGTGGCATCCTGGCCTGTATCAGAAATAGTGTGGCCAGCAGGATCAAGGCAGTGACTGTCCCTCTGTACTTGGCACTGGTGAGGTTGCACCTCAAATCCTGTGTCTGGTTTGGGGCCCCTCATGACAAGAGACATTGAGATGCTGGAGCATGCACAGAGAAGGGCAACAGAGCTGGTGAAGAGGCTGGAGCACAAATCTGATGAGGAATGGCTGAGGGCAATTTGGTTTGTTTAACCTGGAGGAAAGGAGGCTCAGAGGGGCCATTATTGCTCTTAACAACTTCCTGAAAGGGGGTTGGTCTCTTCTGCCAAGTAACAAGTGGTAGGACAAGAGGAAATGGCCTCTTGTTGTTGCCAGGGGAGTTTAGATTGAATGTTTAGAGAAGATTTCTTCACGAAAAGAATGATCGATTACTGGAGGCTGCCCATGGAGGTGGTGGAGTCACCAACCTTGGTGATATTTGAAAGACCTGTAGATGTGTCATTTGGGGACAAAGTTTAGTGGCGGATTGGCAGTGGGTTAATGGGTGGACTGGATGATCTTAGAGGTATTTCCTAACCTAAATGATTCTCTGATTTTTAGAAGGAGAATGATTAAGAAAATATGGTGAAGTATTCAATGGTATTTTCATTAATGTTGTTTTCATCCTAACGTATTTTCATGCAAGCACTGCTTTTTGAAAAGAAGCCGTAGGAATGAGACGCTAGAGCAACCCATGGAGATGACTGTAGGGGTCAGAGCTGTCTGAGAAACAAAGGGGAACTGGGTGTGATAGAGAGATGGCAGAACTGTTCCTGCTGTCAAGAGAGTGCTCTCTGCATGATTTAGGGCATTATTATCATATTGGCAATATTTACGTTCCTTTTTTTGGAAGTTACTGTGAACTGGTTAGAACCAGCACTAAATTAGGCTTATAAATCAATTTGTTACTTTGCCCACTGAGAGGTATTTTTTGTGTTCTCCCTCCTGTTGCTAGAAAAGCCCACTGAAGGGAGATTCTCCAGCCTGCTGATGCCAGGCCACCCTCACAAATTTTTCTCCCTCCTTTACTGACAGTGTTAACGGGTGGTGTTTTTGCCTTAAGAGGCTGTAAAGTTTGCTAAAAATGTATGGCTTCCTTCTGCTTTCAGTTTTCAGACTGAGCTTAATCAGAAATGTCATATAATAGCATAATGCTATATAACACGAGAAGTTTCATTAGCTGTTGCTGACATGCTTCCAATCGAAGTCCAGTACACACTTGTGTCTTATCTGGACCTCTTAACACATCTGTTAACAGTTCAGGTGTTGATGCTTTCCTTGTGAAGGCACTTATTTGTGCTCCATCTAGACTGGGCAGAGCTACAGGACCTCTGGGGACTTCAGGCTTAACAGTGTGAAGAGTGATCCTGTCCTTGTTCCAAGTTGCTGTCCTCTTGACACAGTCTCCGTTAAATCACCAGTGCATGTTTGTAAGAGAAGGGCACTGGTGGGCCGCAAGTGCATTGACTGCAAGTGGTGCTCTTGCACTGTCACTGCAGGCGCTTCCTTTAACCCTTGTCCTGTTCTGTCTTTCTGACTCTTACCCATGCATTCCCTTCATACTGTGCTCATATCAGTATTGCTGTTTCTACACAGTGCCTACGTCGTCTCTCTTCAGACTGATGTGGGCCAAGATGTAATCCCTGTGAAAGAGGTCCACTGCAGGGTTTCTCCCAACAGCCCACGAAGGTAGTGTGCAGATGGGTTTTGGTGACTGATGTCGCCATGGGCTGTGTTGAGTCAAAAGTAGCAGCAGACCACACTGAAGTGCAAAGCTTTGTTTTGTGGCACAGGGCAACCTGGAAGGGGCAAAACTGTGGAGGTTGTCGTCGACGAGTGTTTGCTGACACAACCTTTTTACTCATTTTCATGTAGTTTTTGCAGTGGTTTTGTGAGGGTGGTATTTTGTAGAGTTAGATGCTGGTGGTTTTTAATGTTTTCCTCTGCCCTGTGCATTTGCTTTCTCTGTTCACAGAACTTCTGAAAAGAAACAAAATTACTTTCTTTATCTTGGAGACAGAAAAATAAAGCGAGCTGTAACTTGTAATCCTACCCAATCTCTTCTCATGCTACGAAATTGATAGGTATACTAACAGGGTGATGCTGTCCATCTGTCAAAGAAAATGTTTTGAGTATAGGTAGCAAGACCTGTCCAGCACCAAATGCTTCTGAGTGTCCTTGTTAACATACAAAGGGTTAATTACAAATCTGCCATTCAATTCCATCTTCTCCTTAGTTACCACCAAACACTCTCTTCTGGTTCCTGCTTCACAGTTTGACCAACAATCCACTTGGGTGAAACCAAAGGTGGCCGTGGTAAAGACTCACTCTTTTTGTTTCCTGAAATGTGGTTTATAATCCTAAATTGCTATAATGACTCATAAAATGATTGCGTTGCCAAGTTCATACTCCTCATAAGCACCAACTGTAATAGAATAGGAAGGTCAACAGTGCAGGATAAATTTTGTTTAAATTTGTTAAATATTTTGTTGTGTCACTGTTTTCTCAGGGTAATCTTGACCTGCTTGTTCTTCTGTTTTACCTGCAAGCCACATCTTTGAGTGGTTGTGTTTCTAGTTAATGAGCCCAAAACAATGACTTTGGATGCAAACTTGTTATCTGACACATTCATGACACTGTTTTCTTTGGCAAGGTTCAGGCATTTAGCTCTGCCGTGAATAGAGTCAAACAATGGACAGTAGGGAGGTCAAAAAAAGGGCAAGTGGGATAATGGAGCATAACCGAGGGACTGTTGCATAAATACAGAGTGCCTTATTATAAATACTCAAATTCTCAGCTCCTTCTTTCAGAAAGGGTCCTTTGCAGGGCCTCAAATAGAAAATGAAAGAGGGTGCACTTTCAGCTGCACTTGGTAATCTCTGGGCAGTAATTAATCAAATCGGGATCTGGCAGTGCTTGTTCTTACATAAGTTCTTTGAAATAATGACCCCTTATTTGTGCCGAGGTAGTGTTTCAAAGCCCCTTATGTACCCCCTTGTGCAAGGTATTGAGTGAGCACGTGCTGAGGAAGCCAGAAGTAATTCCCTTGGGCTTAAAGGAGAGTGAGGCAAATTTCCTGGAGGATGGGGCCATCCGTGCTGCTTATACCTGAAGATCTGGTCCCAGCACCCAGGGCTGCTGGGGGATTCCAGGAAAAGTATCATCATACAATATTCCTCTTTCTCAGCTACCTTGCATCAGTGAGTGATGCACAGCCCTTTGGATGTTGGGCTAGCAGCTTTCTGAACTTGTCAAAACATTATTTTTTTTCTTTGTGGACTTTACTTTTTTTAAAATGTGCTGCCTTGCTTTTTTTCTAGATGAGGAAGCCCTCTTAAGAATTGCTTGTGCTGACTCATTCTTTTCAGTATTAATTTGCTGGTTAAAAATAACTTGGGCTTTTGTCTATTCAAGTGGTGTGGAGTAAGATGGTTTTTGGCAGTGCTGTGATTAGCTGCACTGCCAATTTTTACAGAATCCTTGCAATGTGATCTGGACTCTCAGGAGCAGGAGCCCAGGAGCTGCGTTGACTTGTACCTTGTGACTTCATTCATTTGCCTGGGATTAAGTGGGAAAGGAGGAATAACCCCAGGTGGCAGACTTTCTGAAGCTTGGGTCCAAAAGCTTGAGCATTCTTCCAGATAAAGTAAAGGCATAAGGAGAAGGAGAAATTTTTGCTGAAAGTCCTCACTGCCTGAGTGCATAAGCAGATAGAGCATACATTTTGGTGGCAAGTGTCACCGATAAAGAATATTTAATAAAGAATGAAGGTAAATTTGTTGTCCCTGTTCCAATTAATTTCCTTTGTTTGTTTTTTTTTTTTTTAAATATCCTGAACAGCTTCCAATTAAAAAAAAGTAATCAAAGCTTCTCTGAGAGACTAATGTTGTTCATCCAGTCATTCAGTGTTACAATGTACCTCACAGTTGTTGAATGTTTTATGCCTTCAGTACTCACTGGGATTACAGAACATTAATCTTGATGTATTCCCAGTCATCAGTACACAAGTGGTGCAGTTGCATTTCTCTCCTCCTGTGATGTCCCTGTGTGCGTTGTATCTCTGCCTCATTTTACCTTCTGTTGTTGATTTTTCTCCTGTTCTCTGCATAGGGATGCATCACTGCCTGTTTTCTGTACCTGCTTCCTCCTAAACTTTTGCTCACGATGAAGCAGTGCACAACTGATGGCACTGACTAGTCATTGATTCAGAGATGAGACCCACCAAACTAAACTAAAAAAATCTAATCATCTGTTCTGGACCTGTGATTAGTACTTCAACCTTGAGAGAAACTCAGGCATGCTAATCACGTGTGCACAATAATTGCCAGCCAAGGTGCTTGACCTTCCACATCTGCTCTTGTTTGTTCAAAAACTGTATTTATTTTCAGGGTATGTTTTTCTTCCCTTTTAATCAATACTGATTTATCTGTAAGGGTTTCTCCTGGGATATACTAGGTAATCTGGGGAAATGGGACTTACCTTTTCCTAGGGATGTGTCTTGGATACCAGGACATGAAGTATTGCCCATGACCTCACCCCAGAAGTGGATGATTTGCGAGGTGCAATTGCAGTGAGATGGAGCATAACACAGCTAATACATGCCTTTGGATAGTTAGCGGCTACTAAAGGTATTTTTGGCAAAAAAACCCCACTGAACAAAAACTAAAAAAAAAGAAGGAAAAACCTATGAAACCCCCCAAAAATATGAGAAAAGTTAGCATCTTTGGGGTTTATTTTTTTGTCCTCTATATGTTGGGATTTTCTGATTTGGATTCATTCAGCCTGCATCTTCCAAAAATGAAGCCTGTTCCGTGTGGCAATGTGATGCTATCCTTAAAGATGGTCCTCTGTGGAGTAGGTTCCCCAGTTCCCTCCTTATGCCTCAAAGCCTCAAACTCATTACCAGTTTGCCATTGGTATGAAATCATTAATAAGTTCTTGGCTCTCATCATCTGTGCTAATTGTGCTTTCTGCAACAAATTCTGTTCTCAAGGGGAAAAATATAAGAGGAAGGTGACAGAAGGGTGAACAGCAAGAACCTCAAATATGCCACCTCTTTTTCTCCCTTTGCCCTTATTACAATGTGTGAGACAAACTGGTTATTTTTAGTTATTCTCAACAGTCAGTGTCAGTCAGCATCCAGGAGGTGGGCAGCAAGTCAGGCAGAGGTCAGACAGCATTATCACCCTTTCATTGTGATGGTCAAATCCACTTTTAAGCTTCAGGATTGAGAGAAATGCACTTCTGCTGGCAAATGTTTTAGATGTGTACGTGCAGATGCTCATACATAATCAGAGCTTTTCTGCTTCTGTGAGGTTATTGTTTAAAAAACCCCATCAAATAGGTAGGACTAGATATGAATGCAATTTTTGTCTTCAGTGCTTATTCATTCTGCCTATCTAGCCTTTCCTCTCCTGAAGCACGGTGTGTTGGCTCTTTCAGTTAAATGTGCCTTGAAGGCATCATCACAGAGATGTGATTTTTCACTTCAGTGAAACGGTCAGGATGTCTGCTCTGATACTGCCTGTGAACTGTAGGTGAGGAATGGCTGTGGCATTACAGTGTCAGCTTCAGAGTGAGGTGAGTTAAAAGTGGGCCATTTCCCATCAGTCCTGCATAGCTAGTCACGAAAATGGGATGCAGAGGCAATACGGTTCACAAGTGCAATACTGTGAGTTTTGGCTAATGATACAGGGTATTTTGCGCTTGCTGCTTGTGTTTCCCCACATCTCATTTTCCTAAGGGAAATGGCAACACAGCAGCAGCCAGAAAATACTGGATTCTGGTTCTTTGCTTAGTAGCTAGATGTGATTAAAATGGCAAGGGCAAAACTCTGGTCAGTGTTGAAAGAGGAAAAGTGTTTCTCTCAAGTGGTGGTTCATGTGCAGTGACTGTCTGATGAGGCACGCGAGAGGGCTCGAGGCACGTAAGAGAAGCAGGGAAGAAAAAGTAAAAAAATCTAAAGAATAAGTATGGGCAGGGGGCCTTGTTGTCAAATAATTAGGAATATATTAAAGGGAAAAATTCGATATTTTGGCCTACATCAAGGCAGCAGCAAGCTTTCCTAAACTCACTCTGCCTTGTCTTGCTCCAAAACTCTGAGAGGAAAAGGATGGCCTTGTTTTGTTGTGCAAGACATAAGTACAATGTGGAAGAATGACTGAGTCTGCAGACACCTTTGCAAGATGCTGGAAAGGAAGTTCAAATTCACAAAGACATCTAAGCATGCTTGGAAGCAGAAGCATAAAAGGTATCCAAGGAAGCCTGTGGATAGGTTTACTGACGATACATTCAGAGAAGTTCGTAGACATTTTGTAGAGCTGGAACTCACCTTATTTTGGCAGCAATTCTCATAAACATTTTACTGCACAGTAAGCAAGTAAGACATAGCTATAGGTATAAATTTATGTGATTAGTGTGTTTTTTAGGTTAATTTTATTGAAGATCTTTGAGCCATCATCAAAATACTTTTGTTTTGGAGCCTAGGACATAGAGCTGTTGTTCATGCAACTTGGTTTGCCAATGCTCTATAAATGTCAGTGGTGGTTTGAAGTCAGTCCCTTGACAGCTTTCATATTTTCTTGCAGTGTTTTATGTTTTTGTCCATTGCAAATGCTTTTAAAAAGCCAATTATGAGTTTTCCATTACCACTTTTCTTGTCCTCTAGAAGTTATGACTTACTCTTCCTCCTAACCTGACTAGATAGTTTCTTTTCAGTAGATTTGTTGTGAGATGGAGTTTTATGCCAGTCATAACTGCCATAAATATGTTTTAAAATAAGTCACTTTATAGGCTATAAGTGAAATTGAACCTGAAATTGCTAATAGAATTTAAAAATACCTCTATATTGTTAGTCCACTTGAAACTATATTAACATCTTCAGGGGAAAGGAGTGATGGCAGTGGATGTTCTGAAGTTTAAAAAGTTTTGGAGCACTGGGAAGGAAAAAGAAAACTAGGTAGGTCTGTAAACTTAAAATAAGAAACATACAACCTTACTGGTGTTTCTGTTTAAGAAAACCTCCTTTTATCATGTTGTCAATAGTAGTAAACTCTTTTTTTACGGTCATCTCTAACACAGGGCAGCTGCACTACCTGCCTCCTGCTGAGGATTGCCTGGATGAGCTAAGGACCAGTTTTCAGGAATTCAATGAATACTAATACCTAGCTTCCCACTGCAGCAATCAGAAAGGCAAGGCAAATCAACCACCAGCTCAGCTTCAGCCCTGTTGTCATTTCATTAAAAATCATGGCAATAACTCAGAGTGAACTGGAGAGATAATCTTTTGTTCCATCAAGAAGCAAATGCAAAGACTGGGTTACCATTCTGTTTTTCATATCATATTGCACTGACTCGTTCCTCAGGGGTTGTAAGCAAGCCCAAGACATTAAAAACAAAATAGACTGATTTCTTCATTATTACATGCCCCTGTTTAAGGAAATTTAACCATGACTGTTTCTTTTCTGTCCAACACTGCAACAAAATTCTGGTATATGCTGCACCATCCTGCAACTCTTGTCTTATTACTGAAAGCTGAAACCATGAACAGTTTTTGTTACGTGTATTCAAGCATTTTTGTTTAACAGGATTTTTTTTGAATGCTGTGTTTTATAAGGAAACTCTGTCTCTTAGTTGTGCCTTATAATAGTGATGCTCTAAGCATCGTTCCCATCCTAGGTCTGGAGGGTCAAATTATTTTTAAATCTAGTGTGCTGCAGCTGAAAAACAGTTCAGGCCCTATAAAGGTGTCATTCAGTGGTGCAGTAAAATGGGTTGTGGAAACGACAGTAAAGTAAAATAAACAGATGTCACTTCCTCCACTGAAGCACATAACTCAGGGGCTGTTGGGGTGCAGAGCCATGTGCCCTCTCCTCTTTTTGTTTTCCATCTCCTGTCTGTAATCCATTAGAAACTTTCATTATTTCCACATGATCGGGGTCGACTTCTAAACATGATTTATTGCTGCTTTCTCTCATGAATACAGAGACAGAATCTGTGTTTTCAGCTAGGCTGTTCTCCAGTTAAATTCAGATTTTTTTTTTTTCTTGCTCTAATTTTCACTTTATAGTGTAGGATTTTATTGCACAGCCTTGATAGCTTATTATTGTTCAACCAAGGGTGGGGAAAAATAATTAGGTCTGAGAGACATTGTATATGAAGTAGACATTTTGATTTTGATTGTTTTGGGAAGCACTTTCATGTCCTTCCAAAGATAGATAGATTTTTTTTTTTAAATTATTTAGTATTTTCCTAGAGTTTTCCCTTATTTGCTTTTAGAAAATAACAGCACTGAAACAGTAATTTGACGCATCAGCAAAGTACACCTGTAATATGAAGTGTCTGTCTCTCTCTCACCCTCACCTTTCCTCCCGTGCTGCAGCCTCTGATACGTGTGGTGGTACCCTGTTGGCCAACTGAACAACAAGCCCATTGCAGCACTAATATTTGGAGTTTTCACAATGAAAAGCTTTACTGAAAGATAAAAATATCGTTTATTTAAAGAACTTAAGCAACGCAGATAGGTAAAGAATAAACAAATTCTTTTAGTAGCAGAGATAGTTTTTTCAAGGTGAACATTTTTCTGTATTTATGTACTTAGTGCTTCTCAGAAGAGGCCTCAGACTTCTTTTAAAACAAACTATTCATCGCATATTATTGTCACATAGTCCAAGCCACCTCCCACCGCTTCTCTTAAATCCAGCCAGACTTAAGGTACAGTTGTACTGAGAGGTTTAACTGTGGTGGTGGAGATGTGTCGTGGTGTGCGGAGCTCCCTTGTGCATGGCTGGGCTTTCAGAGGGCACCGACTGCAAACAGTGTGGTCCTAGCAGAGGTTTGCTGTGCTGCCTGGTAGCTGGCTGGCAGCTGGTGATAGCACTTGGGGCTTATTCCAAGAGGATTTTTCTCCCAGAGGAGAGGGATGAATTTCCTGTGGCTCCAGTGTGGCTTTTCTGGGAGTTGGGTAAGCAGGACAGCAGTCAAGTTCTGAGGGGACGTGGATATGAAAGAACAACCAAAGCATTAATAGATCATCTTTCCCGATTAAGATAATGAACATTAAGGGGTTGATGGGATGGTAGGCTTTTGTTTGTTTGCCAAGATCACTGCTGTGTAAGGTAAGTAGGATTGGTCGTTCCGTGTTTTAAGAGAAGCTGATAAGGGAAAAAACATTCAAAGCTGATAGATACCACCAGGTCTTTTTATCAGCCGGGAAATGGCTTTTGCAGACCTCACTCACTGTTGTTTCTGAGTAAAGGGAGAACTACAGATATGTCTTCTCTTGCTGACTCAAACATCCTTCTCGTGCATCACCTCCCAAGAGGACTGCATTCCTTTCTTTACCTGTGCATTATTGACTTTCATATATTTTGCAGCCTTATACTTTTTAATAATTTTGTGCCTTACTCTGGCCAGACACATGCATTTCAACTATCCTCGGTGTAAAAATAGCCTGAAGGCAGACTCAGGCATGTATTCCATCTTCATCTAAGTTAAGAAATTCCTTATTCAGGGAATGCAGTGGTTAGACCCTTCAGCACTGTGCCATTATAGAAAAATCACCATCGCTCAGCTTTGTGCCCTAATTCAAGGACATTAAATCTCACAGTTACTGTGGATAGAACTATTGCAGGATTTGCATTGGATTAAAGTTCTGCAACATGGAAAACATTTCCAACCTTCTTACATTGCAAGAATTACCCCGGAAGGCTTTTTTTCTCTATGGTACAGAGAGCTGGCTACAAGAAGCATTTTACTTGGTGCCAGATAAGGCTTGAGAAGCTCTGTTCTAGTTTGTGGCCTTATTTGACTTGTTCTTTTTAAATGTTTGTGTGAGGGACAGGTTTCTGAGACCTTAAGTGCTGTGCCTTTTTTTTTTCCGGTTTTCCCTCTGGTTTTTCCCCAGAACTCGTATAATCTAGATATCAAGAGGCATCAAAGACCTGTTCGTCGGCATGGTGTATATATATATATATTTTGGCCAAAGTTAAGCCCCAAGGCATCACTGTTGACTTCTGCTGAACTAGATCTAATACATATTTACCTCATTGTTTGAAAATTGCTCCTAAAACTTGCTACATGTTGGTGTTTAACTATTTGCAGAGTGGCATGCTAGGTCAAATTAAAAATCAAGGAGATAAAACCCTCAACACCTCTCTTTGAACTAATTTTCTTTTCCTCTGTGTGCAACGCTGCACTTAAAACTCAAAAATCAGTTTTTAGCTGTTAATGATAATGGTGATAAACCCAGTTCTTTTTCTGAAAAGGCTGGGCTGTGCTCTGTAGGCAGGGAAGTACTCCGCTAAGTGCTCTAATTAAGACGTTTCTCCTTTGGAACATATGGCAGGATGGGATAAATAGGCAGGAGGAAGGAAGCTTTGTTTCTCTGACCAAGGTATTTTTTTTTTCCCCTGTGTGTTTCATACAATTGTATAAATTCAAAAAGTGCCCCAAACCACCTTCTGTGGCTAAAGGTTTGGCTACCTTTAAATGCTGTCACACGTATTTTGGCGGGGAATACTAACTGTGCTCTAAACTAGTCTTCTTTATGGGCAAGATAAAGGTGTATGTGCTGTTCAAGATCATCTTCTCCAAAAGAAAACCCTGCCTATGAAGAAACCAAACCCGAGGTAGCTACAGGCAGACTGCACACAGTTCACTTTCATTCTGAATAGTGGTCCTTTAAAAAAGAAAACCCATGAATTAGCATAAGTGAGATATCTGTGTATGTGATTTCCTTTTAGAACTACTGGTACTATAATGCTGGACAATCCATAATCTTTGATTCCAGGGGGGGAAAAAAGTGAGATTTTCCGACTTACCCTTGGAACATTGTATGTCATAGGTGAGTCATTTTCTAGTATTATGGAAATGATAAAGATCATCTGGATAAGTGAGAACTAGCGATTCCTGGTGCTGCCATCTGTTCAGCTCCCTGCCTACTTGGTGAGAGAATTTAACAAGTCTGTTCTTATAGTGCACATTTATCTTATTCATACGTGGGATAAAACGCTATGGAAATAAATTCTGTTTGCAGTAAGACTTTCTTTCTTTTAAATCAAGACAAGTTTTGTCTTTGTAATGCACTCACTGTTGTGACTGCTGATAAAAATTTTGCACTGAGTTTTAAATATTTTTTAATTCTTAAGGTGTATACTTTGTACAAATTTGTTATAAAGAAATGAATTTTGTTCCCCTTGTGGGGATGTTGAGGCACTGAGGCTCAATTTTTAGTAACTGGCTGCCCTGTTGCATTTTTTGGTTCTTCTGACACTTGGTGATCTATGTGAGATGGTGGAGAAAGTTTGCATTTCGTCCTAAAGCTCAGAGATTCCTGGGATTCTTGTCTCCACATCACTAACTCAAGAGTACTGCTTTCCCTACCCAAGGTTCGAATCTTTTTTTCCAGTGTTCCTGACATTGAAGAGCTTTTAGCAGAGCTAGTGTGCATCTGTTTGGTTCTTCTTTATAACTTGTGAAAGAAGACCCAGACTCTGTTTGGTAGCAGCTGTGTTTCACATGTATTTTATATGCTTAAACACAGAAGTAACTAGCAACACTCTGTATTTCACCTGATGGAGTATTTGAAAAACCTATCCTTTTGTTTTGTTACTCAATTACAGAGTATTACAACTGTCTTTCTCTTTAAAGAAAAGGTTTTGCTTTCACTTTAAGAAAACCCCTTCTGTATCAACTCTTTTTCTTCCATTTCCCCATTACTTTCAAAGCTGTGTACCAATGCTAAATCCAAGTTACCAATTTAGATTCTAAGAAGGAAAAATTGCATCATTGGCTTTTGTTCTCCTGTGAAAGCCCATATTAATGGAGACTGCCTTATATAAAACAGTCCCCTTTCACCTTTGAAAACAAAGAAGAGTTCCTGTCTGAAACAAGTCCTACGGCATTTCAGTGTTTTTAGAGACCTGTACTGAGCTTTATCCAGAGCCCTGAGTGTCCTTATCAGTGCAGTGCACAATCAGCACCAGTGTTGGTGTGATGAAATACGTGGTACTGTCAGAGCACCACCTCCAAGCCATTTCCCAGGGCTGGGTGGAGGGGAGCCTTTGGACTTTGTGCAGAGCTTGACAGAGGGGTGATGCTTGACCTCAAGGCCAGTGCAAGAAAATAGCTGTGCCACAGGCTGGTGTGTGTTTTGTAATCTGCTGCTGCCTTACACATCTCTTCCAGTCTTGCACTTGTCAGAAACATGGGATCCTAGTAAAAAGTCACCAAACTGACAGTGTTTTAAAGTTTCCCATTTGTATTCTTCCCCTGAATATTCTGTATTTGAATCAGACTTCTGTAGAAGTCTGATTCAAAAAGGGGCTGATGCTAGAGCTTGTGGTGTGGGATATCTCTTATCACAGTCTGTTACACCTAAGCCAAATGTGTGAAGGTAGTTCTGTGGTAGGAGAAAAAAAATAAGATTTAGGTGTGATTAGTCAAGCTCTGACTGACCTTGATTTACTACCCTTCATTTCAAGCAAGCATTCAGAGCCTTGTCAAACATAAAAAGAATGAAAAGCTATATTATGATATATCTGACAGGACATATATATATGATAGGATATTATGACTGACTTTTTCTGTTGTGTGCTTTTAACGTGGGCTAATTAACACACACTAGCTGCTATATGTTAAAATATGCATTCTCACCTAGGTAGGTCTGCACTCTGGAAACAAAATCCACATGGATTCCCCAGCCTCTCCTTCTCAGCTGAGAGCCAAGAATATGACAACTCTTTTACTGACTGTTGGGTTTTCTTTTTCAAAATGATGAGTTGGTTTTATTTTGTTTTTCTTAATTAGATTTCCCCCATGAATATGAGAATATGGTCTTAAAATTAAGGGGTAACTTGGGAGAACATTTTAGTGTAAAAAAAAAAAAAAAAACCAACTTTGACTGGCAGAGGATATCTTAAAGTTCATAAAGGGTATCAGAGACTGGTTTGCCTCTCTGTCCACAAGACAGAGAGCACAGTGACATAGACTTCTGCTTTTGGTCTCTGCTTCTGATTTTTGTTATTGAGTTGTGATAATTTCTTTCTTTAGCAAATAAATAAAGAGCTTAAAACATTTGTCAGGCCTGGGGTACTAATGTATTTTGTTGATGAGGTTTGGCAAAGGAGCAGCCTGCAAGATTAGCAATCTTTTTTATTTTCTTGCAATCTTTATTAAAAGTTTAAAAAGTTATTAAAAATTTAACTATTTTAAATTATTTGTATGTATTTCGTTAACTCCTGTTTAACGTAAATGGCAGATATTGGGGAGAAATTAGTATTTATTGCAGGTTCAGATTCACACTCATGCCTCTGTTGAAAAAATGATGAATAAGAAGTAAAGGTTGGAAGGGCAGAAGAACAAAAGATTTTGACAGTCCTTGTTGGGAAGAAAAAGGACCAAAAATGACAGGGGAGAGAAAAAGTTGAATTGGTGGTGGTGTTGCACAGGGTGGGATGTTTTTATCACTGAGTTTAGAACAAGTCAGGGCAGGAAAAGCTTTCAGTACAATGTTTAGATTTGAGAAAAATGGTTGAAAAAGATTTACTGGAATTTCTCTGGGTCACCCAAACACTTCCCCAAGAGAATGAGAAAAAAGAAAATTAAGGTCTGTTTGGAATAGGACTGTTCAATTTTGCTTGAAATCTGTCCCGTCTGTTAGGAAACTTGCAGGCCTACTCTGAAATACGTACTTTACTGAGTAAAAGCAGTTTCTAAATAAAATACTGGCTTGGTCAGTGTCAAGCAGCAGCCTGTCAGAACAGTGTTACAGCAACTCCAGCCCCTTAATGGGATTGACTGAGGAAAATGTTTAGGCTTTATGCTACATTTTTTTACAGAAAAGGGCCTGGTAGAAGGAGTTGCGATACCATGGTGTGCTAGGCTGATAACCAGGAGTACATCTGTGTTCTGTCTAGGTGCTCCTGAAACTCAACTAAAGTGATTTCTGGGGGACTCAAGAGTGTGGAGAAAAATTATTTAGGATTCAGAGGCTGATGTCTTATCCTTTTGTTGCTATGTGAGAGCAGTCTCCAAAAGCTTCCCATTAAGTGATGATAGCTGGGAAGGTCCACAGGGAAAGCCACAGTTCCTACTTTCAGAGGACTAGGGCCAATGGATTTTTAGCTTAAATTTGATGCTTTGAACTTCACATGGAAAGAAATCTGTACTTCATGGCAACCCAGGGATTTTGACTTAGTACCTCCCACACAATTAATGTTTCTGATTTGTAATGGGAATGTTTTTTTCCTGAAGCAGTTCAGCTCTCTTCCCGGTGCTTGCTGTGCAGCTATGCCGCTCCTGCAGCAGACACCAAACTGCTGCAAAGTGATGGCTGCCATACTCTGGAACATTAAAATGGGGGTAGCACTTTAATTTCATATACTGGGGCAGTTTGGCCACTCGGTCTTAAGGGGGGAGGATGAGGGCAAAGAACAGACAGCTATGGTTACAGGGTTAATTCTTTCTCCTCATTTTTTCTGGCTTTCACAAGAGGCACTTGCACTCTGTACAGGCTGAACAAAAATTACCTGTGCTATGGAAGCTTTGAGGTGATCGAAGGTAGAGACTATTGGACAAGGGGTAACACGCTGCCAAAAGGTGTGATCACATCGGAAGTTCTGTTTGGGGGGATTTTTCCCATTCTGCCCTTCTGTTAAGCAGTGTCCTACATTACACTGCACAGAGAGCGTGGTGCAGGTGTGTGGCTGTGCTGCGTATCCTGTGACCCATATATATATTTATATGTAGGTACACAAGATCAGGAAGATGCCGAGTCGATTCTCTGAGATGCTGGCTAAATTCAGCCTCAGTATAACAATGAAGAGCTGAAGGAATTGTTAGCAGCTCGGGTTGTCTTCCCTGTAGACACGGGTAGCAGCATTTCAATGATGAAAAACCCGAGAATGGTCCACAACTGTGTAGGTATGACATAGAATATATTGATCAATTAACAAAGGGCAGTTCGTAAATCTCATCTTATTCCTGTTGCTTGTCTGAATTCTGACCTAGTTCAAGTGTGATGTTGTTTTCTCTCCCTGAGGATGGCTGTCGTTTTACTAGATTGATTATTCTGCTGCACTTTTTTGCAGTGTAGCACTGAATTCAGTTGTGCTGTATCAAGCCACTGGGCATACAACAGAATAAGAACTGTAAAACTTGCATTTAAGTAGCTATTTGATGCAACTGATACTGAATTTCGTTAGTAATGGTGTTACATCAAGATCTTAGTTGAGTACTTAAAAAACTCTGAGGAGATTTAAGAACACTGTAATGAACTTGGAGGCATCCTTTAATGTTTTGCTATATTTTATATTAAAAATCAGAAGAAAACAAAGAGAGCATGATCTATCATTCAGCAGTGGTCTGCTGTGATGGTAGGAAGCAGAGGGAGCAATTAAGACTTTGGACTGCAATCCTTCACTGCCGTGGAAGTTTCGTAGCGATATCTGGAGATTTACAGTCCAGCACTCCAGTGTCACGCATGGGTGCCCTTGCACCTCGGGGGCATTGCTGCTGAGGGCTGGGAGGGGAAGCTGTCATGCTGCCCTCACCTCCCTGCCAGGGTTGGACAGTGGGGTCTGGCACCCCCGTCTCGCCCAGCTGTCACTGGCAGGCTTGAAGGCTTGAGCAAAGGCTGAGTTCAGAATTTGGAAACACTGATATTGAGATGGAGGAAACTTAGGTGAACGTGCCTTTGAAATTCGATGTTTTCCCCTTTACTTCTTGCATGGACATGTTTTTTCTAGATTTCCATAAATCTGGAAAGAAAGCAGTTCCTCATTTATCAAGGTCTTTGAGTGCAACTTGAGCAAGGACAAGAAAACCGCTTCCCTTTCTTGCTAACTTGGGACTCTGCAGCAGCCCAGCTCCCAGAGCTTCCCAGTCCCTTTGCTCACATGTGCTATAACAATCATCAAGGTCACTCAGTATTTGCCACAAGATACTGACCTCCTCATGCCACAAGGTGTTTATAGAAAAATATCAGTACTTTAGTGAACGTTAGGTTAGCGAAGAGCTGTTTGAAGCTTTTTTTGGTGGATGTTCCCAATTCAGTTCTTTTATCCGTATCTTATTATCAATAATCTGTTTTAGCACAAGTCTGTATCAACCATCGAGAGCTGGGTGAGTGTCCAGTATAAACAAATGGTGAAACAAAAGCTGCAATTGTTTTAAGGGGGAATATAAGAGAGTAGGAAAAAAATAGAATTAAACATAATTTTAATATCCATAGCTGAACAATCCCATAAGTTGCCTGATATTTCACTCCCAGAGTAAATACAGAATTTTATGGCTTTTTCTCCCCCACCTCCCATTTTGATGCATTGCAGGCAGTTATGTAGTATTCAGTGTTTATTGAATTCCCAAAGGAATAATTTAATTCTAAGGCTTTGCAGCCACAGGCAACATGCTTCAATTATCTCTGTGAGAGTTATGGTATTAATAGTCAGCCCTTGCACTGTGTTCTTATGGCATACATCTGTATTTCAGTTCTGCATGCTAAGCAGCAAGAATCTTGTTTGCTCAGCCTTTTAAGGAGAAGATAGAAAACTGTCAACATAAAAATTACTACTGCTGACTGTAATACATATATGAAGTAAATATGTGAGATTTACAGTCCATATTAAAATTAAAAAAAAAAAAAAAGGCAGATTGTAAAAGCCAAGATCAGGTTTCAGACCAATTTATACTGAACAGTTAAGAGTGCTACAGTGTTACAGACACAATTCATGAGTACAGGTATTTTCACTGCCCATATCCATAAATTCAAGTAACCTTCAGTGCAGTTTACTTTATCGAATCTTCTATGTAGGAATTTGTGTTCACGAATCACCGTGTGCGCTGTAATGAGTAACAATTACGTGTAAAATTCGGTCCTAAAGGATGTAGCTTACAGACAGATGAGGTTCTTATCTTTGACTGTATCTGCCACCTAAGTCACTCAAATATGTGCTCTAAAATAAAAATCCTAAGTCTTTGAGGGGAAAAAAAGTCGTTAGTCATTGAGCCACTTTCATATTTTTAATGTTAATCAACTGCTGTTTCTGAATTGATGTTTCTGTTCATGCCACAGAAGAATAAGTAGGGGTGGGTGGGTGCTCTGCACACAAGGTCAAATAAGCTGCAGAATGCTGTGCTGCTTTTGGCAGCAGATGGGTAATGTTACATGGATTTTAATTACTGCAATTGCTCCTGACTTTGAGGAAATACCCTCCCTTAATAATGAAGAAATTGGCCACATAATTATATTTAAATTTTGTGGCATAGATGTGTTTGTTTAAAAATGCCATGCCGCTGCCCTTCTGGACAAGGAGGGGAATTACTGAAGTTTATCTTTCTTGTTGGTCCTCCTTTCATAGCAACCCTTTATACTGTATTGATATTTTTTCAGGGGGAACTTAAAAGAGTCTGTCGTCACTGGGAGGGTGGTGGGTGCAGATCCACAAAGGGCTTTTAAAACGCCTCTGCAGCTGACAATCTGCAAGAACAATTTTGCCGAGGAAAGCTCTGCTATAAGGATGGGTTTATGGAGCTCCTTCGATGCTGAGCTCTCGCAGCTCCTCTGCAGCACAATAGAGAATGTGCCAGCAGATGACCACTTGAAACAGATTTGTACCTGTGAATAGTTTCTTTGTATCCTTTGGCCACTTATTCACTCTACTTTATAGGAAGTATTAAAGGTTTCTTCTTTATTTGTTCCAGTGTGTCTCTCCTCTCCTAATCCACCGTGAGGAACCGTGAAGGAATATAGTGTTAATTGGGGTCTGCTATTCTTCTTCTTTCCCCTCCTGCCCCGCCCCGCCATCTAGTTTTTGTTGTCCTTAATTGCCCATCTCCCTGTATGTCGTGCAAGGGCATCCAACGAGTTTGCTCCGTGGTGGGAGCTGTCTGGAATCCTCATTTCTTACCTGCCCTTCTGGTTGCAGAGAGAGAGAGAGGTGGCTGAAGCTGGATACGGTGGGCAAGTGGAAGTCTCCTGCAGAGAGGAACAGATGCATTTATTTTCCTGCCTCCTGTGTGTAGGAGAGGAAATGCTGTTTTCCTCTTGCAGTTTGAAAGACTCTGGTTCAGATTAGCCATTCAAAAGAGATCTTTTACAAAGGCTAAAGTAAAGCCAGGAAACAAGTTTCTGGGAAAAGTGATTATTTCTGTCATTGGAAGTGTTTGAGAAGAGATTAGACAGATACCAGGGATGACATAGATGTAGTTGCTCCTATCCTGGGAAAGGTAAATGGAGTAGAAGCTGCCCAGGGGCCCCTTTGAGATCCATTTTTTATGATTTTTATGATCTTTGGTGCGCTGAGGATCAGGATTAATTACATGTCTGATTAATTTGAGCTCAGTCCACTACTAATTTAGCTGCACTGTCCCAGAGACCAGATTCATTAGTGCTGCTGCCCAGCCTGTCAGCACACTCTCAGCTTTCTGAGCTCTCGCACGGCGCTGCAGCACAGCTCTCCCACAGCAGGAGAAAGCAGAGGCATTTGCTCACAGACATCATTATTGCAATGTCTAACTGGTGTTTACAGGACCAAAGGTTGGCTTAGTGTGCAAGTTGAAAACAATCAGCTTGAGCAGTATTTTAACAGTACAGGATGGGGATGTTGAGCTGAGAGCCTGGGCCTGGCATGTGTGTCTGTGGGCAGCATGGCTTGATTACTGGTGTAAGGAATATAAGGAAGGTAGGATTGAGCTAGCAGTGAGCTGTAATTAAAATAGCTCCAAGTCCTGAGGAGGGGAGACAGTTGCCATGGGGAATGGAAAGCTTAGGAGGAGTGTAGCTCTGTGCCTGAAATGTGGGAAAATAGAGTCACTGCCCAGCATGCTCGGAGATGGGTTACTGCAGAGAGCACTGAAACCGTCCTGATATCAAATGTTAAAAGAAAGCAGTGTGAAAGCATTGTCAATAAACAGGGACATATTTTTCCATACCAAACGAACATAATGAGGCCTAAAATAGTAAAGCTCATCCCTCTTACTTGTGTGCTTTAGTGTCTTTTCTCTTCCCTCCACCCTCAGGAGTTCACTTTACTGGTCCTGGCTCCTCAGCATTTCAGTGCATACAGTACTGTTGGAGTCCTGCTGGAAGCTGTAGTAATTTTACAGTTTACATCAATGGGAATCTGTTTCCACTTCTGAAACTTGGAACGGATCAGACAGTTGTTGCTGAGCATTAAGCATATCCAGATTAGAAACGGCGTGTTTTCCTATTCCCTACCTCCTGCTAGCACCAGTGTCTGTGTGTCAACCCTGTCAGCAGTGTCAGGGAGCATAAACACCATTAAAACTAACTTTTTTTTGCTTGTTTGTTTTCTATGGGATGGCTTCCTGCCCCTGATCTGGCCGATGATGTGAAAGCTAGTGCTGGCCCACTGGAGGATCAGGACCTGGGAGCAGCAGCTGTGGGACTGCTGAGCTTTAGCTGATCACAGACCTGCACCCTGTTAGCACAACTTCTCTTTTGTTGGCTAGCCAGTGCCCCTTTGGGTCTGGAAGGAAATTTGGCTTTCTGGACCTGACAGATGGCCTCTCAAAGAGATACATCTAACTGGCAGATGCCTCTCCTAAGCGATCAGTTAGGCTTTAAAACCAGCTCTTGGCCTCTTGATGAGCTTGAAAAGGCCAATGCAGCTTCTCCATCAAAAAGCTTGCCTTGAGGCATTGTCATGTAGAATCACTGCTGTTGACTTCTTAAATTGCAGATGGAAAGTGACAACCTTATAGGAAAGGTTGTAATTGGGGGAAAAAAAATACAAATTGCCATTCAGTCTAAAATTATCCATATCCACCCCTTTATTTTCTTTTTTTTCTTTTTTCCCCCTGGTCAAATGTGGTAAGAGCAATTTGGGTTTGGTATCTTTGTTATAGTACTTAGCCAGCCACGAGGTAATTGGTGATGTGATGGGCAACAGCCCTTGCTTCAGAGAGTGCAAACTCAAGTATTTGTTACTCAGGCACTATTCAGTGCAGTGGGAATAACGAGGAAAAATAATTCAGCTAAAGCATGATGCTAAGAGGTAGTGCCCTGTCCGCCTCTGGCTGTGTTCTCCCATCCTGTGCTTCTCATCCTGACCAGAGCCCATCCTGCTCCCACAGCAATGGGGTTGGGCAGATGGCAGCAGTAACACAGCATGGAGAAAGCTGGTGAAGGGTCTAGAGCATAAGTCTTATGAGGAGCAGATGAGGGTTGTTTAGCCTGGAGAAAAAGAGGGTCGGGGAACCTTACTGTTCTCTACAATTACCTGAAAGGAGGTTGTAGCCAGGTGGGGCGCAGATTCTTTTCCCAAGTAATAAGTGATAGGACAGGAAGAAATGGCCTCAAGTTGCACCAGGGAAGCTTTCGATTGAATATTAGGAAAAAGTTCTTCACTGACAGGGTTGTCACGCATTGGAACAGGCTGCCCAGGGAAGTGGCTGAGTCACAAACGCGGGAGGTAAGACATGTAGGTGTTGCACTTAGGGACACGGTTCAGTGGTGGACATG
This sequence comes from Oxyruncus cristatus, assembly GCA_013399855.1. Taxonomy (NCBI): domain Eukaryota; kingdom Metazoa; phylum Chordata; class Aves; order Passeriformes; family Cotingidae; genus Oxyruncus; species Oxyruncus cristatus. Next base: position 2,558,634 of record VXAY01007247.1, read on the forward strand.
GCAGTGGCCCATGTGATGGTGACGAAAGATAATCAGGTCCTTGGTCTTCATGTGCATCCTCTCCCCACCAAAACGCCCTCTCCCTTGCTGTCAGAGGGACAGTGTGGTTTGCCATGTGGATATTGCAGGAGGAACTGTCTGTTCCAGAGATGGGGGAGCTGTGATGATTGCGATGACTTTGGTGCACATCAGCCTTTCTGGCACACTTGATTAACAGTTGAATTTAAGGAACTTAGAGGTCTTTTCCAACCTAAATGATTCTATGACTCTATAAGCGGGAGTGGGACTGGCATTTGGAGTGTGGGTAGACATGGTTTTGTCCACTGGTACCTGGAGAAATTTGGAAGCCAGTCTAGGCCTGAATGACCTATGGGGAGTGCTGTGTTTGCAGGATATTGTTATTAGTCTGCTCCAAGGCATGGATGTGTCATCGTCTTTCTTTTATCCAGTATGGAATTTAGAAATAAATCCTCCCACTTCTCAGGTATGTTTAATGCCACTAGAGCTGCAGGAGACGGATGAGTAACGGAGTTTTAAATTTAAACAAAATGACATCCACAATGTCCTGCTTGTGGCAAAACTTCTTCCAGCCAATTGATATTTTGCTATTTGCAGTGAGCATATGCCCATGTATGATGTCATTCTGCAGCTATGCAGAAGGATCATATAAAACTGAACCGTGCTGTAACCCTGGAGTCTGAATTTTCCTTCACGCTGTTTAACTAAATATTAGTTTGGTGAAGTTTTTCTTCCTTTGAAGGAATTAAGGATATTACGGCAGTGTTTGTTACAGAGTGCTAGTATTAATTATAACTAATTATAATTAATACATTAACAGATGATTTATGTATAATTAATGCGGGAGTATGAATGCATTTATTGCTATAAATGCAGTCTAATCAAACAATTATTTGTCAGATAACATGCATGATTAAAGATTTGTGGTTCATATCAGTTTATAAAGAAGTTATTATCACATTATGTGGCCATGATACTCAACGGGAAAATTTAATACCTAAACTAACAGAACATTCCTTAGTTCTGCCTTTTTATATATACTTGTATATGAAAGTCAATAAAATAGCTACTTTGTAGGGATTTATATGTAGCAAGATTTACGTTAAATATTATGGGTTCCAAACTCTGTGATTGGGCCATTTAATTGCCCTTGATAGAAATTCACCCTACTTCTTTAGATTTAGCTGTTCCAATTAAATGCATTGAGCATTTCAGATGATTAAATTATTAGATGTCTTGTAATGCCTTATTTAACATCCGTTGCTGGTGAAGGATTTGAGACATACATTATCGTGATCTGGCTTCTATTTAATATGCTATAGCCAACAAATATATGACTTTTTTCATCCTTGTCTTTGATAGTGCAGTCATTCTGCAAGTAAACCAATAGAAGGGAAAGATTAAAGGTACCTGTGTTATGCTACAGATACATTTTCAGAAATATCTTGTGCACAATAGTATGTCTGGGTTGTTGGTTTTTGGTTTTTTTCCTTCCTCGTTTTGAGACAATGAGTGATATATCTAAAGCTGAGGAATGTCAGAATTGTACATAATTTCAAAAGTTAGTGGTTTCTGGTTTTGGACAGTATGAGCTGTATTGTATTTGTGTTCTTAAAGCTGTATGCTAATACAGCTGCTTAGAGCAGATATGGTATAATGAACTCTAGTAAAGCCACCTGAATGAAACTCTTGGAAGGATTAGATCAAACGAATTCAGGTTGAAAAGAAGGATACAGACTTCAAACAGTGGCGAAAAAGAATACTTGAAATAATTTGTTTTGGGATATAGAGACATTTATATCAATAGACTGTGTAGTGTATTGAAAGGAAAGCAGTATTAGTTCTGTGAGAGATGCTCCAGCCCTGCTTGGCTGGGCATCTTCGTGTATGAATCAGGAGGACTGGGCCTCAAACTCCTCAAAAGGGTCAGACAAGGTGACACTGGGTCATCCACAAAATCCCTTTACGTTTTTAGACATATCTGGAAGCGTGGAAAATGTCATTCTTTCAGTTCAAGCTGAGTATGTGGGGGACGGAAACTTCAAGGCTAGTCGAGAGGACTCTGGGGACTTAAAACACTCGATGGCAAGTAAAGAAAATGGTCTTTGCTCTTCTGTTGCTTTTGAAAATTATATGACTTCTCTAAATTTTTTTAAATTTATGGTAGCAGTTGGTTAGGTTTCTTTTCACCGACTCTTGTCTTCTTTAAACCACCGAAGCTCTGAGTTTCTCTGGGCTCGCTCTGATAAGCTTCAATAAACAAAGCATGAGGGAGTTGAAGATTGGATCTTAGATTTACGGTCCTTCAAAGACACGTTGGAGTAAACAGAAGATACAGGGGAGATTAACAAAGACATTACAGCCTGAGGGTTGGAGACTCTCTGTCTGAGGAAGAATGATAAGAGGACCAAAGGGTTGGGACCAAATTAACATTAACAGCGAGAGATCAATAGCCAATAAAGGTTAGAATACTAATTAGTGAAGGGAATGGTGTAACTTAGAACCAATGAATGTTCATTTCTTTGTTTGCTAAAATGTGTAAATAAGTGAAAAGCCTTGAAAGGGATGTATGTAGCTGGAATGATTTGCTACATATCTCTGGCCAGAATAAAGTAATGCCTGTCTCACTAAGACTTAAAAGGTAGTATTGAAGGGTTTCATTTCTTCCTGAAGATTTTCAGTGACATTGCCACTTTCATCCTCTCTTCTCTCAGCCCCTGTTAAATTGTATTTTCTATGATATCACTGTTACTGTTCTTCATAAAAAATACATATCTTATTTTCCTCTGCAGAATAAAGTAAACATGACATACAAATTTACGGTGAGACTTGTCAACAAACACATGAGATCATGGATATTAGGCTGAGCATAAACTTTCTATTATATTCAATTTACTGCTCATGCAATAAAATTGTCATCAGATCAAATGGGATTTTATACTGCATCAGCTATAATGCAATGCTATTAAATTAGATGTATGCAATTTTACTGTTGTTCTCTTACTCTCTTCTGAGTTATGAAAATTAAAAAGTTACATACACCATCATGCTATGGCTTGCGTAGTCCAACAAATAAGAGGGGGTTTAGTCTGAGTAGTTTAGGGTTTATAATTAATTGATGATTATAAGGCTGTTTTTCAGTGTGAAAAATAACATATTTTGCTGCAGTAAGGACCTGAAATCTCTTAATGAAAATTTGATTGAATGGAATGTGTGAAAAAAGCTCAAACACTGGTTCTCTAATTTTTTCTGAATAAAAACTAGTAGACAAAACCCAGAAATACAAAAAGGTCCATTATGTACTCCAGCATAGGGGGGAACCACAATAGTTAATGGAACTGCATTCACTTTCCAAAGGAGTCTTCCAAACACTGCCACTTTCCAACAGGTTCAGTTTATTTGTTCACAGTTCAGGAAACAAAAAGCTGTTGGTCTTCACTGCTCACCTTGGAGATGAGGGTACTCAGCTTCGGGTCTCTCTCTCCCTTGTCCAGTTTGCTTTCATTAGGTGTATAGACAGGACACAAGCATAACAAGTGCCTTCCTAGGGCAGCACTGGGGGTGTTCTGACATGAAAATTAACCTGAGGGCATCATGTATTTTTTCACAGTTCTTTCTGATAGTTTTCAACATAAGCCATTTGCATTCGTTCATTTTAAAGTACCTTCTTGCTTGCAATTACTATTACACAATGCGTTACATGTATCCACACACAATTATTACAATGTGCTCTGCTTGTAGCATATGAAATACAGCATTTTAAAAGTCTATGCTGGATCAAAAATGAATAATATATCCATATCCATTTCATTTAATTTGCTAAGAAGTACAAAGTTTTTATATTCCACTGGTGCTCAGAGACCTGTCAGAATTAAAGTGATGGTTGGTACTATACAGACATGGTTGTTGCCTCTGCAAAACCTAGGGATGTCTTTCACTTTTCATAGATGGTAATCCTGAAAATACGTATCCAAGCACTAGTAGAAAGGTGACCTGAACAGACTTTATCTCGACTGAGCTTTCTGTTTTTCATTTCTCTTGGTCTGTTCCATTATGTGTACGTTCATTAGACGTGCTATGTGACTGACATCTTTCACAATTAGTGCTCACATATAATGAGATGCAATGCTGACAAGGACTCTGTTGTTGTCTATAGCTTCACTGAAAGGCCTTTTCCTTCTTCCTTGGCACCGATCCATTAAAACCGTTGCACCATGTTCAGCTGATGGCTAGGATTGAAAATAATTTTCAACCGTTAAAACATTGCTCGTGTATCATCAGCTCCACCTCTTGGATTAAGTTGGTTTTTACAGATCCACTATGTAGTTTGTAGGGGAATTTGCTCTGGAAATGTAAAAAGTCCTGGGGCGGTGCCCTAATAAAAGCATCTGGCTCAATTCCTGTGTCCTGCAAGTTTAATGCTCACTGCTTGATTACCAGTAAAGTTTAATTACAAATTATTTTACAAATACTTTGGGTTACATTGTCCTCTAGTGGCTCATATAGATAACTACCCTGCTGACCTTTTACCTTGTGTTTTTAAATCCTCTCATATTCTTTTCATAGAAGTCCAAGTCACCTCAGAAGAGGCCAAATAAAAACTTTGCATCTCACTGCCACTCTATCAGTACATCAAGCTCTCTCCTCTATAACTGCAGATGTTCTGCTAAAGAAATATGTATTTTAAATAGTTCAAAATAACAGTAGAATTGTGAGAAGATAATGTATTTAATCAGAGCATTTGATGAAAACAAATATATCCTTCTTACTAACACTAACAGATAATAAATTCAATGTGAATTTTTTTTCAATAGGTTCAGGACTAGTTCTTCGAGAAAATACGTAGAGGTCTTATGTAAAGGAAATCAGAATAGCCCTCCAGTGTGTCCTGTGGCTACTCACTTGTAAACCTCAATAATGCCAGGCTTTTGCTGAGTAACATGGAATCACCACCTTTCACGGGAAGCAGTGAGAGCACTAGAGCACTTTGCAGCATTGTCATGGCAGATGTTTGCCAATAGGAGAAGGGATCTGGAGCATGGAGAACAACTCCAGCGTGTTTGAGGTGACAAAATGCACATTTTTCATTAATTTGAAAAGGTGAGACCATATTCTGAAATGTGCTGAGTTTGTCTGTGGCAGAGCACTGGAATTGCTTCCAGCAGAAGCCTTGGCCCTGGCCGTGGGAATTGTGGCAGGCAGCGCTCGGGCAGGCATGGCAGACAGGATGCTCCAACTGGCCAGCCTTCCTTTTTCCTACTGTTTCTTTCTTGATAAATGCCATGAGTAATGACAAATAGAGGTTGCTCTGCAAAGATAATTTCTCTGTGTGTAAGAATATTAAGAGAACTATAAATGGGTTTTTTATACCTCCAAAGTTATGTAGGAAGCAGCAGTTAGAAGTGGAGAAGAAATGGGGTTCCTCTCTTAGGGCAGTGGTGGTGCACTCCAGAAAGGTGGTAGCTCATGTCTTCTGTTGCTGTTTGCAATAGTAAGAGAGACAAAAGAGTACTTGGACCTTACAGAATTAATTTTCAAGGCTTTTTCAAAGTAGCATGCCTTGTACTCAATCAGGGAAATATTATATCAGGATTCTGTAAAAATTCTTTGTTCACATCTTCCATTTCTGGCCACCTTTTTCATTCATCTCTTTTAGAATAATAGAGTGGTTTGAGTTAAAAATCATCTAGTTTCAACATCCTGCCGTGGACAGGGTCACCTTCCACTGGACCAGGGTACTCAAAGCCACATCCAAACTGGCCTTTTGGAGAGGCCTTCTTTTCACTCAGCAACATTGATAGCAGAGGCAGTTTGGATCATGAGCAGGTCTGTCCTGGCTGGTGCTGGTGCTGAGCTGCCCCCAGGGAGGTGCAGGCAGCATTGCTGGGAAAGGCTCACTGAGCAGAGCTCCTCTGGGCTCCTGTCAGGAGGCTGCTTCTCCCAGGACTCCTGTCAGCGTTGGAGAGCTGTCAGCCAGTTCGTTCCTTGGGCTGATCATCCTCCGAACACTGGGAGAGTTTCAGAGCAGCTTAATTATTCTTGACACGGTGGAGTCGTGCATTTGGTGTTGTCCACACACTGCCTCTGACTTGCACAGGTACCCACACCTAGCAAGAGTAAGTGCTGCCACAGCTGGGGACGTGCTGGCAGAAACAAAGCATTTGAAGGCAGCCTGGGGGTATAAAATGCCTTCACCTTGTGAAATCAGCTGTGCTGCTCCTCTCACTCCACTCAGAGGCTTATTGGGCAGTGATGGATGCAGGAATATTTACACCGAGTTATTTTATCTACTGCTCTGTGACTCTTCTACCACTGGGGATCTTTTCAGTTGCCCTCAGAGAAGAAATTAGGTAGTTTCTTTATTTCTTCTTAATCAGCTGCCAGGAGGAGGGTGATGGTTTTTGGTTTTCTCTAACAGAAAGGCTTCGTTTTTAAAAGCACTTTGCATCAACGTGTCTTGCATCTACATATTTCTTTATGCTTTGCAAAGTTTTTCTCCAGAGGGTTTGCAATTATTTATTTAACCTGGATGCTAAGCAAAGTTCTGTTTGTCCTCAGTTCAGAATGTGGGAGTTTATCCTTCAAATACCAAGACAGTGAATTACACGGATTGATTGATTTAGAGCTCCCTCACTACAATTTCTGCTGTAATGATTTCTTAAGCGTTTGATCTTTTTTTGCCAGGTAGCTATCAGGCCTGGTAGCTATCAGTGTGGAGTGGTTGCCCTCCCTCCACACTGGAATTTTTTATAGAAACTCATTATTGCTTCCCAGGTGTGCTTCTTCTGACATCCCAGCAGCAACAGCGCTCTGCCCCATCCATAAGGTCTCTCTACCAGCTGCTGTGGCATTGCTGGAGATCCTCCAGCAGGCAGGGATAAGATGTGACTGATTACACCTATTTCTGTTAATCAGACAAACGCAGGCTTCTGTTCAAAGCAGGGCGGGAGGTTGCTCCTGCCAACTGACCGTATCAGTCACTGTTCTCTTCCAGCTGTGTTAACTCCATCTTCCTGTAGTGCATTTTACATTGTGGTTATGCCAGCAGAGTCTGGCCTGGCCCTTGATGTCAAACTCAGTCAGAGCTGGAATCTGATGGAAGCAGTTTTTGGTGAAACTGGTCCCTCACACCCTCTCTCATAAGGCTGCCTGGGCACTGTAAGGGCTAATGGGAGGAATGAAATGGTGACCTTGCGTGTTCTTGAGTGCTGGGTGTAATCCTGCTCAGCACAGGCATGTGTTTGTTGGATTTTTTGACAAGTGCTTTCCAGCTGTCTGCCTGCCCCTGTGTCTCCCGAGTGCCTGCAGATACAAATGTGTGAGTGCACCTTGCTCCACAGCAGATGTCTTTACAGAATGGATGGCAGTACTCACTGCTTTTCTGCATGAAATGTAGAAAGCATCCCTTGGTGGAAAACAGGTGGCAATTTCATTTAAATCCTGCTGCATTGTAGAGCAATGGAACTGATGAGATGCTAAAGCTTTGCCAAGTTTTCTGTTCCAGTAAGCATCTAATCCTGAAACTGTTTTTAATCAGGCTGATTTATCAGATGTTCTCATTTCTGCATTGCCACCACTCACCTGAAATTTTTGCTTGGCCTCAGATTAATAGGTCATGCCATTTGGTATCAATGTTAGAAACACAGAAATGTTAAATCATTTCTATTTGAGGATTAGTCTTTTCTTTGGTGTTTTCTAGAGGTAGTGTTCATCATTACAGTGCCTGTGCATGAATGGTGATGTACTTGTGTTTCCTTTGGTCAGAATAACGAAATGGTGGAACTGCAGAGGATACGAATGAAGGATGAAATCCGAGAGTACAAGTTCCGAGAGGCAAGACTCCTGCAGGACTACACAGAGCTTGAAGAAGAAAACATCACTTTACAGAAGCTGGTGTCCACACTGAAACAGAACCAAGTAAGCATCAAAAGATTCAAGGCTATATTGTATATATTTGCTATAATGTAAAAAGTGACACCATTTTCTCTAATTTCTACAATGTGATCCTGTAAAGCACTGATAGAAGTTTCTTTGTATGGTTTTTTTTTTTCAGTTGGGTTTTTGATCACTTACTCTCAGACAGTGTTACTGGCCATTTTTGAAATATAAGGAGGCCCTTAGCTCAGTTTTGAAAAGTTCTGGGGAAATACTTCATTGCAGAACTATGTAATCAGAGAGGAATTTTTAAAATAGATAGAATTGCATCTTTTTGCTTCCTACTTTTCCTGTTCTCCTTCCCTGCACACTGAACTCCAGTGCCCAGTGGCAAAGTTCAGCCCTCCGTTTCCTCTTCGTTGGTTTCCTGTACATTGTTTGCTCTTCTGAAGTGTAGAAGAGGGAAAATAATCCCCTTCCCCTTTCTCTTCCCCTTTCTCTTCCCCTTTCTCTTCCCCTTTCTCTTCCCCTTTCTCTTCCCCTTTCTCTTCCCCTTTCTCTTCCCCTTTCTCTTCCCCTTTCTCTTCCCCTTCCTCTTCCCCTTCCTCTTCCCCTTTTCCTTTCCTGCCCTTTGGGTTTCCTGTGCTGGCATTGCTCTCTTGTCAGCCACGCTAACCCTCAAGTGTAGCAAGCTTCAGAAACAAGCAAAGGGATGCCAGGTGTTCCTAGTTTTTCTTTTGTTTTCCTCGTTTTCAGCGGATGGCAAACCAACGCTGTAACTCTCACTGCAGTGCAGTTACGGAATCACAATAAACACCAGCCCCGTTGCATCCAGGCACAAGCAGCCATGGGGTCTGCTCTCTCCTCCTTACAAAAGCACAGCTTCCCTTGCTGCTGGCTGTGTATGCACCGTGAAGAAAGCAATCGAGAATGCACTTGTCCTTTAAACTGTACAAAAGAGGTTTGGTCTCACATCAGAAGAGTTAACTTGCTGTGATCAATACTTAAGTGTCCAAACTGGATGACGTAACGATTTCAGTGTTTTAGGCGCTGTCCAGACCAGCATCACGTTGCACCTCACGCCACCATTTCCTTACCTGCTCTCAGAGGGTAACAGCACTGCACTGCAGCCCCTGGCTTGTGTCCTAACCTCTGCCTAGTGCAGTCAGGGCTTTTATCGAAGAGCCAGCCCTGCCATAGTTTCCAGTGGCAGCCTGGGAACAAAACTGCCTTATTCCTGCAGGAATCAGCAGTGCCATTTCAGCTCTCTTTTGCTGCTGCTTTACCGCTGTAGCACAAATGCAATGGGAACAGTTAAAATAACAGAGCTGTGCCGCAGGGAATACACAGGTAATAGAGACGGGTACATAATCTCCTTATTTATGAAGGTGCCTAGGCTTTCACACTCCTGCAGCTGAATTTATAGCAGATCATCTTTGTGTCAGAGTTATTTACCTAGCCAGCAAATTCCCCCTTTGAGGCATGGATTTTTTTTCCCTTGCCAACCTCATAGGAGACATTTTCCCATTATCAGGAAATAAAAGACTCCTTTATGGACTGTTCTAGTTTCCCCCAAAATAAAATCTGTTTGCACGTGTTTGTATTTGTCATAATATTTCATTCTTACTGAAATGAATGCCAACAGTCTGGAGAGAAAAAGCATTGCCATGTACTGAATAGCTTTAAAAATCAGTCATTTTGCATCACATATCCCTGCACTTGCGAATCCTAAAATAACTTTGATCTACAAGATAAAATTTTAAGAGCATTTTATACTTTAATGCTTGAATTTACAAAACCATATGTTATAAGTCTTGGTGCTAAAATATAATTATCTACGTTGGGGTTTTTTTGTAGTTTTTTTAAGCAAGAGACTATGATAAGGTAACCAAATAGATAATACAGATTTGTGGTTTGCATATGGGTTTAAAATTGAAAAAATATTGGTTGTTTTGTTGGGTCTGGCTTTTTTAAAATGTCCTTAAGTTATAAACGTAGCTATTTGATTGTATTTCATAATTTTTCAGATGTACCTGTCCCTCCAGTCAGAAAAGATATCAGGTTGCTAAATGGAGATTTGAAACTCTTATGGATTTTCCTTTTGTCTTTAAGAATCCCCAGTGTGACTTTGGAACTTTCTGTGTTGTTTGATGTTTCCACTTTCTGGGTTTGAAGATTAGCGCTTTGGTTTTTAAGTTTGTCTTTCCAAAGGTTTGTGAATACAAAACTTTTGACAGGTTGATAAATACTCTACTCCAATAAAAATAGTGGGGTTTTTTCTTTATTTTTGCCAGAATCGTGTTTTAGTTTGTTTAAGTATACAGATATGTAAAATAAAATAGTACTCTAGATAATGTCTTAAGATTGTAGATAGTAATGCATACTACTGCATTTGAATTATAAAAGCCTCACCTGTAAAAAGGTTTTTCAATGGAAGCATGAAAATTCAGCATTTCTTTTTCCCCTTTCACCAAGCTATAGCAGGAGTGTGGGTCAAGCATGGACACGGACCTTTACAAACAAAAGCCTTCCTTTTCATTGCTGTGGGATTTTTCCAACAGTGAAAAAGAAGACAAGGAAGGACCATATTCCTCAGTGGGGATCTGCTGCACTGTCTAGATATTTCTGATCAACTGGTTTCAAACCAGGCGGGGTTTCTCCAGGCTTGGTTTCTTGTGAGGTGAAATACAGAGGACTGCATAAACATGGGTGGTGCTTTAAAGAAGAGAGAAGCAACTGTTGTTTTCCTCAGCTCACAATGCCCATAAATAACCTGATAAAATACCTTGTCTCAGTGTGAGGCAGGGAGCCTGCCTTCTGAGAAGGAGAAAGACCAGCAAGTCCCTCCAGTGCTGGTGAGGCTGTATCAAGTCACTGGGACACACTTCAGACAGCATGGATGGAGCAACAGGTTGCCACATGCTCCAGAATGGGGGGCAGAATGAGCCGTTCACTACATTTTTCTGGTAGTTTAAAAATCTCTAACAATTTTGGGGCATCTCAGAGTTTAAACTGATTGTACAAATAGTTTGCTGTTTAATTTTTAAAATTAAATGCTTCTGGAATACTGGAGACCCTTGTAAAATACAGAGAGGAGAGTTGAGGCTTTTCTACTGGTTTGGTACCCTCCATCCATATTTTTGAAAGCTAAGACACCAAGATACTTGTGAATGTTTAAGATACTTGAGAGTGTCTCTGCCTGAGTGACTTTATGTCCAGTAATAATTTAGATATGAATTCATCTTCAGAATATTTGCAAATCATGAATCAAGCTATATTAACATGAGATCTATGCATGCCATGATATACCAACGTTGCTTAGGGCAATTCATAGTAAATCTGTGGCTACCAGGACACATGCTACTAAACAGCCTTCTTTCCATGAAATACATTGTTTATCATAAGTTACTCAGAAAGAGATGTCATATTTCTTGATTCTGACATGCTGAAAAAGCGAGTGCTGGAGCATTTGGCAGAGTGAACTCCACTTGGGTTTTTTTGTTCAGTCAGTTCTTTGCAGCTGCAGGCAGTGTCTGGTATTTCAAACTGTAGTTCGAAATATTTCAATAGGGCTGATGAATGGCAGGTTTTCATGACTCAAGTTTTAGTATTATGAATGTTCTTTGTCTTGTCTAATTCAGGTTGAATATGAAGGCTTAAAGCATGAGATTAAACGGTTTGAGGAGGAGACAGTGTTGCTCAATAGCCAGCTAGAAGATGCCATCCGGCTGAAGGAGATTGCTGAGCATCAGCTGGAGGAAGCTCTGGAAACTTTAAAAAATGAAAGAGAGCAAAAGAACAATCTGAGGAAGGAACTCTCCCAGTATATCAACCTCAATGATAGTATGTATAATAACCATATTAATATATCGGTAGATGGACTGAAGTTTTCAGAGGACGGGGGAGAGCCCAACAATGACGACAAAATGAACGGACACATCCACGGGCCTCTCGTGAAACTCAACGGTGACTATCGAACTCCCACGAGTAGGAAAGGAGAATCTCTGCACCCCGTCTCCGACCTCTTCAGTGAGCTCAACATATCAGAAATACAGAAACTGAAGCAGCAGCTCATGCAGGTAAGAGCTGAGTTTAGTGTTCTGAAGTGTTTAGACGCACATCCTAAGAACCCTAGTGGCAGTTTTAGAATGATTACTCCCAGTGATGTACTTAACCACGTGTGCTTTTATCGGACTTCTACTTTGTTTTTTTTTTCCATATCCAGGTTTTGCTAAAAATATCCCTAGTAAACAGAGTATCTGTCTGCAAAAAGTCAGTGTGATCTAAGTAGATATTTAGTGCAAAGAGGAGAAAGGGACCTAATTGCCGTGTTTGAAGAAGGTTAGGTTCTTTTTTCTTCCTGCTTTGATAATGGCAGATGTCCCTGAAATTGCAAGTGGAATAAAGTGTTCCTCAGTATGACCAAAGCTACCTGGAAAAACCCCCACTGAAACACAGGCAGGCTGGATTATGCTCCCTTGCAAGTCAGAGGGAGTTTTTGCCATTGAATTCAGCTTGAACAAGATTTGGCATAGTGTCAAAGGAGAACAAAAGGAGAGGAGCGCTCCTCTTAATAGCCGTGCACAGGGAGAGCATGTGGCGTGTGAGATGTCACAGAGCGCCCTTGTCCGCGCTGGCAGTGCCGGCGGATGCACAGGCTGCAGGGGGTGCTTCGGGGACCGTACAGCCAGTGTTTGTTCCCTGTTCATCCAAGCCCAGCCCAGGCACAACCAGAACAGGAGCCTGGGATGCAAGCCAGAGAAACGCTCAAGCTGCCAGCCCCGTTGTTGACATCATCTTTGAAGGGGTACAGTGCCACACAGAGAAAGGGTCCTGCTGCCCGAGCTGTTGAGCATCTTGTCTGCCACAAGAGCTTCAAAGGTTTTGGCACCGTCAAGGAAACATCCAGCATTTTCTAGCTTCAGGCTTCTAAATAGTGCCTCTTCTAAAGAGCAGAGTAATTGTGAACCCCTGACTGCTTAAAATGTAAAAGGTGATTTGGAAGTAAAGTAGAGCAAACCCAGTTTTTAGTGCTTGCTGGAGAACAATAAATCCCTATGTCATCTGTCCTATTTGCTGAAGAGTTAATTGTTTTATTTACTTCATTGCCAAACTCACTCTGGGAAGTTTTGACCTGAGCTGTGACTTGGTGAACACTGATGACATCTAGTGCTTTGCACAAATAACTCTGATGCAAACCATACATAATTTAAATGGGAAAGCTTGAAATTTAGAATTTTATATAAGTGAAAAATTCTGTCAAAATTTTCCAGCATTAAAATGTGTACAGTATGTTTTGTGTATGTATGCATATATACAAATATGCATGTGTAAGTACATATGTATGTATCTCTACAGTCTGTGCACATATGCATTATATGCAGCTTCTAATTTGGTTCAGAAACACACTTAAAAATTCTGAAAACACAGTTTCAAGGGAAATGCTTTGAAATGTTCGTGCTTTAAAATACAGTGTAAACATTTTAAGCCATAATTTACAATGAAGTTTATGCAATATAAATTCGGAGTGAAAGCTGCTCAGAAATGAAAAAAAAAAAACAAAACCCAAAGGATTGCTTTGGTCATGCTTTGTCTTGATTGTACGAAATTAAATATTGAGCTTGACGAGTCAGCAGGTTTCTACTTGAAAGATACCAGAATTGGTGTTATCTTCTCTGACTTAAAGCTTATTTATTTTACATCTCTTAAAAGAAGAGGCAGTCTTCTGACATTCACTAGCCACAAACTTAGGACCCCAGAAAATAAATATAGCCATTTTGGTCATAACATTTTTTGTAGCTGGGCCCCAGTACCTCCATGCCAGTAATCACCACCATCGCTTGGCATTCTCATCCTGTTGAAAGGTTTATGGTTTAAAAAGAAAGATTAGACCTAGATGAAAGCCTGATTTCTTTAGATACTGGAAAGACTGACTTCAGACTGCTGGTGTGTACTTTGTAAAAGGTGGTCCTCTTCACTGTTGAGTTGCATCAACTCATCATACAAATTAAATGTGAAAAACTCCTCCAAAAGTTTTCCTTGTGGTAGATGGGAGACTTGATTGACAAACGGTAATTAAAAAAAAAAATTGGTTTTTGTTTTCCTCCTCTTCAGTGTCTTTGCCATGTGGTGTTCATTCAGCCATATCTCAGTATTTGGTACATTCTCCTCTTGTTTTGTTTGAAGAGGCTGTGCTATGACTGAGTTCCTGAAAGAACTAACCTTTTCTTGGGAACTGTTTTTATGTCTACAGGACAGCAAGTTCAATTTTTTGAGAGAAGCAAACTTCAGATTTGCCATTTTGTAAGTCTGTGTGGCAAATTTTTTTAACTCCCCAATCTCATAAGGAAGCCTCCACTGGAACACTTAGTCTGACAGATATAATGCCTTCTGCAGCTTTAGGTTGCTGCTGCTTCATGAGCTGTGCTGGTCTCTAGGAAAACTCTATTTGCAACTATTCCCTTTCCAGATTTTATACACTCAATGTAAGAAATGTCTTGCTGAAAATTCTCATATTCTGAGATTTTCTCAGAATAGCTCAAGGCTTTCTGCTCTCCCTTCCTGTTTGTCCCGTGCCTAGGACTCCTGTCTTCTTTCTGTGCTCATGCTTTCCCTATTGCTGAGGCCAACATCATATTTGGAAAACTTAAGTTCTGTTAAAAAAGGAAATGAAAAAACCCTCATGCAGCCCCCTCTCTGACACTCCTCTTTATCTGCCTTGTACTCTCTGACAAATATGATATGGCTGAGATTCAGGGTTCTTAAGCTGAGTTCTATTGTTTGTTTCAGACTCCTCTAAGAATTTGTCACTGAAATTCTAATGTTATTTAAAAAAAAAAAAAGGTGGGTAAAATTGATTTCCATAGTTGCAAACTGTAGAGCAAATCGGGAAGAAAATCTTCTCAAACTGGAATCTGTGAAGGGGAGGATGCATTGCAAAATAAGTACTGCTAAGTTTGAATTGCTTTTATTTTAATTTTAAGATTATAAAAAGCCTTTATGCAGCTACCAGTTTCAATGCCAAAAAACCCTCCCACCAACTGGACTGAAAAATTACTGCAATTCCCGTAAGTTTGCTGTGGTGGAAATAAGAGTACAGTATTGTTTAGAACAAGAAATATCATTAGCATACTGGGGAACAGCAGAGTCATTAATATTCAAAAGGTGTGCTCAGGGCTGAGCTGGAGCTTTGGGGTTTTTCCCCTTGGAAGTGGGAGCACGCATTTAAAATTTCAAAGGGAAGCGGATTAGCTTCTGTTACTGGGCCAGAATGAATAACATGTAGTAGATCTGTGTATTTTCTTTTGCCTGTAGTCCAAGTTGATATATGGGTTTTAAAAGTCACGTTTTCTCTGGGAAGAATCCTTCCTGTTTGAAAGTAGTGTGTTTCCAGAACACATTCATGTTCAGTAGAGGAATTATCATCAGGATCTAAATTAGCTCAGTTACAATTTTTTCTTCATGATAGAGTATGATGGGTGAGATCAGTAATCCTGCAGGATCAATTCTGTCTGATTAATTTAAGCGGGCACTGAAGCACTGTGCTGCCTTAAGACCCAGTTGTTATCTCAAAGGAAAGGCTCTCTGGCTCTGTAAGCTCTGTATTTGTTTTTACACTAGTGCAATCTACAGGGAATTATCTACTCCGGTGTGAACATACCCACAGTGGACCCATACACTTTATTAAGCCAACTGCTTTTGGTGTGTTCTTTATTGTCTGAACAATTTCTCACTATAAGGTGAGATGGTCCTTTAAAATAGCCAAAACACAGATTTTTCGTGAGTATGCATCGCTCACCTTACCAACCTGAAGGACTAAATACCTTCATTGTCTGATGAGGGTAATGTAACTAACACCGAAGCCTTCAGGCAGCTCAGTGGAAAAGAACCCGCGAAAACTAGTGAAGAGATTTCTGCTGGGTTGATCTCTGAGGTTTCCCAGGACAGATCTGACCAAGAGATCTGTAGGAAGCGGTCACCTTTTAAGAAGATGCACTTGGCAAAAAGGAATTTTGCCAAATTTTGGATTTTCTCAACAAGTGTGGACTGACACGGGGGGGAAGGGCAGTTAGCATCAATGAGGGTAGGAGGTATGTGGGGGCAGCGACAGGGGAACAACAAATAGAGAAAGGTACCAAAAAACTTGTGGTTCTTGGCTGTCCTCTTCTGCACAGACTATGTAGTGCCAAAAATGGAACACCTTATATCTAAGGAGATAGACTCTTCCTGATTCATAAAATAATAATGGGGTTTGGCCCTGGTTTTTAAATTCTTAAGTCATCAGTCCCCTGTTCACAAAAAAAACTAGGCTGATTTTTTTAGATGTTTTCAACATGGCTTCTATTTTTATTCATACAGTTTCTGCCTGCAGTTGATTTCAGATTCTAATGGAGACCATGTTTTGAAAGCCTGTCTGTAAAACCAGGGGATCACCATATGCTTTCATGTCTTAGTACTTCTGAGCAGCAGCCACGGCTCAAAAGCCTAGTTTTGAGAAAACAGGAGCCTGAATCACTGCTTAGAACATTTTTTGAGATGGCATTAATACCCTCTCAGTTTCTAAAAGGCTTTTCTTTTCCTTTACTAAGATTCATGGTGGCTAATTTGACTCTTTTCCAAGTACTACTGATAGGGAAAGAAAGTTTGTTTTTTTTTTTTTTTTTTTCAAAAGGTTCTTTTCAGAACGGAAAGCTCTTAATTCTCAAAATTAGCAGTTCCACCGCTCATAAAGGGAATGAGGAGAATGCCATTTTCGCTGCGTGTGTAAACGCAGGGCTGAGATACTGCAACCAGAGCAGAGAGAGGGCAGTAAACTTAATAGGCCCAGGGTCCTGTGCAAAAGCCATGAAAGCAAGAAGGATCCTATCTCCATATGCCTTCCTCTGCTTCCCAGTTCACAACTCAGAACAGCACAAAGGCACAGGAAAAAAGTTGGAGCATTACACTTAAAACCTGAAATGCGAGTCTTTCAGGGGTATTATCATGAGTAGCAAATAACTGAGCAGATCAAACTTGTGAGTTTGTCTTGTTCACTTACTTTAAGATGCTGTACATTAGAACTTCTAGAGGTGTCCTCTATGACCTCTTCTCTTGTTCTATGTGGATATTCAGAAGGGAACTTACTGGGTCAGAACCAGTGGGTTGTTAGTCCTGCTTTTCCTGGTTTGGCCTTGAACAGAGGGATTTCACTTACAGTTGAGTGGCTGGGGATGGGGAGTCCTGGGAGTTGCACATGCTCAGTCTCCTGATCTGTGTTACATTTCCACATAGTAGGTTATTTAATCTGTGGAAATGTACACAGCTATTTGTTTACTGTATTTGCCATAATGAAAGTTTGCAACAGTTCAAAGATACAAATGAATACTGTGAAGGATTGGTAGAACTATTAATGGGAAATGTAAATTCAAACTCCATTGGGAAATGTGTATGTACCAGTAGAATGGTTTATAGTTGACAGTGATGCAGTTCCTGTGTTCAGGGAACATATGTCCTAATTAATCACTCAGTGTTTAGTAATTTTTCAGTGGGCAACATGCAAAATTGTGACCTAGTGATATTGCAAATTGTAGCAGAGGCTGGGACTTCCCAAACCTCTGAGAGTTACACAGACCTGTGACTTAATATTATGGTTTAGGTGTATATGGCTAAAATCTCTCGAAAGCACTCAAGTTGTGTACACCTTGTGGAAACGGAAGAAATTAATGTGATTTCAGAGCTTGGTGTTCAGCATGGGTAGGGTGAGATCCTGGGTTTCTTACTTTGACTCTGTTGCAGGTGGAGCGAGAGAAGGCCATTCTCCTGGCCAACCTTCAGGAGTCTCAGACACAGCTGGAGCACACCAAGGGAGCCCTGACGGAGCAACACGAGCGAGTCCACAGGCTCACGGAGCATGTCAATGCCATGAGGGGACTGCAGAGCAACAAGGAGCTGAAAGCTGAGCTCGACTGTGAGAAGGGCCGAGACGCCGGCGAGGAAGCACACGACTATGAAGTGGACATCAATGGCTTGGAGATCCTAGAATGTAAATACAAAGTGGCTGTTACTGAGGTCATAGACCTTAAAGCAGAAATCAAAGCCTTAAAGGAGAAATATAATAAGTACGTGGAAAACTACACTGAAGAGAAGGCCAAGTATGAGAGCAGAATCCAGACCTATGACGAGCAGGTGACAAGCCTGGAGAAGTCGACCAAGGAAAGCCAGGAAAAAATGGTCCACATGGAAAAGGAGTTGCAAAGGATGACAAGCATAGCAAACGAAAACCACAATACCCTCAACACTGCCCAGGATGAGTTGGTGACATTTAGCGAGGAGCTGGCTCAGCTCTACCATCACGTCTGCCTGTGCAACAATGAGACACCGAACAGGGTCATGTTGGACTATTACAGGCAAAGCAGAGTCACCCGCAGCGGGAGCCTGAAGGGACCGGACGACCCTCGAGGTCTCCTTTCCCCACGACTTGCCAGACGGGGGATGGCATCACCCGTGGAAGCCAGGACCCCGACCGAGCAGGTGACTAAAGAGGCCCCAGAGCCCGGCAAGGAACAGAGCCCAACAAAAACACCTACCATTTCTCCCGTCATCACAGCCCCTCCTTCCTCCCCCGTCTCTGACACCAGTGACATCCGCAAGGAGCCTATGAACATCTACAACCTCAATGCCATCATAAGGGACCAAATCAAGCACTTGCAGAAGGCTGTGGATCGGTCGCTGCAGCTGTCGCGCCAGCGGGCTGCGGCTCGGGAGCTGGCGCCCATGATCGATAAGGACAAGGAGGCCTTAATGGAAGAGATACTGAAACTGAAATCACTCCTGAGTACAAAGCGAGAGCAGATTGCGACCCTGAGAGCAGTGCTGAAAGCCAACAAGCAGGTGAGGTGTTCATAGAACAGCCAGAAAAGTGTTATTTACGCGGGTCACTTACAAACTCTCCCAGGAGTATTTTGGAGGCAAGGTTTCAGCCTCTCACTCAGTCACAGCAAGGGCAGACCTTTGTTCCCTCCCTCCCTGCCTCCTCTTTAAGCACTTTAGCTCTGCTTTTCTCATCTGAATGCAAGAGGCTGCAGCATCATTGTTCCAGGTCGCCTGTGACTTTTTTCATCTAAGAAGTGCAGTGATCACCACATGGGGGCATGAATCCTGGTTAACAGCTTGGCATACTATTAGCTGATGACAGTGATGGGATGTTGAAATTCCCGATAGTCAACTATTCTGAAGTTACAACTTCGAGTTTAATTGATTGTTGCATCTGTAACTGCATTTCTAGGGTACTGGAGATTTTTAAATTGCAGCAATATTTCAACATACATTGAGTCTTTTATAGCATTTCCCCCCCTCTGATACAACACATGTTAAATATTAACTCAAGTAATTAAATACCATCTCTAGCTAAGCAATAATAGCTTTGAGCAATTATATGTGGGTTTTCCATGTAATTAAAACGTAATTAAGATGGAATTGATGTATATGGGTTTAGATTATGTGATTCCAAATTAAAGATTTTTCCCATTAGCATAGAGCTATCATTTATTTTTTGCTACTACCAGAAAATCTAGCTCAGTCTCACCCTTTTATTGCTGTCAGCAATAATGCATCATCCTAAGGCATGCTCACTGAAATGGAAAAGATAGATTTGCTGACAAAGGAGCTGCTATTAACTAAACTTTTATTTATTGGATAGCAATATAGATATTGGTGACTGTACATCTGGGCACAGAAACTTGCAATACTGTTCAGGCAAACCTAATAAAAACTTCCTCAAACTTTCAAGTTAAAAGACATAATAATATAAAGGGAAGGAGGAATTTAAGGTTAGAGTGGGGAAAGTGACTTGTTAGGTGGCAGCCTCAAATGGTGGGTGTATCCCAGGACCCAGAGTAAGGTAAGATTCATCCTCTTGAGCTCTTCCCCTTCAAAAGAATAAGTCTCTAAGCAGCAATAGGCTGGGGCTACTTTTCCCTTGTGGGTTTCAGTTTAGATGAGCCTACAGAGGACATCTGGCTCAGTTTCTCACGTTTTCTCTGTAACCACAAGAGTTATTCTTTTTTTTGTTTTGTTTTTTTTTTAAATAAAAGCCTTCCCCGAGTCCTGGTGAAGCTGACATTAATATGAAACGATGTCTTTTCATCCCTTACACAGCACGGTAAGACACTGCTGGTGCCAAATGTAACAGTGCAGAGCTGCAGGGAGTCCTTTCAAAGAGATAACGTGGCCCGTCCTCAGCCTCCAGAGCGGCCACATCTCATCTCATTTTGCTCTGTAGCGATACTATTACAAAACACCTGTATTTGTTAGCACTCCAGATAGAGACACTTTAGGTGAAGCTTTTTTAGTTGAAGTATTATGGGAAAGGAGGGTGAGCACAGCCAGATGTACTGTAAAAATGGCAAGACCCGGCCTTCCTAGAGCATCTCACCTTCCAGGTCTGGGCAGGGGGGTGAAGACCAGCAGCAGACCCTGGGTCTGATGTTTTGGGCTGTACTTAAGTAGTGAAAAAACACCCTTAACTAGAGAAGCACAGGCACTATCTAGTTACCACCAGTAATATTGTCAAATAAGCATTTTAGTCTTAGACTGCACAAAACTCTGTAACATTAAAAAAGAGCAAGATTTGCTCTGTGAAGCTGCAAACCTAAGACTGGGAAAATGGATTATTGAATCAATTACTCAAGAAAGCAATGCACAAAGATCTTGCTAGCTTGCTTGCTTACCTTGTCTTGATATATGTGTCCATTTGTTTGTAGCCATAATTGTCATGTCAGCACCAGATCGGTGGAGCAAACATTAACAAGCAGCATAAATAAGGAAGTAATATCAAATTAATGATGCTATAACTTTTAGGACCAGTTCAGTAATGGGTTTGATTTTGATTTCTAATAGCAATCAGAAAGCAAAGCTGGCTATGATGGGAATTTAATATTCTGAAGTTCTGATGGAGAACTGATTGGTTGTTTTCATAGGTAAATAATTTTATGAGAAGGAGTTGAGTCAGCAAGATTTTCACAACTGCATTAACAGTAACTGTGGTGTCTTCAGCTTCTATAACTGACATGCCCATAAAAGCCCTTAAGAAAAAATGACCCCAGACATACAGAACCTTATCTACAAACAAATGCCCTGATATTATATAGAAAGAATATAGTAGAATTCCTTTGGGAAAGTGAGGCTCAGTGAAAAGACCCGGTACCATGTACTATTTCAGGGCTCAAATAACAGGCTAGTTTTCTGCTTTCTTGTGTGAAAAATAGAGACTTACCACTGTAAGGATTAATTATTCATTCAGCAACAATTTCTTTAGTTGGTGTGCTTTCTCACTCTGCTGATGTAAAGTAAATGGGATGCCAATTCATCTTAGAAAATGAGATTTGTTCATGGATTTCAGGACGAAGGTGGCAACCTTTAGGCAGCAGAGTTTAAGCAAAGATCTCTTCTACAAGAATAAAGGAGTGGGATGGAAAGGATGCTGTTAGTTTTGGCAGTACTTGGGGCCCCGGGGCTCGGGTGTGTGCTCACCTCAGCCTATGCAGCTCCATGGCTAGGTTTTGGGGACAGGGAGGGGGGCTACACTCTGTGTGCTCTGGCAATCTTTTCCTTTTTAGTGTTTCACACCCTGCTGGAGTCCAGGTGTTGGAGCTTTCTGCTCCCTCCCAGCCTTGCTGTCAATTCTAGGTGACTTCTCCTGCTCTGCAAACGCTACATGCTCTGTGAGCCATTAATCCTGCGTCTGCAGGTGGCTCACTGAGAGCTTGAGTAGTCATTTGCCCAGTTCCTCAGCATGACCATTCTGACAAGAGTGTCATTAGCACCTCTGCTGTCTTATTGCATTATTTACTTCAGTGAAGAGTATTCATGCATTTTTTTCAGTGTTTTCATCTTTTTTCTCATGCTCCCCCTTGCCTTACTTGTTGATCAGAAGTTGTATTTTTATGTGGAACAAAGTTCTCTAATTTTTCTGATAGAATTTTGTCCTTAACCATAGCTTGAAACCAAATGCTTCAGAAAGAGCTGTTAAAAACAAAGCCAGGTCCTGGGCATCTGCTACCTTCTGGCACCCACTACTTGGAGATGCAGGCTCTTGTTTGTCCCATCCTTCCTTTCTGAGCACTCTCTCAATGCACCATTCTAGATTATTTAAATCTAAATTATTCCACAGAACTGGTTTCAGGCACAGTCACACAGTCACAATGGCTCAATGGGTACAATTTTGGAAATTGGCTGAGGTGGGGAACAAATAGAAATAATTTTGACAATAGCTGGCGCTGGAAGAAGCTGTGACTTCAGTTCATTTTGTCCCTGTTGGTCTTAGCACAGTCCAGCAGTCCAGCTGAGGTGACCAGACACATAGGTGTCTCCAAAAGTTGGAGGCTGAGTTCCTTTTCTACCCTTGGCCCCAATCCCCATTACACATTCTGGCTTCAGGGTGATTCAAGCAGGTTTTCTGCCTCTTCAGGCTCCCTAAACTGGCTCACAGTTAAGCACAGAAAAAAACCCAGCAGGTGTGCATAGGGTAGGGACAGGAAAAATTTCTGACAGAAATTGCCTTCAGTCAGCATCCAGATCCCAAACCTGTGAGCTGTGGGTAACCTGAGCATCTGCACTGTCCAGTGCCCACTGGCTCTTACAAGGACTTCCTCCACTGCTCATCTGGCTCTGGCTGCAGGTTTCCAGCAGAAGCTCCCTCAGCTTGTGTCCCCCTTCTTTCTCTTGCTGTAAAACCAGGTTTTCTGTTAGTTTTATTTGCTTCTCCAGCAGAGCACTTGTGCCCATTTGTTCTTCACTTCGGAGGCTTTCAGAAGGGAGACCCTTGACAACCTGCACAGGGCTGTGCTCAAAAGCTTGGCCATGAGATACTTTCCATAGGATTTGAAATTGAATTGCTTTGTTTTCTATATGAATGAAAAAGGTTTGCAGATTTGGCACAGTTCTTCCTCTGTTATTTTTATTCACCAAGTAAATTATATTTCTGTTATTTTTCATCCTGTAGTGTTATATGTCCACTTAAATTACCCTGACGTCCAGACTAAAACATAGGGTTCATGATCTGTCTGATCATTGGGCACAGTTTCAGAGACGTGTAAATTACTGGGTTTACATGGAATATGTAATCCCACTGCTGAAATAATACAACAATTAAAATAACAAAAAAAAAAGACTAACATTAGGTGGTACACATCTTTAACTCATTTTCCTTCCTAAACAACAGCAAAAAAATCTTTACATGAATCGTGTGTTCAAAGATGAGGTATGATAGGTTAAGGGGTATGGGGCTGTATTTCTCTTACAAAGCAAAGACATCTGAATTCCTGCCTTAGGGGCAAAGTAGAACTCAGTTTGAGCTATAGAGTCCACCTTTGCTCTCATAAATCACTTCTGCCTCATTAGTGGCCTGAAAATTCAAACAAATCTGATTTAATTGTAACTGTTAAATGGGAATTTTTCCTCTGATGCACTCTTTCCTGGACTTCCACTAGAAAAGTGGATTTATTAAACGTAGTTAATCCTTCCTCTCTGTGTTAATTTATGAGTGTACATTTTGGTCATGGCTGAAAACAGAAAGAAAGCTGATGATTTCTGCTTTATCCTGCTGAGGCGTAGTATGGTGTCTACATTGTACCAAAGAATATATCAGAAAGGTTAGAAAAAGCTGAATGATTTGAATATATCCCTAAGTGGTTGATATTTTTAACTTGTATTTTGACGATTTCAAATTTAGATTGGAAAAACACATCTATTTAAAATGGCAGGTGGTTACTACTAGTGACTTTTTTAAATCTCTTAATGTAAATTAAGAGAAAGCAGAGAAGATATTATTGGTTAGTATACAATTAAAAAAAATATTTTAATGCTCCCATTGCTAGCTGTGCTGTCTCCTCAGTCACAAATGAATAAAGTTGTATTTTGATAGGAGATTCAAATATGTCCTTTTGTTAAGAGACATTGTTAGTGGGAAGTGTATTGAGTTTCAGAAAACTGAGTTTAAAATCGGTTTCCAGCTGTTTGGCCATTATCATATTTTGTCCTGTTCCCTTGCTGATTGCTTTAAACTAATGTTCTCCCACACTTCTCTCCCCTGGTGATGATTCAAGAATCCACAAAATCAACAGGGGAAATTGATTGCCTATATGAGATGCTGCAAATTATGATGCACTAAACAAAGTGAAAAAAACAACCATAACCCTCTCTGAGTAAACGTAAAAGGAAATAAATTTTCCTTCACCTCATACAAAGGCAATAATTTTAAATGTCTCAAAGCAGCAGTAGGTATAAATCCTCTATACAACTATGTATTTTGAATAATTTCAAAACAATAGTAAACTCATAGGTAAAGTAGAAATTTCAGCACTTGCAAGGATAAGACAAATGTAACTATTAAAAGCAGTAAGGTAGTAAATTAAAGAAATGTAATGGATGAAACTGAAAAAAGAAAAAGAAAGGAAAGAGCAGCAAAAATTCAGGAAT
This sequence comes from Oxyruncus cristatus, assembly GCA_013399855.1. Taxonomy (NCBI): domain Eukaryota; kingdom Metazoa; phylum Chordata; class Aves; order Passeriformes; family Cotingidae; genus Oxyruncus; species Oxyruncus cristatus. The sequence goes on from VXAY01007247.1 coordinate 2,582,982, forward strand.
AGGACAAATACAAACCCTTTACTTTCTTGTTAGATGACAATTGTAATTTACAGGGTTGTGGTTTTTTGGGTTTTTTTGTTTGGTTTTTTTTTTCTTGTGGTGGTTAGAACTGCCAAAATAATGCTAGTTTGCACAGCAGTAGGCATAGCCTGTTCTCAGGCATAAAAGCAAGCTGTCGGGTCCTGGCTGTCCCCACGCCCAAGGAAAGGCTCAGCTGGCATGAGGCGCGAGGCCAAACACTTCGGGTCATAACTTGGCTGCAGAGGCCGAGCCTCACGTTCCCTGCATCCTGTTTGCACCGTGGCCAGGGGACACACCTGCTTGTTTGCTGCAGCTCAAACAACGTGGTAGCAGTTCCTTAAGCTGCAGTGACATGTTCACTTGCCTGAGTCCTCAACATACTCTGCACGGTTTTGCACAGACACTTAAAACGCTGAGTTGTTGCCTGTGCATTGAAACGGGCTTTGTCCTTTCGACTACTTTCTCCCTTTCCTGGTTTCATGGACTACAACTTAAAAGAAGACATTAAAGTGTGCAGTACAACAAAGATCAGGTCTAACTTCTTTTACTGTGTGAATGAAGAAGGACATCAGAACCAAAATCAGACATGGCATCCTAGCTGTGATCAGGTATCTGGCTCATAAGCATATATCCTTGTTTGTGTTTTTAGACGGCTGAAGTGGCCCTTGCCAATTTGAAGAATAAATACGAAAATGAAAAAGCAATGGTGACTGAGACCATGACCAAACTACGGAATGAATTAAAGGCTTTGAAGGAGGATGCAGCAACCTTCTCATCCTTGAGAGCCATGTTTGCAACCAGGTAAGGGAAATGGTGTCATCGTCTGGCTCAGCACTGTAAGAACAAATACGTGTGTATTAAGTGACAGCAGGCTTAACTGTGGATGTTGGGTGCTTAGGAGGAGAGAGAAATTGTTTTCTGCAAGGTCAGAGGTTTGCTGGATGAAGGTGAACGAGTCCTAGAATGCACACTGTGCAAAACTTGCAAGCTTTCAAGTGCTACTGAGCTGCGTGTCTTGGAAAATAAAGCTGGAGAATAGCAATGTCAATACAACCTTGGGTAAAGTGTTATAAATGCCAATATATGCTTGCAGTATATTTGCATTTATAGAGCTTTTTAAAGTGGAAATCAAAGAGTAGATTTATGTGGCTGATTTTCCCATTCAGAAGTACGCAGTGATTCTGTCATGAAAAGCTATCGTACGGTTAATGATGATCTTCAGAATCCCATGTTTTCATTACAATGAGATTTATTACTTACCACTGGTAAAATCTATTTCATCAACCAGCCCATGCTGTAATCCAGTGCTAATAATTGTAAGGCCACTGTAATTTCCCACTCCAGCATGAATTCTTATTTTCTCCCACTGTGATGTTCAATTTATTATCTTCTCCTTCACAAAATAAGTTTCACTGATCTTCTGTAACATAGCTCATCCTGGCAGGACAGTAATTAATCATCTTTCATCTTTCCTTCTCCCACATCTTCTTCAGAGGAGCTTTTGGTTTTACACAGAATCACAGAATCGAGGAGGTTGGAAAAGACCTCTGAGATTGTTGAGTCCAACCTATGACCGGACACCACTGTGTCAATTAGACCATGGCACTCGGGGCCATGTCCAGTCTTTCCTTAAATGCCGGGGATGGTGGCTCTACCACCTCCCTGGGCAGTCCATTCCAATGTCTAATCACCCTGTCTGTGAAGAAATTCTTCCTAATGTACAGCCTAAAACTCCCCTGGCGGAGCTTAACACTATGTTACCTAAAAATAATTTTTTTTAAAGATCCAACATTTTCATCAATAAATTCTTAATTCACAAGTACACAAGCAAATGATTATCCTAAGGAAATTATTCTGTTAGATTAAGACTTTTTTTCCCCCCTTATGGGCGAACACAGTGCAGGTTTCTTGTTTGTGCTTTAGTTCACGAACGATAAGACATCGTGCCTCATGTCAACATCTCTCCAGTGCTCCCTGTGGCATATAGGTGCTGTCTCACCACTTTCAGCCCTCTAAAGGCCTTTGTTGCCTAGTCACAGTGGCAGCAGCAGCTGGGAGAGGTGGGAAGGAAGGAGAAGGGACATTTATGTGTCGTGACATTGGTGCTGTGTACAAATTCATCATAGGTTCATCGTCGGAAGAGTTCGTGTAGTGACATAATGGAAATGAAGACCCAACTCAGCAGGTGGTGTGAACCAAGGTAGCCTGATTGATTTCATTGGCATCTAAAGATTTTCTTCAAGAAAGGAAAGCTCTGTGTGTGTATTAGAAATGCATGTGTTGATCTTTACTTGCAAGCTCATTACTCTAGGAGATACATGAATGTACTAACTCTGTAAGACTCCCTGGAAGGCGGCTAACTCTGGAGGAGAGGAGTGGCATCGTGAGCATAAAGCAAACAAGTGTCTTGCATGGAGTATAAACCATCAACCTACGAGGTAAAAGTAGTTTGTGAAGATTTAGAAGTTAATTAAAGGGAATGTTAGATTGCTGGTGTACTGAATGCTCCTTACCTTATTTGGGCTTCCTGAGTGCAGACTTATGTGGATTTAAGGCATATTCTAAAGCTGGTGGGAGACAGAAGCATCTCTTCCATGAGTATTAGGCTTAAATGATGCCATTGATCCAGGTACATTTTCTGGATGTCTTGTGTGTAGGATGCAATGAAGCTTCTATTTCTCTTCTATGAACTACAGAGGGAGTCTGAGTGACCTGCTGAGTTACAGATTTTCACTTTATAAATGTCCAGTGTTATCAGAGATAAACCCCCAACCAAAGCATCTACTGTTTTGTAATCTCCATGCAGTAGTGGTTGAACACTCAGCATATGGCCTATGGAACGTATCCCTGCCCTTGGGGTCATAAGTTTTGCCCAGTATTTTCTGAGCAGGGTTATAAAAAATTATTCACTACGATGTCTTGCACATCAGTGTGCTCCTATAGATTTTTCTGTTGTAAAATATTCATTTTCCTTCCTTAGCGAGGAGTTTAATGGCCTTTATAATTAAATCAATCTTCCTAAATGTTCAAATCATTGACTCATTCCAGATAGTCCATTTCGAAGAGCATTTGTTAAAATGACAGTAAGCTGATATATTCTAGAAGTCTGTTGAAGAAGAGAAATCTCTTTGAAAATACAGGACATTAAGATTCTTGTGCAGTAACATTAGATGCAATAGCAAGCTCTAGCATAAAAAAGCAATTGTTTCATCTTTAGTTGAATAAAACAGTGGTTTCCATGGTTACAGTGCATCACATGGTACTTACTCCAGAATTTGTACCATAGGGAGATCATCCCTCTGATAGTAGAGTTGTATTAAAATCTGAAAATGATTGCATATACTGTTTGATAGAACAATATCCTTTCACTTTCATAAACCATCCTTTTCTGTTCATTTGGTCGCCAAATGGGTGTTCATTCTGGTGCTGAACTGTATGGTTTCTTCCTTAAATGCACTGGATCAAGGTCGCAACATGTTATAAGGAGAGCACAGGACGTCTGTTTCTGGTCTGAACAGCAGAGATGGCACTTACCTTCAAAGCTCCCTTATGCAGAAAGCAGGAGCCCTCCTTTTTCTGTGTTTTTCCCTGACACTTGTTCATCCTTCCGGTCCTTAATTTCTTTCTTCAGTTCATCTTCCTCTCGAAAGTCCTTCTGTCCTGCTTGTACTTCTACTTTTCTGTTTTTGCTTCTGGGACTGCTTTTTAACCCAGGCCAAAAAACTGATTCTGATCTCTACAGCTTCCTCCTTCCCTTTTCACTACTTTTGTGATCCCTTTCTGGGATTTGTTTACTTCAGACCTGTCCAGAATATGTCCTCAATACAGTTCAAGCTCTCCTTTCCCCTAACACCTCTCAGGGAAAAAAAACAAACGACAAAACCATAAAAAAAATCTCTTCTGTGGGATATGAGGGTTTGGCAAAGCAGAGTTGAAGTTTCTATTTCATGCCAGAGCCATGTGTTGCCCATCAGATGTGCAGCTTCTGCCTTTAACCTGCTTGTTTTCTCCTGGGCTGCTTCTGGTATTCCCAGACCAGAGAAAATGGTGAGAGCCTTCCCTACCCCTCCTGTCGTTTCTCCTCACTCCACTCCTGAGTTGCTGACCCAGGATGGGAGCTGTGGGAGTGTGAAGCAGTGAGCAGCACTCATCCGGGGGAAAAATCAAAAATAAATTATAAACTCTTGAAAATGTTAATTTTCCAGTCTAGAGTAGATGCTGCCCTGTGAGAGGAAGGGAAGTCCCATGATGGAGGAGAGAAGGAACTACTTTTAAAGCAGGAACCTGAAGGGGTTCAGGAAGCTGATTTTACTGAGTTCCTACACATGCTTGCTTTCCTAGTCTAAAAAGAGATACTTAAAAGGAGAGAACAGGAAATATTACTTCTGATATTGCCGTAGTCCTGACACTGCAGACGTGGATTTTATTCTTCATCCATCAAGATGTTTTCTTATGATTAATATTTAAAGAAAAAAGTGTGCTGAAGAGATGGACTAGGAAGATTGAACAGGTCCTGGGGATGAGGAAACTTTTATGAGCGGAAGAGAATTATGATGATATGGCTAGAGCAGGGAACTGTCACTGTCACCGGGTTTTAGCTCGAGCTCTGTTGTGATTTATGTTACTTAAATTACACATAAGCCTGATTTGGTATTTGGTTTACATTCCTAGACGAGAGAGGGAGATGGAACTTGAAATCCCTTAAAATCCTATATAAGCTTCTTGGATCACTTCGTACAAAATAAGTGGGCTTATGTGTCTGTCTGCTTCCTTTCTGAGACAAGAGAAATGAGAAATAGGTGAAACCTTGACTTTTACTCTGGCAATAAGTAGGCCAGCAGACAGCAATATAACAGTGCTGGTTATTTAATAGTCACTTGTAGGCTACACCTGTCCTGGGGCGAGGGAAGAACTGGGAAAGAGCTCCGACTTGGGAGGACATAACTTAACTTTTGTTATTTACTACTATTTGAGTCCTTCTGTAAGACTGTTCAAAGCCCTGGAGCATCCTGGAGCCCTGCTCGGAACACAGGGATCACTATCAATGCCAGAAGTCATGTCTTTGAGGAGCTCTTAACCTTTTTCTTCCTCAGTATCCTGCGAGACTTCACAAGTGTTTATCAAAAGTGGGCAAAAGGCAATATGGGTGTGTGTAATGCTTTTTTATTTTTTGATTGGAAACACTTCTCTTTTTATCCCACACTTGCACATAGCTAGAAATGTTTCAGTGAAGGGAAATGCTGTGGCTGCAGGAAGTAGTTACCTCCCACTATATGGAATAACCTTCAATGCTGCAAACTTCAGGGAGACCTGAGACTGTTAATTCAGCAGTTTCTAAAGTTAATTATGGCCTTTACTTGACTGATTTAGGTTTAACCTTTCTGAACACTGTTTCTCAAAAAAAAGAGAAAAAAAGCTTGAGCAACAAAACCCAGAGACAATGGACCCTGTGTTGGAGGAAAATAATAGGAAACTTCAAGTTGTGGTGGAGGTCAGATGACTGGAACCACCCAAACACTGCAGTGAACTGCCAGAAATGTGGGATTCCTGTTATGGGGAGATTTCTTGGAAGGACATATAATTAATTAGATGGGTTGGAAAATGTGTTTGGTTTTGTCTCAAGTATGAGACCAGCTAACAGAATCCAGTATATCCAGATTTCTTGAGCCAGCTTGATATAGTTCATAGCAGGCAACAAAAAGCATGTTTTTCTAAGTCTGCTTTAGTAATATCCACCTTCATGGCACTTATGTCTCTTAACTGTTTAGTTGTGCTGTTTTACAAACCAGGTGTTACTTTTAAAAATTTTCAACAGAAAAGTATTTGGAAAAAAAAAAAAAAAGATGTCTCCTAGACCAAGAGGAAAGCGGGAGAGAATAAGAGGTGGATAGAGGATCCGTCTGGTTACGAGAACGAGTCTCTAAGACTCTGGTAACACAGACATTAAAGTCAATTAATTTGAAATAGGAATTACTGTAATCTAAAGAATGCAGATTTCATTCTGATATCTCTGTCAGGGAAACTGGCTTAAGCACCAATAGGCATCTCATGGCTTGGAGCAGAAATAGGTGTGCAAGTTGTCTTTGAGCCGACCAGCATTTCATAAATATCTCTCTACGTCAAGGCTTGAATAGCAACAGTCATGCTTATTAAGGTCCTGTGAAAGTAAGGTAATACTGAAACTGTAGATGAAACTGTGTCTGACTTAGTAATTTTGCTTCCAGTGCCTGAATTATTCAAAAGGAGAGTGCAGTATGTATGTGTTTGCGTATGAAGAATAACTGCAAATTTTCAAGTATACTTTGTCTCTGTTTCCCAAGGGGAAGATTAAAATTTCAGAGAAACTAGTTCCATCCCTCAGTGTGCAGTAATTCAAGTTTAATGCATCACACATTTTGATAAGGAACACTAAAATAATTTTCTATACTTGCTTGCTGTGAGTGATACTGATAAAGTTACATCCTCATCCATTACACAATTGCAATTACACAGCAAAGCTACTTAGATTTATACAGATCACGTGGGAAGGAGATTTGGCAAAAGCTGCATCATTTAACATGCCTTGGATATTGCCACAAATCTCTGATGGTCAGACAGTATTGCTATCTCTGAATCATCTCTCTTCTGGCGTACATTTATTGCTCTTGGTTCTTACTGATTAGATGGTCTATTGCTAACAAACTGAAGCTATTTCGCTTCAAAAAATGACTTAAGACTGTCTTGAAATGCCTTGCTCTTCCTGTTAACTTTAGGAATTATTGCTTAAAGCAGAACTAAATTGAATTTGGTCTTAGATATTAACAAAATCATAAGAAAGGTTGTTTTAGTTCTCAGATTTCGAAAGCAAACGAAGGGAGTTTTTCATGCAGATAAAAGAGGCTGAGGGTTAAAGAGGAGTAGGTGACCATAGTGATGAACACCTGAGCACACCTCCAAAATATTCAACAGTAGATGTGAAATAAGTCCAGATGTGGGGTTTCTTGAACAGTACCTTTTAATCAGTTAACAATGGCAAATAACTGAGGGCTTCTCATTTCCAAAATCTGATGTGTCCAGTGTTCACACTACTTGCAGCCTTCTTTCATGGTATTTTCTTGAAGTGAATGTTACTGTCTATGAAAAATAGTATTATCTAATTAATAGACATTCTTATCGTGATTTACTCTCAGAACCAGCACCCAAAATTGTTACTTGCGGTCTAACATGGAGATAATCCCTAACCTCCCCTCCAATTGGTTATTATCTGCATTAGAATCCTATTACATTATCACAGACTACTCTGTCAATATAGATACAGGTTCTCCTGCTGAATGGGGAGTGTTGGCATTCAGATCCAAGACCAGATCTGTTCAAAGTGGGAACGGAAGAATTCAGGCTGTCTGCTTCCAGGATTAGGGTCAGCAAAAGCTTGGATCTGAATCTGCCTCTGTAACTGAAGCCCAGGAATGTGCTCACTGGTAGAGTTGGATCTTGGACCGTTTCCCCAGATTTCTGCCTTGTTTGTTCCCCCAGGTGTGATGAGTACGTCACACAGCTGGATGAGATGCAGCGGCAGCTGGCAGCTGCGGAGGATGAGAAGAAGACCCTGAACTCCCTGTTGCGCATGGCTATCCAGCAAAAACTTGCCCTTACCCAGCGACTGGAGGATTTAGAGTTCGACCACGAGCAGTCCCGACGCAGCAAAGGCAAGCTGGGAAAGAGCAAGATCGGCAGCCCTAAAGTAAGTGAGGAGGCATCAGCCACCGTGCCAAGCATAGACACTTTCCTCCTGCATAGTCAGGGCCCACAGCAACCAAACTTACTGGTCAGCAGTGGCACTCAGAGGAAAAGGTATGCATGCAGTGATCTTTACAGTACAGTGCAGTAGCCAGACTTTCATTAAAGTCGTTCACTGAATTGTAAACGTAATGATTCTATTTTTATTTTTATTTTTTGGTTTTGTACTTTGACTGGGGAAAAGGAGGTGGGGAGGGTGTGAATATGAAATTCAAAGCCTGGCAACATGTGGTTCTGATCCACCTACTCACTGTTACTTCCTCCTCTTTAATGCAGTGTTCTGAACTATATTCTGTCAGTGTCTCAGTGCATCTTGTATGTCTTTAATATTAAGTGTGAATGTATTTTCTTTAACAAGTTTTCCTTAAGTTTTCCTTAAAGTTTTCTGTCACAAGCATCTGAAATTAAAAAAGGATTGTGCTCTATGAGAATTTCAGTGCTTAACACAGAAGAAACTGCATTTCTTTGTTAAGCTCTGGTGCTCAGTTGTTCTTTATCAGTTCAAAAATAATATGGATGTGTTCACTCAGATCAGTTTTTCTACATGGGAGCAAGCAAGCTTTTGAAGGGGAATGGCTGCCATTCATAATGTAATGCGAATATTTTTCTGTTCAAGCAGTGAGTTCTTGTCTTGTGACTGCCCTGCCAAACCTCTACAGGTGTGGGATCTCTGTTAGAGAAGTCCGGATAATCATTCCCTTTTCGCATATGCTCTAATCACAATGCAAAACCAAGAGAACATTCAGGGAACCTTGTACATGTCAACTCCAGGATGCTGATATATAACTTAACATCATCTCCTCCCTCCCTAATGTGAACGAGTATTTCCAATGCAGGCGAGGTGTCCTGCTCTGGAAATGACATGGGGTGGCAACACTAGTTGGTTTTTACCTGTTAAGCAAGTTAACGTGATGTTGTCATTCATGAGGCTTTGAAAGGTAATTAAAGTAAAACTCTTTTGTTTCCATATGTATTTTTCTTGGATCTCCTGCAAGACTATTCTCACCTTCCCTTTGTGATCAGAGCCATCCCAGGACTTCAGGGACCTACCTCCAGAAATTATTAAGAGCCCCCCCTCATCCCGCCTCCACAGAATCATATCTTCTGAGGGGCTCCCCTTCCATGAGTGAATTCATCCATGGGCACCGTCTCAGCAAGGAAAAAAGGTTAACCGTGGCCATACCAGGTAAACATTTTTTCCTTGGATGCATGTGGTGCTGAGTGGTTAGCAGAGCAGGGGACCCTCCCAGCACTGCAGATGCAATCTAACTTGGGCATCTTCTTGGGGACCTGAAAAGCAGAATGTCTCCTCCTACGTCACCTGTGGCAGGAGATGACATTCTGCTGGCAGCGGCCCAAAGTGGTTTCAGATGCAGTGGGGAAAGTCCTGCTGTGGTATTAGATGGGTGCAGTGCCACTGGCATCCACAGAGGCTTGCACCCCTGTGCCTGGGTGGAGCTTAGTCTGGTGGTCATGTTGGTAGTCCCCTTGGAAGACACAAACCCAACAGGACAGAGGAGTCAGATGTGTGAGGACCAGAGAGGCAATGACTGGTGGCGTGCAGAAGCCTATGCAGCATTTCTCCTCTGCTCACCCTGGAGCACTCAGTCAGGTTTTTCTGAAGGGTAGTGTTAAACTCACAGAAGGCTTAGTTTATATAAATTGAATCGTGAGGTTTATCTTTGCAGGAAGCTCTTGCTCTTAATTTCCTGCCAAAATGTAGTATCCGCTTAGAACAAGGTGTAGAAAGGAAATGGAAACTGGAATGCCTTTTCAAAAGTTGAGACATCTTTCTTTGCCTGACAGACAAGCTAATAATTACTTTTCTTCTGCGCCTGAGCAGAACCTTTAGCCTTTAAATGTGCACAGTCTTGTCTGGTGGTAATCTTTTTTTTCATGATTTGTTTTGAAATTTGTTATACGCAAAAAAGAATAAGTAGAAAACATAGAAGCTAAACCCTTAAAGTGGTTTCTGCTCAAGCAAATGCTTATTCTGGAAAGCTGAGCAGTACCCTACAGAATGTTAAATTTCTCACCTAGTGCCATCAATATCACAGCTGCCTTTGAACCATGCAAATAACACCCACTCCAAAGAAAAGTGTAAAACGGCAGAGAGCCTAAACAAGACATTTTCTTAAGGAGTGTTGCAGAAAATAAATCAAAAGAGCTGTCTCCTGAGGAGAAAAAGGTGTAAGTGGAAGGAAAGAAGCATCTTATAGAACATCATGGATGCGTGGACCACAGACTGAGAAACACTGACACAGTTTTTTTTCCCTGTAACAGAGGCCAAGGGATGAAGCAGCCTGAAAAGTAGAATTGTCCAGAAAATTATGTTTGCCTGGAGTCTTATCTGTCACTTTTGGTACATCTCTACATAATCAGAGTATAAGGGTCTTGAGACAGTACTACTGATTTATGTTATGGTTGTCCTTAGGAATCTACAACAGTCCCAGCTTTCTGAATGCATTTGTCAGAATTTTACACCATCACATTGCCTTAGACTCAGCCTGTGAGACTGACAGATTCAAACTTGACATTCTTCTGAGCACTCAGATTCCAGTGTTAGTAGAGCCCATGTTAGAATCAGGTTGAAGATTAAGTCGTGAATTTTTCAGTTCTTACAAGTTTCTGGAAGATTTCTTACTGTTGTTAACAGATGAAAGGAGTGATGCATCAAGTCGGATTTTTTTTGCCATCTGTCTAATTATCTGTTTCCTGAAGGAACAGTAAAGAATGTTATTCTTCTGCCTTTACAGAGAAAGTTTAAAAGCCTTTATCAGAAAGTGTTTCTGTTCTCAGATGACTTGTGCAGTCAAGCAAGCCAGCAAAAAGTGTAGCAACCCACACCTGCTTCTTCATCCGAGCAGGTGCAAAAGAGCAGCATCCAAACTCAAACACTATGCAGCAAAGTGTAGCTTGGCTTGAGGCTGAGTCCTCAGGAGTGGAGTAAGAATGAATCAAACCTACATTAAATGGAGACGTGTTTTGGTGTTTTGTCTTTTAAGTTTGTGAACTATTTCCTTCACACAAATATTTCACCCGTATTATGGGAGGGCTTCCCTGTCCTTTCATTAGCTCCCAGTGTTATGGGGACTGGGAGGCTGTAGCTGGGAATGCATTTGATGGAGACCAAGAGCCAAAATAACCGAAGTTGGCAGAGGGAGAAACAGGGCAGGCTCCCCTGCCCCATGCTCCCCATGCAGCAGCAAGCTGTGCCTGTCTTTCTTTGGCACCTTCTTCTGGACTTGGTGCTTGGCAGAAGAGGTTACCTTTACTATGCTCTGGCATCAGCTTTGACAACTGCTAGTAGAGGGAAAGCAGGCCTGCTTTTTGCTGCCTTCTTCAGAGGAAGTCCAGCTGAATTGAATATCTCTCAAGAAAGAGATTCTCATTTCCTGTTCGGTTTCCATTTGATTGCCCTCACCTTTAAATCAGCATGCATGTCCCTCATGTCCCTCCCACATCAAGCTGTGACAGCATGACTTGATCTGGGCTTCCTAATTGAACTAATAGCTCCTAACTACCCACAGGGGCTAAAAATACCACTCAGTCCTTTGTCACAGTATCATGTTCCATTTGTCCTAGGTGATGGTAAGCACTTGGCTTTGCTGTGTGTTACTTTTTTGCTTCTGTTCTGCTAAGATGTGTTTTTACACTTTCAAGTCTTTATTCTTCTGATAGGCAGAAGCAGCTGGTGTGTGTCCAGCACAGTTCAAGCCTACCTTTGCATGTGTTGGTGTTTTTTTTCATAGCTACATGAAAAAGTCAGGGCATATAAAAAGCAGAATGCTCGGTTCAACAGTGTGAAACACTATGAAAAATGACCTTTCCTTTGCAGTTGTATTCAGACTCCTAGAATATAAAGTCACTAGGTGCCTCCTAATATACCACAGTCCCAAATATGAAATATGATTCTCTCAACCTCTTCAAGGAAAGACCAAGACTAAAAAGGTCTCCTGTAGTATCTGCCTCGACATCACTCTTTTCTCCGTCAGATATTTTAATATGGAAATTCTAAAATTGAATATAAAGTTCAGTTATTTTAGCTCCAATTTAAATCAAGATCCTTGTGTAGATGATGCACCTGAAGGAAAAGGTTTCCCCACAGGCTTATGAAATGGACAATAGCCAATGGCTGCAGCTTTCTCCCTTAAACAGGGTCAACAACAAACCACCTGAGACTCTCCTTGGCTGGAGTGCTTCCAAAACAAGCTGTGGTAGATGCTTCTTTTCCCTACTGTTTATGCTTGGTATTTAAAGTCCCACACAGGAAAACACTGTAAAAAGTAAAACGTTTCATGTTTTGAAGGAATTCAGATCATAAGATTATAATGAGCAGTCCTTTTCCTTTTAGAGAATTCTGTATGGTCATATATTTCATTTTATCAAAATAGAAAAAAGGAAAGTAGCCTTAAAATGTGACATATTTCTCTCAAATTCCAAGCCCAGCTGAGGTCAGATGTTTAGGTGACATAAGCCAGGCTAGCCCCATGGATTTCAACAGAACAGTACTAGTTTGCTGCAATCCGAAGTTTTTGTTTTGTAGGGTTTAGATTTTATTGTTCTTCATTGTTACAAGGGCATTTCATAAAATGGCTCTTCTGAAAGCTTTAAAAATAAAAACCACTGCAAAAGTAGGTAATTTTGTGGAGTTGCTCATTTCTGAAAGCACATTAAACCTGAAAGCCTGCTTGCTTTTCAGATGTCTTTCAAGAGTGATTTACAGCCTGGCATTTCATTCTCACAAGACGAGACTTATGTGGAAGATAAAGACAGCACAAGGAGTGCTACATAATAGTATAGCAACTGCTCAAGCACTAAGCTCATCACCTATCACGCATAATTAAGAGTATTTAATAGATACTCTTACTGTAAAAGTATTCCAGGATTAATTTCTGCTGTAGCTCTATGCTTCATTCAAATATGAATCACAATATGATCCAAATAACTAGCTCTTGTTTGTTGGTTTGTATTCTTACCTTAAAATTTAACGTAATTTATAAAAACTCTATCCCAAAGGAAATTCCTGTAGGGTATCACCAAGAGCTGACTTACACAATATTTTTTGAAGCTAACAAGGAAAATGAAAACGCAAAATCTCAATCACCCAAATGCTGAGGTCCTAAGAAGTTTTATAATTGAATCTTTCAGCTGGAACTCGAGGGAAATGTCTTAAGATTTGTCTTTGTAAATTGACCCTTACAGTGGAATTGGTTTGACATGTGAAGAAGGGGTGATAAACCCAGGAATGCACTGATCCGTTTGATGTAGCACAAACAAAATTCAATACAACAAGGAGCAGAGGGTCTTCTGAGTAGGGTGCCCCTTAATGTTATAAGGACTTAAGGGCTTTCGATAGGTCATCTGAGGTGTTGAGTAACCTCTCCTGGCTCAAGGGATGAGGAATACACTCTAATGATATTTCAGTTTATTCTTTCTGGATTTTTGAGCTTTTTCAAGGTATAGTGTGTAGGGTGTGACTTTCAGAAACATGTTCCTTCTTCTGTATTTTCCTTAAAATAACGTTAAAGTGGAACTTAACATGTGGGGCAAGATGGTTGGTTTTGGCTCCTCCTTCTTGCTGCTTCATCTTGTTAGGCAGTGTGAAGATACAGGAAAGCATCATCAAAAGGAATGAGGAGAAGCTCTTGACAGGAAATTAAGCTCTCTTTACCCTCCCCTTTTGGATGCAGGGGTTGGGAAGATGACCAGGGAGACTCAGGCTGCCACTGCTCTGCACAGCAGAGGCTGTCTGTAGACATGTGCCTTGTGTACCTTACACCATTGGAAAAGTAGGGGCAACAAACTTTTTTCTAGCATTTCATTGTGTGTTGAAAAGGGTTTAAGTTAGAGGTCTTAAGCTGTGCACATTTTTGATTTTTGTTTTTTCTTTTAGGAATATTTTGCCAAAAATAGTTCCAAAAGCTTTGCTTTTGAGCTTAAGTACCAATGCCAGAAAGCTCCTCACAGATTTCTAAGTCTTGCTGTCTTGCTGCTACGGGCATTGCTTCAGTACCTCAACTTTGCTTTTTCAGGCATTTCTCGATTTTGAAACAGCAGGATTGTTAGAAATCTGTACACAGAGGAAAGCACGGCGTCTTTTAAAAATGGTTATAAAAGAAATCCTTTGACTAACAGCTTAGAGCTGAATTTTGTCAGGAGGGTGCTTTGTGGATCTTTATAATTGCTCAGGTCACCCAGTGAAGAGTTTTAAATATTTCTTACTTCTCCTTTGTGACGGAATTTTATAGATTAATCAAGAGGAAAATCAACATGACTAGGATCTAGAGACCTCTTTCTATGCTGATTTTATGTTAAATAATTTTATTCTGAGTTCCAAACAGCGTGGATTTTTCTGTATATTAGGTGAAACAGTTTATTCTTGAAAAGCAGGATAGGTGATTAACCAAGGCACCACTACTAAATAAGATATGCAGACATATAATATATAACTGGTCAGGCTAGTCTGCTCTGAATTGTTCACTCAGGAAAGTTTGTTTTGATTCATCCAAGCAATTCAAAGCATGAAAGTTCTTCAGAACCATTTTTTTTTTTTTTTAAAAAAACCCCCACAACGTTATTCTGGCAATGCAAATTTATCCAAGTGCAAATTGCCCTTTGCTTCATTAGAGATCAATGGATGATTCTTCTGAGTCCTTGGCTATGAGTATATTGTATTTTTATCTACTGAGAATATACGTGCATTGATGGTGATCCTGTACCTGCAAGATGTCTCTGAACTTGTGCAATCAGGCAGGCTACTGGCTGTTGTAAGATTCCTGCAATATTGGCCTAATCTGCTCTTTGTGGAAAATGGATTTTATATGTTTTTAGTAGGATTTTTTAAAAAATCAGATATAAGAGTTTTTTTAACCTGAATATGATGCTCTTCACAAAAAGGATAATTCAGTCATTGTATGTTTATTATGTATGTTCTCTTTTCTGTTCTGCATTGTCCTGTTTTCTGTGGGTTTTGTAAACATGCCATATTTGTGTATATATGTGTTCATTGTTTAATGAGCGGTGTTAGTGCATATATACAGATATATGTGTATATCTTCCTGCTCTCAGGGCCATGTCCTGCATCTGATATGCTCATTTAACTAAGCTGAATGAGCATTGCATATTTATGCCATTTCAAGCATGGTTCGTTGTCCTTGTGGAGGCCGTTTTGAATTTGAAGAACAGTACCCCTGCCAAGGACGTTAGTTGGCTGTAGCTGATGAAGAATTCAGCTGGCTAAATGTACTTTTACCTCTTGGTGCCACTGTGAACAGGACCTTTTCTCTCTGTGCTTTTCCTCTCTTGCATTTAGCTTTCCAGTTACCACTGATGAGACCAAACCCATACATTTCATGCTGACCAATATAATTTAGCTACTTCAATATGATTTAGCTATTATGGCATGAGTTCACTGCAGTTCTACAAGTTTAGTTTAATTTCTACAGATGTTTTTTCACTACATGTAGCAAGCAATTCCGAACCAAAACCTGTTTTTAACAGAAGCTCCAGTCTGTTTGAAAAAGCATAAAAAAGCCAACCACCCAACCAACCAAACAAAAAGATTGCAGTGAAATCCATGCCTTACTTTTGTATATTTTCATTAAAAGGCTATTGACATTTTTCTCTCTGTATCTAAGCTATGACATCATTGCTGGATGGAATGGTTAATATTAGCATCATTTGTTGAAGTTCTCCGGTAATTATTAGACTTCTGGTTGTTTCTAACTAAATGGGTATGCAGGTGACACATCAAATCTTTCAGGTGTGTTTCCAGATGTTTGTTGTTTTCTATGAAAATTTTTGGCCTTTGAGTCCAGTCCCAGCAATTAACTAAAACAGAGATTGAAATATCTTGACAATGTTGGCAACAAAAGTCACCCATCTTTATCTTCTTTTATTACAAGGTTTAATGTGGTTTCATGACTTACTGATTTTTTGCCATTAAAATGCACAGGAATATTCAATATTGGGCTTCTGGCCTCATAAAATAGGCAAAGCTGAAATGAGTCTCTGTTTAAATTAGACATGCTGATATTTTAGCTCTCTAATAGAGCAATTCCTTGGGGTGTTGTGGTGTATGGAGTAAGCTCACCAGCCATTCTTTAATCAAGACTAGTATTTTGATGTAAGTATCTCCCTGTCTGCATTCTTTAGGGGTATGGAGCCTTAAAATTGTAACTTACATTGTCTCTTCCAAAGCCTACTAAAGTTACCGTTTCCACTGACTTCAAATTTTGGATCAAGCCCTTCTTTCCCCATAAAATAATGCAGGCATTTTTGGTCGGGATGATTTTGTGGCCATCTGAAATGTATCCTTGATTTACATTTCCATGGTAAATAACAAGATCGAAGTGTGATGATTTATGTAATTTTTCTTTTCCTCTTTTGAAATGTTTAAAGTGTGTGTGTCTTTTAGTAAGTATTTCATGAATCATCAGACCTTTTTAAATGTGCTTTTATGAACTGTATAAAAGAAAGGAACTGAAGATATATTTTTCTGCTTCTACCATTTCCATTTCTGCTATTTTACTAACCCATTATTTAGCTTCTCAGTAGATTTAATGAGGAATTATTTAAAGCATTCACAGAAACCATTTGAGAAATAACAAACACATTGTGATATAGAAAATGTGAAAAAGATCTACAGAGCTGATAAGAAACCTCTTAATGTTCTTAGTCTTTAACTGGAGAAAAATGCATTTTGCTAATTTTATTAATGACAAGGTAATATTCCTTTTTTAAAAGTGATTCTTAATTCGAGCTATAGGAAGGGCAAGGCTGGGATATGGCTTTATCACTGTACTTCAAACTATCAGACACATTACCACTGAAACATGGACTGATGGGGGAACATCTGTCTAGATTTGGGATAATTCAAGTCTAAAAAAAAGTAGAAATGAAGTCATGCAGAATAAATAAATCAATGGGAAAAGCATTCCACATGGTGTAGCTGTTGTATAGATGAAAGAACTCACTAGAACATAGCCAAGAGACCTGACGTGTTCTGGAAAACCACTTAACCAGTGACCTACTAAACCGAGTCTGTCCGTGTTGTGTGCCAGGTAGTGCGTGAAGTTGTTAGTGATGCTCCAGGAGTTGGTTTGTGGAAATCACCAAGACAGGTAGTGTTTCCCTGAATGCCATAAGCAAATAGCAGTTAAATTCCCTACCTGCTCTTACTCTGGAGAAGCACTTGACAGAAAGCCCTCTGGTATGTTAACTCTGTCTGAGCTTGTCCTGAAGGTAAAGAACTGAGAGCAGGAGGAGCAGAAGAAAGGCCTTTGTTAGGAACTTGGGAGTGTAGAAACAGTGGGATATTCCTGGGCCTCCTTTGCAAGGAAAAGAATGGACAGGGGGAGATGACAGGAGATGAGGATTTGAGATGCATCCTACTGCTGGTCTCTTGCCTCTTAGGGCAATATATAGATATTGGTAGATAATGGAAGTTCAGCAGCATGCTCACATGTCTTACTCTCCAAATAGTCTATTGAGAAGACTAAGAAATAAGTAGTGGAAGAACTGATTGTTGTTGAAACTTATCCAATCAAGAGGAATCTAAAACACCAAGTTTCTCTGAATAGCAGGCTTAAGATGTGAAGTCACCTTGGTACTTGCAAACCTTGTCATAGGGATTTCGTAGTAGATCACCTTTACCATGAAGAGAGGCAAAACAGATACATTTGTCTATCTCCAGTCAATGATCCATTACTCAGTTTAATAGGAACAGAAGTAAAACTCAGACAGTGGGAAATCCCAGGTAATCTGGGTGCTGGAAAACGTACAGGAGCTAACTTGCACCTGGATTACCTTTATTAAGCCGCCCGTGTGTAGCTGTGCCAGGGCAGGGCTGGCTCTCATGGAGTGGTACAATGGCTCAGTCCTCCTGCGCTGCTCGTTTTGCTCCTGGGCCAGGACAAGCTGAGTCAATCCTGCTCTGAGCAAGCTGGGGTTAGTTAGGCCAGGCAGGCTCCACGTGGAATCCCTGTGGCTGCTCCATTATAGTCCTCTCCTTCCAGCGGCAGCCTGCAGAAACACAGAGCTGCATCCAGTTTGCCTCTGACAGACTGATCAGTTGGGGCTGTGTGTAGGGCAGAGTTAACTGTGTTATGTCCAGACCCAAACTGACCCTGGAAATAGGAGAAGGGAGAGGCTCTTCTAATCTTTGACCTGTACCATTGTTTGTGGCTTTTTCCGAAGGTGTCACAGCTGTCCCCTCACCAGCTGTTCTTTGTGATGACCATTGCCTCTTAAAGTTCCTCTTGGCCTTGAGGAAGGTCAGTTTTCTTTGGCATCCATTAGAAAAACAGAGATAAATTATAACTGAAACTAGCTAGTCAAAGAACTGTATAAACTTATGTCCCCATCACCCTGAACAGTTTTGGGATTTTTCTCATCAGATTGCAGCTCGAAAGCATCTCTGCAAATCTCCGCAAGGAAGACAAGTATTTTAGTACCCTCTGCCCCATTCTTCTCGACATCTCGCATTTGTCTTTTGGTTTTGAAATTTTCCTTGGTCTTCATCTTTGAGCAAAGAGGGTTGATTTATTGTCTCTGTAGGTCTCGCTCTGTTTCTACCCCTGCACAACTAGAAGACTACAGATTTGTTCCTTGCCCACTTCTTTCAGCTCATGCTATTAACCACTCGTTCTTTCCCATTAAATTGACACCTCAGGGAAGAAAACTATTCATTACCATATTAATGGAGACAGCTTCTCTTTTCAAGTAAATTGCCAATAGCAGCTTCATAGACAAGTAATCAAATTCCTCAAACTTGATGGAGCAAGTTCAATTGACATTGGGTAGTGTAACACAAAGCGAGACAGCTTGATAACTTTTAACTAGGAAAAAGTAGTTTCTGTTGGCCTGATGTGGTCCATGGGATTCTAGGGAGGGTTTGTTTTAACAGACTGAAAAAACCTCAATCCCATTTTTCATCATAAGCATTTCTTGACAGCTTTTCATTTATCAAGAACAGATTTTTCCCAAAGTTTTCATGTCAGAAATGCTAAATATGTAACAGTACCTGTTTAGTGGTTTGTTTTTTGACTCTCAGTTTTACCCTTTTAGATAAAAAGGTGGTGGGGGGGAAAGCTTTTCATTGTTTGATGAACTAAACACAGTTAAAAGTATGTTATGCTTAGGTTTGGACTCTGACTAGTTTTGGTCTTTGACAGCACTGTGCAGAGATTAGTAATTTACTGAGTGACAAAATGTGCTGAAATGTTCCACTGCAGTGTGCTGGGTCCTGAGCAGGTGGGACTGAAAATGCTTGCACGTAGGTTTTTCGCTGGGGACACTGCTGATGTCAACAGAAGGCATGCCCATCTCTCAGACAGTAATAACCCAGTAAAGCAGACCTGTGTTGATTAGAGTCACCCAGGTCACAGACTGAAGGGCAGAGCACACCTTGTGACACGAGGGAAATGCGTTGGGTCTGTGGCTGAGCCAAAGGGAAGCACAGGAAAATACTTTTTTTTTTTTTTTTTTGGTGAGATTTGCTCTCAGCAGATAATTTATAGCAGTGCATTCAGTGCTCATGTGAGCAGATGTGGTTTCTCTGAGCTTGTTTTTTTTTTAATGCTCTTACATCAGGAGCTGATTAGCCCGATTAGCACTAAGCATTAGATTCCAAAGAAAAATCAGCAGTGGCTAATCTGTGAGTGAGGAAATCTCTGAGCCCTTTACACCACCATTGCCAGCAAATGGCTAAAATGGTAAGAACTGGAAAGTCGAAACAGGACTAATGTATAACGCAAGTCAAGCCTCAAGGCTCCAACAGATCCAGTGGTGAATGTTGTCTAATACTGACACAGGACTCTGCAGCTTCAAGTCCTGCTGAATTCAGTGAAAACTGGCATATGAATTTCAATGTAGAATAGCTCCTCTTTGCCTTCTGTGGTTGAAATGATCACTGAAATTCATTTCTTTGGTATAAGGTTCATAGAATTGTAAAAGGACTCTTAAGCCCAGCTGCTGCTCCGAAGTGGTTTCTTTCCTCACAGTAAATGAAGATGATGGGCAAATAAGATAGTCTGTATTTAATAACTTTCTTAATCATTTTGTTGGTCATAGTCTCAGAAGATACACCGAAAAGTGTATTCTGTGTCTTCCCCAAGTATCTTCTACATAAATGACAAACTGTCCTTTTACTCTCTAGCTTGACTGACAGTCCCTGAGATTTGAAAAATACAGGGAAAAGGCTTCTTCCAATGTAATTTTAAAATTTATTTTTATTTTTCTAATAAAATAAAGCATATCTTCCCGACCTTGTCTTTATGGCATGTGGCATTGACCACAGAATTAGTAAAGACATCTTTGAAACTTTTAGTCTTCAGCACAGTATTTCAGAAAGAAGCAAACATTGACTTGATGCAAGCAGGAGTCCCTTAGTAGAAAGAAGTCATTTTATGATTGCCATGACATTAGAGAATAGCGTTATAAGCCCTCCAAAATACTTAAAAGGATTAAATATAGAAGGAATAAAGTTAGCTCTGGCACAGCTACTTGAACATAAGTAGATAAGAAGCTCCTTTGAATTTGAAATGTGTCTATGTAAGCCATATGCATTCTGCTTAGCTTTTTCCTGGCATAATTCTCAAAAACTTCACTCCTGGAGGATGTAGGAGTATGATTCAATCATCTTAAGACACGTGGATCACTAGATTTGGTCCTGATGTGATTGTGAGCCAGGGCTGCATTAGCACTGCTGACGCCAGCTAGAATTGTTGTTTCGTATGAAGTCAGGGGAGTCTGTTCTCACCGAAACAGTTACTATCCAGCTTGAATAATGCTGGCAGAACCTGGCTCGCTATTCCTGCATTCTGCCAAATGTAGCAGATGAAGACGCAACACATTTGAGATATTAGAATAGGATCATAAATCAGGCATTTGTATTGTTCTGGAAAAGCCTGTCAGAACAGTTTCTTCTGTATTTATGAAACCTGTCCACACCTTTTCATTACACAGCATTCTATTCTTTATTCCTTTTCTCACTGACTACTGTCTTGTATAAGCTGTCCGGGATGACTTTGCTTTGGACTTCTGCAAACTAGTTTGTTTAGAATGAGGCATCTTTTTTTTTTTTTTTTTTTTTTACTTTTTGGTAATAATTTTCTTCCTGCAGTTAGCCTGGTCTGTCTGTTCCCCAGGCAACCCTTATTTTAACTGAGCTTTGTGCTGAACTGACAGACTCTTCTATTCACGACTCAAACACACTGCTAACTCTTGCACTCTTCTGCTAAGAGATGTACTGAGGGCCCTAGTGACAACCCTGGTAAATGAGAGAATGGCGGAGTATCCTTTCTTATTCCATTTCTGCTTCCAGACGCAGCGGTGCCAGCACTAACTGTGCACATACTTTCCTGACGAGGATACCTGTGTACTAGAAAATAAGGCCAAACCTCTCTCCTCTTTGCTGAAGTAGGAAGAAACCAGCAGTTTGGGTACACTTGCTTCCACCCACTGGAGGTCAGCACAGATCTTCACAGGAACTAGGAAGAAGCACTCAGGGCTGATGTGAAAGGGAGATGTTATGATAGTGGATATGATGCTCAGTGTTGCTGGGAAGGTGTGGTGCTCTGCATTGTACCTGGTGCCATCTCAAGACTCCTGACAGCAAATTTACATACACGTTCTTCCACTTGATTGAGATGAAGAATAGAAGGGGGTTTGGAAAACATCTACATAGTGAAGAGTAATGATTCCTGGTGTTGAACTTTAAGGAGCAACCAACTGAAAAAAGAACCAGAATCAATTTCTTTCCGAGTACATGAACTTCCTCTAGTCTCACTTTTAAGGTTCAGGGGAAAGTAACTCCATTCCACCAAAGAGTCAGGTTGAGAATCAGGTTGAGGAAGTCAGAAAGGATGATAGGTCTGCAAATCGTATTGGAGACAAAAAATAATCTCCAGTAGTTTTTCACATGGTCAGAATTTCACCCACAGATTTTAATATTGGAGAGGACCCTGATGACTCTGTTGTCTGACAGTCTGAATCACACAGACAGTGGAATGAAGGGCCAGACTGCTGAAGGGAAAGTGAGGAAATCTTGAGATCTGGAAATCTCAGTAGAAACTAGTGAGCTAGAAAGCAAGGTTGTCCCGTTCAACTACTTTCATGAAGCCCTACAAATATTATTGTGTTTAAAGCTGTCTTCATATTTCAAATGTCACAGTAAAAACAAAGCAATGAAGGATTATTTGGCTTTACTGTTATTTAATAAATTAAGAACCAGAATACAGCTTTGCAAGTGATTAATGTGGAAACTGCTTTGGCAGGGAATTGATATAATAATCTAGACAGAACAGTGAAATGGACTGTATCAAGTTCTCCCTTTTCTCCAAAAGTAAAAACCAATTTCACAAGCACTGTTTAGAAGATGTGAAGACTTTCTTATTAGCTTTTTCTCAAACATTATAATGAGATGGCATCTGTAATTGTTGTTATACGGATATAAGTTCTTTGGATAAATTTTGATTAGCTTTATTGACACTGTTTATATTAGATGTAAGAAAAACAGCTTCATCATGAGCAGAAGAATGAGAAGTACAAGGTTTAAACCCAGACCCTGAATACAGCCTGTTATTGCTGTCTGCTTAAACAAAAATTTGCCAGTACTAAGAGAAAACAAACATAAATGTTTCCACTGCTTCTTTTGAAAAGAAGAAAAAAAGGCAATAGCCAGTGTTGCTGTTATCAGAAAAAAAAAGGTGTTTCTGTCAGATAAGGAACCAAGAACACATTCCTCACTAAATCTCTCCATCAGATGCGTAGCCTGTGTACTACCGTTACTAACCCCTTGCTCTGTAATCTCTCTGTATATATGTCTAATTTATCAGTTTCTTGTAGATTGTCAGCAGCCTGCTGCCTCCATACCGCCACACGGCTCACAACTAGCCAGGGGGCCAGATTGCCAGACTGTCAGGTAAACTTCACTAACTCTCTTCTCTCTGCACATAGCTGCATGCGTGCCTGCGACTCCCCTCCTCTTCCTGGTACCAAAGCTCTTCACTACACTTTTCTAACAGCAAACTTTTAACAGCTCGAGGAACAGTGATAATTTCTGCAGTGACAGTACAAACAGGAACCACGGCATTCACGCACTTGCTTCCACATAAAAATACGGAAAAAATGCTAAGTTGGATCTTGCAGCCCTCATTTGATTTTTTTTTTTTTTTTTAATGCAGACAGTTTCTCGATGCCAAAATAGTAATGATTTTGTCTTTTGCTACATCATTTTTTTTTTTTTTAAATGGGGGGCTTTAAATTTTAGGGGTAGATTCAGTCTTCCCTTTCATAAGGTGGCATTTTAAAGGCATTTGTGAGATTTTAGCAGACATTTCTAAGAATGTTCTCCCTGACTTGGAAAGTCAGACCCAGTGCAGTCAGTTTTTAATCTTGTTTTTAAAAGTAAACTCCTGGTGTCCTTGCTCATAGGTGGTGCAAAGGCCAAATCATGCTTCTCAGATGGCTGAGTTAATCAAGACACAAAACCAAACCTAAGCAAAAAGAGATACAATAATTTTCTTTATCAGTTCACGGAACATTCTGTGCATATATTCCCTCATGCTGATGCTGTCATTTGAAATAGGTTCAATATTTTTAGACCTTAGCCCGAACTGTAGTGACCAAGTTGGTAAATAGCCAAACATAGAACGAAACTCTTTCCCACACAGCGCTACGCTCAAGTTCCTGTGGGGAATTCTGCCATGGTGCCCACGGGGGAAGGAGTGTGGTACAGCTTTCAGACCACACACCAGTCACAGGAGGTCTCTTGTTGGCCTCTAATACCTGGTTCATTAGTGCCTCTCTTTTATTGCCTACAAAGGGCAGGTATTGTTATCGTCGTTACTATATAGGGGTAACATGAAAATTTTACTGAGAAGTTGGGGTAAGCTCATTAGAACTGCTAAGTATCATTTACTGATTTGCAGTTTGGAGTTTTACAGCACACTGAAAAAAAGTTACAAGCTACATTTAAAATCCTTAAAATGCCTGTGAAGTGATGTCTGCTGTATTTTAGATGGCACAGTAATCTGAGGTTATCATCAGGTGCTTTGGATACATGGAAGTTTAATGTCAACAAGCCTTATTTTAACCCTGCATTTTAACCCTTATTTTAACACTAAATTCTACTCTGTTCTTTCCAGAGCTAGTCTCCTTGTGGAGAATATGCTCTACTACTAATGTTAATGTCTCTTTAAATGTTAACAAACAATTGTGTCTGCAATTTTAAAAATTCTTCTCAGAATGGAAGACCTACCTGATTTATTACTAACATGCATTTGTCTGCAGGCCTTACCCTCTGATAATTTAAAATACGGTTAATATTTTTAAAGAACTTCAGATCAGTCATCCCACAAACAACACACCTGTATACTCAGCTGAAAAATTGACTGTCAAGTGGCTGTGCTTTTTTTACCACTAGGTTGATATTCTTCTGGTGAAGGGAAAACAACACAATACCCTTGGTATATTCACACTGTTGCCTTGCTTGCCTCAGCCACAGAGCTGCCCAGCTTTGTAAAGCAGTGAAACATAACAAGAGATTAAAAGCAGGCCAGCATGATGGCATAAATTGCTGAGATCTTTAAATAAACATTGATTGATTTATTTAAATAAATTCAAAATATGGAATAAAATTTTAAGGCATTTAAGTAACCAGTTAGACTTACTGAGGTTCAGATTTTCTAAATGCTGCAGAGATCCTTCTCTGGGTCAGGAGCTTGTCCTGCCTTCCTCATCCTCTGACAGCCTGTGCAGGTGTTGCATATGCTTTCAATCACAAAGTGATGCCAAGAGGCAAATGAAAGCTCTGCCCAGCCCTGAAGTCACCTATTTTAAGAGAGGGGATGTTTGTTTTTAAAGTCTCTAACACAATCCTTGTGGTAATGTGACCTCTCAGCGGCATGTCAGTCAGGACTAAACAAGAGCTTGTTAAGAGTTGTGATTCACACAGATGTTTTCCACATCTTGCAATGTCTAATCCTGATCAAACTAGTTAATATGCCTGGCCATAACACAGGTAGATTCACAGAGTATTCCCTCATCCATTATCTATACTGATTTGTAAGTGGGACTCGTATAACTCTGGAATTTTTAGTAGTTGTGATTCCAGTGCATAGGCTTTGGGACATCTCACTAGATGAGCTATACACAGTTTCAAGTTGAATGAAGCCAAAACTTAAGACCAAGTAATCTATTAGTAAATGAAAAAAAAAAAAAACCCAACAAAAAAACCCCAGAACCAAACCAAACAACCCCCCTGATACTTCAAATGAAACTAATATTACACATTTAATGAGAAATAATGCTTTTTAAAAGAAAAAATAGGAAATAAATTTAAAATAAGGTAAAATATTACTGGTTGCATTCTGAAAATATTACTGGTCTGCATATACTTTCCATTGCTGATGATTTTTCCGTTACAATCAATGCCAGACAATATTGCATGTGAATGGCATTGCCAAGACAGAGAACAGCATACTTACAAACACTGAAGCGCTATTTTCCAATTGATTTTAGAAATACACAATTAGCATTTTGAGTGCCGGGGGGGAAAAAAAGAGCTGCTTAAAACCAGACAATAATACTAACACAAAAAATGACACAGCTTTTATCCATCAGTTGAATGAATAGATCCCCAAATGATACCACCCTTTATAGAGTTGTTTACAAAAACGTTTATTAAAACCTAGTGTTTTAAAAGCTGCACATATCCCATGGGAGGAACGTAACAATGTTCTTCCTTATTCTCAGTTAATAGCCAACAGCTTCAGGTTCTTCCATGTCTCTGTTTCTTTGTGTTATTAATCTTACCTGCCATCCTCTACTGCCTGCGACTGTCATTGTGCCTGGTAGCTCAGCTCCAGGACCTGCTGCTGCGAGCACCTATACTGCCTGAAAAGCACACTGAATGCCATACTTCTGTTGTATTTTTGGTTTACATACTGCTACAGCAACCTGCATTAATGAACTGGATGTATTATGTTTCTGAAGAGCGGATCGTATAACAGTAGAGTTATAGGAAAAGATTTAAATCTACTAGGACTAGAAGTGATGTGGTTATATATGTTGCTATAAAGGTGCCTGATAGCCCTGTAATTTTCTTTCTTTTCCTAATGCCCCTAATATTTGTTATTGGTTGAAAAGGAGATAGTGAGACAGAGTTTTCTCTTTCTTCAGTGCACAGAAGTGTGCTTGTATTTCAAAGTAAAAAGCAACGCAGAATTACCATGAAGAGAGAATTAATATAATTCTAAGCACAGTGCTTAGAATTGCTAATTTGAGCATAGCCTGGGATAGTTTCTATCACAGTGTTTACAGTCAGGGCTGACTTTGTACCGAAGGTCATGCCATGATGTTATTATGGTTGTGTATATTTGTGTAGAGGAGAATCTTATGTGTCTCAAAAGATCCTCTTTCAGGCCATTGCTGTACATAAGTAGTTGTAACTATGGCCATTTCCTCACCAACCCTCTCCCTCATAGCACAAATGTCTTTTGTTGCTTATTTTTAAAGCTGGGAGGGAAGCCCCAAAAGACAAACACGTCTGCTAATGAGCAAGGAATGTGTCTGTTGAGTTTCTGTTCCTTTCTGGCAATTATAGGAGTCCTGTTAAAAAGAAATGGAGTAGCAAGGCAGGAGAGTAAGGCAGTCTTTGTAGGGTGACATGACCACCACCTTTTTTTTTTTCCCCTGCAAATGTGATGTTGAAGTTGTAATTCACTTTTATATTTCTGAAGGACTTAAGACTAGTGCTTCTCCTAAGCCTATCTTGAAAACTTAGGAGGTGCTGAAACCAGGAGCTGGATCTTGATAAGTGGACAAGTTTGAGAGTAAATACAGACCTTTTGGGTCCATCTGCAGTCACTCCTGACACACTTGTTTGTGTGGAGTAGGCAAAAATCTCAGTCAGATCTCTCTTTAGATGCTGTATCTGCATCTGCATGTGGCAGAATATGGGAGAAGAAAAGGATAGTTATAGCCATTGAAATAATTACTTAGAGAGTACAGGTTTGACGTCTTCTCAGAGTTTGATTAATCAAACAAGTCCAACTACTAAACTTCAAAAAATATTTTAGATTAAATATTTATGCCTAGGTGCTTAGATTTAGACTAAATCAATATATAAACTGAGTCATCTTAGTCCATAACACTACACACTTTGAGACTGAACTACTCAGGCAGCTGAGCATAAAACAAAACTTGTGAGGTCCTTAACTTCTATAACTCACTCTCACCAGCCATTTTACAATTGGGAAACTCATCTTCAGGAGCATTAATGTGAAACAGAATCTAACTCAAGACATGCAACTCTATGATCTTCAAACCAGCTCAGAGGTGCAAGGACTGTAGCTCCTGCTGAATTGTAATACCCATGGCTTTGTAGTCATAACTTCCTAGGCTTCTCTAATTTGAAAGTGTAGACATTGCCACCAACTTACTTAATGGTGATGGCACACACTTCTTTCTGTCTTCAGTCAAACGCAGTGTCATTTCTGTGTTTCGTGAAGTAAATGCTATATGTGGAACTAAAGACATTTTCAGTACCACTGGCATTTCCAGCGGCAGATTTTCAAACACCTCTGGCATTCCAAATTGATTCATTTCCAGCAATGGACTAATTTAATTCCTTCAGCCAGTACTCCAATAGTCTGTGCTGCAGAGATAATATGCAAAAGCGTAAAAGAATTGCTTCTAAAGGAGGAAAACAGAAAAGGCAAATTCTCTTGAAGACAGAGACATAAATGATTGTGCTTTATCATATATCACACTGATGAGCTTGGAATAACTTGAAGACTGTAGAACATTTGAAGCATTAAGGAAAAAACTCTTTCCAGACACATTAAAGATTGGAGTTTTGTGGTATTGTTTTTCTTCTCTTTAAAAACTACATTTAGTTGCATTTTGTTTTGATATTGTGGTTTGCTACTTGGAAGCCTGCACCAAGAAGTGGGGTGTGTTTGTATCAGCTGCTACTCCAGCCCCATCTGGCTTGCTGAAAGCTGGTTCAGACCTCTGCAGTGTGTGACTGAATGCTACAAATGCACATTTAGAGGCTTATTGGTGAATGCTATTATCAGACAAATTGTACTTGAAAAACAGTCAAATGACAGAAGTATATGACAGAATAAAGAGAATTCCAACATCACAAAACCCAAAAGAGGAGTAAACATAAAAAAATCCCCACCCTTTGGGAGTGTAAATCACAAAATATGTAATGCTTATGTTGCCTGATGAAGAAGGTTACACTGTGTTTGTACAGATGCATTAGTAAATAGGTCCCATTCACTAAGAGATCACATTTTCATGAAGTTATGAAACCTGATTTCCATCCTGGCACTGTCCTTCATCTCAAACAATCAATCGGCTGCATATAGAAAACCTTTAATGCTCACATAAAGATGGCACCTTCATCTTGTCCTTCAAATTTGCCCCCCCCATTTTGCACATGCATTCTTTTCTCCACACAGCGTTTCTCATCAGAGCATGCAAACAGCATTTGTGTGCAGGAACTGGCAAGTGGGGTGTCTGGACCACTTCACATGTGCATCCAGGTGTCACTGAATGCATGCACAGTGAGGGTTTTCTTTATGTGTACTGTGTGTCTGAGGATACGGATTTAGAGATGAGGCTTCATCCCCTTCTCAAGTTCATTTCCAGCCCTGTGCTATCTACATGGATGTAAAAAGTTTGCCGTGTGTTTTAAGCACTTTTTCTCTTTTCTTTTTAATTTTCAGTCCTAATGCTCTTCCAGAAGAGCAGCCACATTCCAGCTCTCAGTGTGCCCCTCTCAGCTGTCTCTCTAAGCCTCCTCCTTACCCCTAATCTTCATATGCAACGTAAGAGAAAATGCAAACAGAGTGGAGTTCGTGCAACAAAGGTTGGGGTTGTTCCCAGCAAGCAGGTGGACAATCCTGCCTTGTTGCTGCATTGGCAAGTCTGGATTCATATCCCCTGCTCTGGCAACTGAGGGAAGGTTGAGAAGAAGAACACAAAGCACAGAGCCCAACCTATCAAGAAGACTTTTTATGGTTCCTCTGATTGTACTCAAACTGTGCTATCATGACTGACGTCTAGTGAAATTTAACATCTCGACAAAAATGTTCCTCCCAGCTGCTTGGCTTTACCTCTGAAATTATGAGAGACTTAAGCCAATGTTAAAAAAAATACGTTACAAAAATCCTACCCTCACATACTCCAAGTTCAGCCATAGGAACCAGTTCAAATTTCCTTTTGTCTTCAAGGGTGTGATATTTATTTCTTACTTTATTTGCACCAGAATTTTGTGTTTATAAAATACAGTCTTTTTTTTTCCTTTGTGAGAGTTGTATTTAACTGATTTTATTTTTTAAAACCAAGCAGAAATAGCTTCAGTGAAGAATGACTGTGTTAATATTAAAAAGAGGCTTGTTGCATTGGCCAGCATATGGCCAATTTTTATTGCACAAAAATGTTGGAAATGGGTTGAATTGGAATGTTAACAATGACTGTATATTTTGCTACTGCACTGATATTGTTTATGCACTTGTTTTTTTAATTCCTATTACACTAGCTTCTGGTTTTGTTCTAGCTCTTCACTGAAAGATAATTATTAAGCCTAAGAAGGAGATGAAAGGATAATGTATTGATTTGTTTTCAGTTGTTTGCTTGCATTGTAATTATATATTTTGCATTTCAGACAAGTAGATGAATTGGTGCTGTTTACTGGGATTACTTTCTTTTTGGTATCTGAGAAAGAAAACCTAAAACAAGTAAAATGCTGTGTGCTAATTAAAAACATTCTTTCCTCCCACTCCCATATTCAGGATCCTAGCTCGAGGCCTTACCAGGGAAGGCTAGTATGAATGGTGAAGTCGTATGCATTTCATGTGAAGTATTCTGTGGTGAAAGAACTCGTGCAGGTAGGGTTAAAGGTGTGGGTCAAAGTGAGTAGGACTTTACTGTAGTGCATTTTTTCCTTGCCAAAAATCAACAGACACAGAACCTTAGCTCATGTCAGTTTATGACAAATACTCAGGTGATCTACACTACGCAGACTCTATCGCAACAGTGCACAGTGTTCCTAGTTAAAGATTCTTTCCTGTAAAAGCTGAGTAAGCCTGTTTTTTTCTTAAAAGCAGCGAGTTGCAGAACAAAATCAAGGATAGAGGAATTTATTTTGCACAGTACCTGGCAGCAAGGCAAGCGGCTAAATAAGGGGTTGTGTTTCAGCATCTCCGGGCTTCCCGTCTGGTCATCAGCTAGAAAACCAAGTCTGCAGCACTGCCTACCTGCCTACTTGTTGGTAACTAGCAGGCTCCTTGTTTTGTCAGGTGGCCTTAATTTATTTACAGAAGAAAGGCTTAGATGCTTCCACATGTCTTTATTCCTTCTCTGCAGCACACGTATGATGTACAAGTGGGAAACACAGTACAGCCTGAGGTACAGAGCAGCTGGGGAAAAAACAATTGCTGCAGGTGTGGTTGGAACAATTCCTTCAAATTCTGCCTGAAGCTGAGAAAAACGAAGTCAGTTTTTTAGTAACAGTGCTTACCAAATGTTACAATACACAAAACATCAGCAGAGGAGAGAATCGGTGACCACTCAGTGTGCCTAACAAATCATTATTACCATAGTACCAGTAACGAAGGTGCTGTAAATAGAAATATTCTATGTCATCAACAACGTCTGTCGTGTAACCTTGGCAAACCAGCTGAGCTACTGTAACACAACATTCAGAGGTAGAGAAAACAGGAACAAACTGATACCCAGTTCTGATCAGATCAAACAGACAACACTCGGCAGTGTTTTGACTTTGGTTTCCATGCGGTTCGCATGATTCTTCTCGTAGATGTTTGCATCTCTATTCAGCATCATACCTAAACTGTTGTCTTGTCAAAGAAAAGTCAAGTGTAACCTTGTTCAGCTCTATCATAATGTCTGAGACTGAGATTAGCTGCTATTTTGATTGCTATTTTTAAAAAAAACCAGCATTTTGTCTGAGGCAAATTCAGCCTTCAAAAAGTATCTCCAGATTCCTGATCCTGTTTGCCTGGTGTAAGAATATCATGCAGTGGCTGTGTCTGCATCCAACAGAGACAGCTACTGTATATTGTTAATAAGAAAAGGAATTTGCATAGCACTTTGAATACAGTTACCACAGACTGCACTTGGAATAGTTTTTCCTATTTTCATATCCAAATCAAAGGCACTTTCCCTGAACTTTAGTTAAGCAGAAATTCAGTGAAGTACATTTCCTTTCTATACAGATAGAAATTTGTTGGAAAAAAATGTTGTATCAGGACAGTTTAGAAACATATTTTTATCCAGTTGTGATTTGCAGAGCAACTCTGGGAAATCAAAACATTGTACTGGCATGTCCATGTGGATCAAGGTTTATGAAACAGCATCCAATGCTATAGAAGTTGTGGCCCCATTTTATAGAACTAATAATTTTTTTATTCTCTTAAGTTTTAAATTCTTAATTTCTAAGTTTTCAATTTACATTTTTTTATATGTAACAAAACTTAAGTGTTGGAAATGTAAGAGAACTAGGAAAAAAAACAACTTAAATGTACAAATGGTTGTAGTTATTGCATTGTAAGTTATAAAACTATATAGGTCCCTGGGACAACTTTTGTTGGTTAATCAGTACAAAATAAAATACATGCCTTGAACTTAAGATGATAAACTCTTCTTTGTTACATGTTGGTTGATGACATAAAACTTTGTGAGAGATTTTGTAGGAAATATTTACATGCAGACAAAACCAGAAACAAAAACCTGGGATTTTTAAGGTTTGCAAAATATTATATTTTGCCCATTTAAAATGAATTTGCGTTGTGTTGATATCTATTCTGCTTTTTAAAGATTAAGAAAAACTATACATATATTTTTAATGGTTGAGTATACTCAGAAGCACTGCAATGTGTCATACTCAGTAAGGAAGCAATTCAAATCCTGCTCTGAATTTTGTGTCTGAAATGCAGCTTTTGTTCTCTATGATGGCCTTGAAATTTCTTTGGATTTGAAATAGCTACTCAAAATAGGGTCATTTGGCTCAAAACAGGGGCATTTTGGTTTGGTTTTTTTTTTGACTGTAGTGAAAAAATATTCCTTGTTCAGTGAAATGATCTGCTCCTGAAATCCAGTTTATTGTAAATGTGTGGGGAAAAAAAGAAAAAAGAAAGAAGTAGAAAAAAAAAGAAAACAAATATAAAGGCAGAAAGAGATGAAGAAATAAATTGTAAAATGTAATCATATGGAAAATATATTTTCTATCAGTCAGAAGCTACCTGGAGGTTTTACAGAAAGAGGACATATTACCATTTTTCATGCTAATCGTATAGAATTTTCTGCCTTCTAGAGGGAGGCAATAGTGATATTCTTTCTGATTGATCTGATTGACAGGTTGGCATCTCTGTGCTTTCTCTATCCACATTTTTCACGGTAAATAAATGTAACCATAGTTATACAGTAGAGTTCATAGAATGAAACTAAATTAACGCTGCAAGTTTTAATGCCAAGATGATTTTCAGTTTGTTTTTAATTTAAAAAAAGATTATAAAGTTGTTGAAGCCATTTGCCATATTAATGTGTGTACATAAAGGAGATTATGTTATGAAATACAACCTCACTCATGAAATATGACCTCACCTATGAAGGCTGCTCACGATAACGTTGGAAATACTTAAGTAAGCTGTTAGCAAAATCTGACCCAGTCCTTGTCACACTGGGACTGGCACCCAGAGTCCGGGCCCTTATTTTGATACCAACTTTATTGTTCAGTCATGCAATTCCGAAGTCAGTAGTTGTGCTACCAGTTCCACTATAGCTGGATTGATCATCATCATCACAAGGTATAGATTACATCAGCCTTTCTGAGGTCTGTTCCTTTCTTTGGCAGAAGACGCGTATCCGCCGAGGTTCCAGTAAATTTCTTTCTTTTGTACTTCGGGAACGTTCGTTTGAGAATGGCAGGCACTGATGTTTTACCTTTGAAGTAAGATAATTGCTATAGTTACCTCTTTGAAAATTCCGGTCATCACTTTTCTTCAGTTTTCCTTTGCTGTGTGTGCAGTGAGTCTGAAAGGGATATATACTATTCAGACTTTTTTAGCCATTAAGGGTTTTTTTTTTAGTATAATTAAGCATCCTGTGGAAAAGAAATAAAAAAGCAATTGCCTTTTGCCGTCAGGCACAAATGCATCAAAATATGCAATGTAAAATGTGTGCATGAGATTGTTAACATCGTGTAGCTTCTCCATATCCTTAACTGAGCTAGAAAATTCTTATTTCTTGTGTGATATGCTTATTCCTCTTGCTAGAAGGGTAAGAGAACTGTCGCAGAGTCTGTATCTTTCATTCAGAGGCTCATGGCTTAACTCCTTATTGGTTTTTAATCTGTTTCCTGTGGAGTTCTTGAAAATCCCCTTTGTGAAATGTAATGGCAACCGAGTGACAAACTGACAAAAAGTAAAGGAAAAATCCTACATTTTATGACTGGAGTTGATGTGCAGGCAGACTCTGGGTGATAGAGCCTTATGTTTCAAAAATGTCTTTCTACAAAGCTCTGTATTTGTTTTGATTATTATGATCTGCTGTAACAGAAAGGGTGGATAAGAGCATGTTTTTTTCTCACATTAGTATTCTGAGTTCTTATTATGTGCTTACTTGATTTCAGAAATATTTTGGAAATCAATAAAAACAGAAGGATTTGATAAAAGTTTCAAGTAGACTGTCTTGCTAGCTGAGTTGTTATTTTATCAGCTATGAACAAGAAATAAGAGTAATCTAGCTTATTATTATTTCTTCTGTTCACAGTTACGGCTACGTGTGCTATGCCAGTGGATAAATTAAATCCATTTTATAAGTTATTGCCCTGTTGATTATCAGCCCTGTGGTTTGACTGTTAAAGGGTCAATTAACTTGATCCTTTATAAACAATTGAAAAAAAAAAAAGAAAACTGATGTTTTGTGACTTTTGTAATCTATTGAATGTTTCCATTTGCATGATGTTCTATATCTAATGAACCATACAGATTGCTGTGTTCCTTTCAAAAGAGTTTTAACATTGGTGGAGTTTGTGACAAACACAGATTTGTATACTGTATGTTTACTGCTGTAATAACTCAGCTACTCCTATGTTGAATTGACATTATGTTGTCCTGCCTTCTTGGGGTTAAATGATGAAGTGTTTCTAGGTGGTGAAGAAAATATTAAAGTATATATGTTCATTTGCTAAAGACTGAGTATTGGAAACTCTTCTTGTTGTTACTTTATGCTAAAAGCAAAAAAAGTTAAATAATTCTTGTTTCCAAAAGCGCATCATTTGTTTTTTAAAATCGAAGTAATTCCCATGTTAACTCTTCTTCCTTGTCCTTGTAGACAATCCTAGATTAATGCCTTGTGAGGGATTCATAAAGTCTGTGCTTGTACATGTGTAATATGATCATGCAGTCAAATGGTTGGGAAAAAACACTCTAGTGCTGAAGAAAATAATTAAAAGAAGCTGATATACTGATTCTTACATCTTTATGTTCCAATTAAAATTACAGTGTAATGCATAACTGTTCCAGTGAATAAACTGGCCATTTTTGTTCATTTAACAACATTCTGTCTGGTCTCCTTCTATTTACAGCAGTTTACAGTGCTTAGACTTGGCTTAGACTTTCAGAATCATTTAGCTTTTAAAAATCCTTAATTGTAAGTTTAAAAGGTATCAGACAGGAAATTAAGAATGGAAATCAACATTAAAGGAAAAGGGATTCAAAATTACAGCGAAGATGCTTTCTCTGTTTTCTGAGTTTGAGGAAGATACTAAAATACTGTTTCCCCATATAGTGTTTCCAACAAATTTGAGTTATCTCTGAAATGCTGCAATATCTGCATAAAGTTTTAGTAGAAGAATGCTTTGTAAGATGCAAATCTCCAGCCTCAGGGCACCTGGAAGCAAAGGAAGAGCTGAAGTCAACATAAAATTGGCTTGGGAGTGCTGTGTACCGGGTACCATACCTACTTTTTTACAGTAAGAAACATCCTTTTCCCTTATAGAAGAGCCATGCTCTGAATACAAGAAGGTAAAAATCCCTCCACACTGATCCAGGAGCTCAGCCCTGGCAGGAGGGTGGCTGCTGTTTCCAGGGTCTCTGAGGGGTAGAAAATGTCCAGCTTTCAGAAATGGGTCAGGAAGAACCTGGAGGAAGGATTGCACCTCCAGGCCTTCTGTGATGGGAACTACTGGAGGGCTGGGTTTGTTCTTGGCTGGCTGGAGAGGTGCATTGATGATTTGTGTAACATGATTTGTGCATGGTGGCAGAAGTGGAGTTCAAGAGCTGTTGCTTGTCTAAGTTCTTTCCACTTTTTTCTTCCTTTTTCTCATCTAACTGGGGGAGGTCTCACACATTATCTCTGCTCGTTGCAGAAGTGCCTTTGGCAACAGTCTTCCATGATCATTTTAGCAGGAGTGTGACTGCTCAGGATAGAATTTTCTTACACTGGGTGTTCCTCTCCTTCAATTTTAAATTAAAAGAGTTTCTCTGAGTTAGAAAAAGAAGAAG
The DNA here is from genome assembly GCA_013399855.1 of Oxyruncus cristatus. Taxonomy (NCBI): domain Eukaryota; kingdom Metazoa; phylum Chordata; class Aves; order Passeriformes; family Cotingidae; genus Oxyruncus; species Oxyruncus cristatus. The sequence goes on from VXAY01007247.1 coordinate 2,618,324, forward strand.
GGGAAAGCCGGCTTTTCTTAGTGTGTTTGTTCTGAAATTAGTTTCACAGAGGGTTTCCCCTTTTGTGAACATTCTCATTTCAAAGTTGATTTGAGAAACTTCTAACCCATATTGCCCCTTCCCTTTCCTCTGTATCATCCTTTCAGCTGGTCCTGTGCAGCACTCTGAGAGGCAGTGGTGTGAGTCAAGTCACTGGAGTAGTCTGGGTTAAAAAAATGCCAGATGATAATGGAAAAGTTGCTGAGGCTTAAGTTTACAGTGACTGCCACGGCAAGTCTTTGTTTCTGGATACCTCCCTTAATAAATCCTGCAGTTACGTATAAAGAAATGCAGAGCGCTCCCCGTTATATCTAAGTGCAGGAGGAGCTGCAGTTTGACTCTCCTAACACCAGAAAACACCAACAGGCCACTGGCAACTGAGGTTAAGCAGGAAAAATTAGTGTGTAAGTTTGAACGGTGTTGAAACCTGGTAAAAAAACAGTAGTAAGAACAGAGATACCGATTGTGAAGAGGGCCATATCCCAGGCCCTTGCCTGACAGTCACATCTTCTAGCAGCCCATGAAAAACAGAAAAGAAGATTTATATGTAGAACTAAATACAGGGGGGGAATGAAGCTAAAATAGATAGTACTAATTATATGCATGCTGGGAAAAAATATTTGGCATAAAGCCAGTTCTCATCTATTTTTTTATGGTAAAGGCACAGGCACAACTTCTTTCTTCTCAGTGGAAGGTCGGAGTGATTACCTGAATGAAAGAGGAAAGCCCTAACTTTGTACAAAAATAAGGCTCAGTACTGTAGTTTACAACTCAGCAGAAGCTTAATAACCCAGTAAAAAATACTGACCTTTGCAAGAATGATTCCTTGTTGACTAGAGTATTGCATTAGAAAACACCCATTTCATTCTTTATTATTTCTAAATTCTTTTATATTCTCTTGGAGGTATCCAAATTCAGGAATAAGGTTTGTTGGCTGGTTTTAGAGCAAAAAATATTTAATCTATTGTAACAATAATTTATGATTGAGAAAACATTATTTGTGAGAAAGCTCCGTATGATGGGGAAAATGAGGCCTTCCATATTGTTTAAGTGAGTTATCAGGAAACTCTGGAAATAAATAATGACAGTTGTATCCATTTAAATTAATTCACAGGATCCTCTATCTGGGGATGGCTTTCATCTTTTAAAGTGTTGATTATATCTCTCAAGGAAATTGATTTTTGCTATTCAGTGGCATCATACTGGTTAAGGTATTAAAACGGAGGCTATTTACTCAGATTGGAAATGCAATATGGAAAGCGACATCAGTACAAAGCTTTCTTGAAGACCAAATTCTGAATGTGGAGGCTGGGGGGGAGGCAATATTTTGTCCTCCTCACAGAGATGGGAAAGACCTATGATCACAGGAGAAAAAGAGCTTTTAAAAGCACATAGGTCGTCTTCTATCCCCCTATACAAGACTCTAAAGCTCTGCTGTACAGATAAGAAACCTCTGTCAGAGATACAGGTAGACCTCTGTAATGTCAGATGGCTCAAAGCTGACCCGTCCAAGGTAGTTCTTTCTGTAGTGATACTGCTTGTCAGTGCTCTAAGGTGATGTTTAAGGCAGCTGTTCCTCGTGGATGTATGGATGCCACCATCGGGTCCTAGACCGGGGAAGTTACTTTAGAATCAGGTGGGGTTTGACCAGTGCCATTCACATGTGGTTTGGAAACTTGGTTTGGCCTGAACGAGTTGACCTGCCATTCAGTTTATTCCTTTGAAATTTGATTTAAAGAGGTCCCTGGGTTGGAGTAAAGGCCATGGACTTTAGTGGGCTCTGCCTGGATGTTGGGCATTTACGTGTGTGGAGTAGTTGGCAGGGCTGGGGCCGTAGCGTGGATTATCTTGTGCAATTTGCAGATGTGACTGATGAATGCTTTTGTGACCAGCTTGTGATTTAACTCCAGCCAAGCAAGCCATAAAATTAGAACTTATATAAATGCACTTGATACAAATACCAACAATGTCAAAATCCTACATTACTTAAAAAGAAAATGCCTCTGTGAAGCCACTGCTGCTTTCAAAGGTTTTTGTTATCTAAGACAAATACAAAGTAACTCTTTTTATCTTCAGAGCACTCTATGCATATTAATTCATTCCCAAAACATCTTTGCAAATTGAGTGCTGTTATCTCTCACCTACAGATAGACAAATTAAGACTGTGATGGGAAAACATCAACACTCAATAAAGTGAGACGAGTTTCCTTATATTTAATCCTTCACTTCTCCACCCTCCACACACACAAATACCAAAGTAGTTTTAGATGCAGTGGCCAGATGCTCTTAGCAAGGTGAGTTATCTAGTCCATGTGGTGCATACGTTACTCGAGAACCTGCATTCCTTGAGTGCTTGAGTTGGTTCGGAGTTTGTTCTTTATTTCCTCAGTGCTTGGTATTAATAGATCCTCACTATAAATAGCTGAAGTTTCTGGTTTTAATTTCCGTAGAACTATGCCCTCCTTCTGACTGTCTGCCAGGCCTGTAAACCAAAATGGCAATTTGACTCACTGGACCCAAGAGGAAAACATTGCCTAAACATGGGAAAACTTTTCTTCCCCCAACAGTGTTAGCTCAGTAAAATATAGATGTTCTTTTTCTGGTAGAGAACTTGGATTTCCTTTAAAGTGACTACAACCCTTTACAAAGTGTATCCAAAACCATGAATATAAATCTGTGACAAAGCCCAAATTAAGATTCTGAGAGTTCTGAAGTTTCAGACCCTTGTCTGTGCAGTTGTGCTTAATGCTATTTATGCTTGAATATAAATGCATGGCACATTTCTTTATGGAAAGTTACATACTTCATGTTTTGCAGTGCATAAAGCTTTGGATATATATATACTATAAAATTTGTTTGAAATACTGAGTTCCAAAATTAGACAATGTTAGGTCTCTGGAGGTAAAAATACATTTTTAAAATTTTAGGTATGAACAGAATGCTATTTTTGAGATTCAGGATAAAATAGTGAGTTTAAGTGGAATATGAGCAGTATTTGTATCTTTTTCACAGTCATGTAATAATCACATTTCAGCCCAGAAAGATCCAAAGGAATCTGTGGAATGCAGAACAAAACGAAGGAAATCAAGGGAGGAAAACTTAGAGGACTCTGCAAATGCAGTGACAGCTTTGAAGTCTCTCTGCCTTGAGTCACTATAAGTTATTCAGAAGCGTGCTGGAACTCCTGTGCGTGTACCATATGCCTCGTTAGATGCAATCTTAAGTACCTGACAGCTTGTTTTTTACAAGGAGGAAACGAAAGTTATTGCAGTATTGCCATATTGAGACGGGTATATTTTCTTGCAGAGCCGGAAGTAATAATTACGCCTTTGTTTTCACAACATGTTTTATCAGCCGGTTGCTCCCCGGGTGTAGATTTGTTAAGCAGGGAATCAAAACATTTTGCTTTACTGTTTAGGCAAGCGTTCCTAGAGAGGCAGTGGTTGATGCTTAATGTGTACAGCACCTTAGCAGTACGTGACTCTTTAGGCAGGCTGAGAGAGCTGGGGGTGTTCAGCCTGGGGATGAGAAGGCTCCTGAGAGACCTTAGAGCACCTTCCAGTGCCTAAAGGGCTTCTACAAGAGAGCTGGAGAGGGACGTTGTACAAAGGCATAGAACAAGGGGTGATAGCTTTAAACTGAAAGAGGGTGGGCTTAGAGTAGATGTTCGGAGGAAGTTCTTCACTGTGGGGGTCATGAAGCACTGGGACAGGTTGCCCCGAGAAGTTGTGGATGCCCCATCCCTGGAAGTGTTCAAGGCCAGGCTGGATGGGGCTCTGAGCAACCTGGTCTAGTGGAAGGTGCCCTTGCCCACGGCAGGGGGGTTGGAACTAGGGGATCTTTAGGCATCTTCAAGCCCAAACCATTCTATTATTCTATGATTCTACGATTCTACAATCCCACGTATCATAGCACCAATGAAAGAGGGCAGGCTTTGGGAATACATGCAAAGCAGTGGCAAAGAGCACGTAGTTTCATGGTCACCCATTTCCATGAGGACAGAGCCCCTACACCCAGCTTCAACCCATCCCGGAGCTTGTGAGTCCCACATAGGGAAAATGCCAGAGGAACAACTTCTAGCAGCTCCTTTCGCACAAGATATCCTCTTTTCTCCAAAAATCACTACAAACTGTCCCATCCCCTGACCAGGCATGGGCCCTCCTAAGAAAAGGGAGAAGTTGCAGAGTTTCTCAGGAGCAGAGGTGGTGGGTAGGAGCTGGCTGCTGCCATTATTAGATTAGCAGAGCCCACCACCAGCTCCCCAGCCACCTTTGGGAAAACCACTCCCAGGATCTTGCTGGCATGTATTTTCCTTTTCGATCACCTAGTATGGTGGGCCGTGTTGTGAGCAGTTTTCCCTAATTTATTAATTCATGATTTTCAACAGTGAATTTAACCTGACCTGGCAAAAAGCTAGATTTTGGGTGTGGGGTACACCTAAAAGAGTTGTCACTCTTGCCCTGGGAATCAGACCCCACTAAAATGTTTCAAATTGCCATGTTTGTTTGTTTGTTTGGTTTTTTTTGGTAGTGGCTGTTGTCAGTGCAGAAGGAGAAAACACATGAGAAGAATAAAACATTTTTTCAAGCATAGCTTGCTTTCTCTCTCCTTTTTGCTAACATGACCTTATGGAAGTTTATTTTCACCTGTAATTAATGCAAATCAAAGCTAAAGCACTGTTGCTAATGGTATCTAAATGTCTGACATCAACTGGATACTGAAAAACATTTTATTAATCTGTGGTGGTGATAATGAAGAATATTCTAATTTCTGAAAGCAATCAGTCTCTGTTAAATGAGTGCTATTTTGCAAGACTTGCCTAGCAAAACTGATTAGAGGGAGCAATTACTCCCTCTAAGGAGCAGTCCTTCAGTAAAACTAAGGGATATGCTTGATAGCTTTATCTCAACATGTTTTCAATAAATTCCAAGAATTTGTTTGCAATAGACAAAATGCTTTCATGCAGCAAGAAGGGGGTGAGACAAAATTAACAACAAAGCAACACATAGAGGAATGTTTCTTCTTTGGTTATCATGGTGTTGTTCTTGCAGAGCTACAGCTACGTCTTGGTGTTCAGGTGTGTGACAGGGAAAGAGGACCTGGCTGTAGGGGGTATTAGTAGGATTCTTTGTTACAGTGGCTGGAAGTGGACAAAACCTGATGCTGGATAGTGCCCGTAATTATCTTCAATGGGGCCCAAAATGACAACAGGGAGAAACACAGGGAGAAACAGGGAGATTAAGCACAACGTTGTTCCCTCTTACACAGTCAGTCAAGGCAGAGCAGAGGTTTTTATTAGCAGCATTGTTTGGATGAAAAAAAACTGCAGCGGGTTTTCTTCTGAGGGCTATTTACCCATCCATTTTTGTTCCAGCAGCTAATATTTAGGGTTTGCCTGACCTCTCTTAGATTGTTTGTCATTGGTTGCTTCTGATCTTTGACTCCCAGTTCCTGCTGTTGACCCTGCAGCTCCTTCTCACGGGGAAGTAGAGCCACTCCTAACATACATCAGTAAGTAACAAAAGAGCCCAAATGCATTTTTTTGTTGTAAACCAACATAATGTCACGCATTCAGGGTCCCCACCCCGTTCTGACACACACACTGGATGCTGTGCAGGGAACAAGCACCAGGCTTGAGTCCCTCTCATCTTTGTAAGCCACTCCCCAGGCTAAGAAGCCAGATCTGCAGCCTCAGGCTGTAAGTCATATCATGTCTTTGAATGCTGGATCCTGTGTTTCCCTGCATCGTGATTTAAGGGAGGTTAAGTATCTGCCTCGAACTTGCTTGCTTAGTCTGTGTATCTGTTTCACACACTGCAGTTGCTTTGTGCATCATAACTGCTGCTGCTTTTGGAAGAGACTTTTCATCTGGAATGTGTGAGAGGGTCTGAGATGAGTGAGATTCTTCTCTAATTACTATCCTACTTGCTCTTTTGCTATACCGGTTCTTGTTCTTCATTACACTTCCCTGCTGGCAGAACTGGTTTGTGGCTTATACCATATGCAGTTCACAGAAGATTCAAACTGTTTGATGAGCTGTACACTAGCTTAGGCAGGACTTGGCTTGTTTAGCTATGTGTTTAAGTACGGATTTCCTATATTTTAAGCTACATTTTAATTCAGTTTTTATTTGGAGTTCCATACCTAACAGAGAATGGCACTTTTCTGTCAGATCTCTGAGAAGGTACTGTCCAAATCAGCTCTAAATAACCTACTTCCAACAAGTTAATATTTATAACGTTTAGAAAGATTTTTGAACATGCTTTTGTTAGGTGCTGAGTTTATGCATCTTCTTTCTCATGGTCCTGTACATTAATGTTCTAAAAATACATTACTACACAGATTTGCTGTGGGGTACAGCACAAGGCAGAACTCAAGAGAAATCAGAGCTAGAGGCCGTAAACTGAATCCTGGAATAGATTTATAGTACAACTGTGGAGAAAATAAATTCCAGCAGAAATAAAGAATCTTGACCAGAGGCAACAACAGAAACAGTCTCACTCAAGGAGTTAGGGAAAATCAAGCATTCTGAAGGTTGTTTCCATTATGAAAAGGTTAATCCAAAGACGTTTACTAGAGGAACAATGGTTTACATGCAAAGTGAAGCTTTTTTTTCCTGACAAGCTAAACAGAGATTGCCTAGAAAGTCATGTTTCCGTGAATGCTTTGAGTCTCCAGCAACATGAGACGAATGTTTCCAAGACTTTCACACACCAGAAGTGCTCTTTCAACTTTTTCTTGGGGCGGTCCTTGCTTTTTTCTACACCTCTCTGTGCTTCCGCAGGGCCCTGTTGTTCCTCCCACCTGCAAATAGGGTACAATCAAATCGAATCTCCACCACTGCATTTCTCACCACTCCCCCAGAAAGCTTTGGAGCCCGAAGGCCCAGCTATTGCCCGTGTTTAAATGGGTTAGCTGGGGCTTGCTGGTGACCGTGCAGCAGAGGGGAGTGTAACTCTTCCTGCACTTTGCCTAGGGTGTGAGGTAGGCTGCAGTATTCAGGCAGTGCCATTCTCTGTCCTTGATATATTTTAAGCAGTATTGGCAGCTCCGTTTACGTTTAAGCTCATTTTTCTGTTCTCAGATCCCTTCCCCAGTTATTGCACTAATCTTTTAATCATTTAGGTAGATGTTTTCCAAGACTATATCTGTCTCTGATTGACCTTTTACACTTAGAAAAATGTTTTTCCTCTTGCTGACGTTTCAGAAAGACCCTCTGACTCTCCCCGGAGATGGAGAACAAGAGAGATTGAGAGCAGTGTATAGAAAAGGAGGAAGGTCATGCCAGAAGGGGCGGACAGATTTCACTGTGTCAAAGCAGGTGGAACAGACCAGTTGCTGGTGTAGAGCAGTTCAGAGCCAGCTTGAACCAGCTGCTCCAGGTCTGTGCTGTAACTAACTGAAAAGAAGAGAGACAATAAGCTACTCTGAGAAGCTGGTACTTCACTGCAGTGTACAAATGCTCTACAATTACCACGAATTTACTGTCTGTGTGCGTTTCTTCATCACAGGCTGTCACCGCACTGCTTTAAGTACGTCAGTGTGCTTCAGGAGGATTTTCTCAAGAAAAGGAGCTTTGTGACCAATTTCCTGATTCTGCGGAGTTGGCATGATTCTCTTTTCTGAGGTGACCTTTATTTTCTACAGTGGCACTGTAATAAGTTACTACTCACTGATAACATCGCGGAAAACAAAATTAGCATAGTTCCTACCATTTGGTTAAGAGTTGTAGGGTGTGGGCATTTGCCCTTGCTTCCTTGGCTGTTTTCCTTTCAGGAGCGAAGCTCCATGTTTAAAGAGGCAAGTACAAAGTTCAGTAATAAGTGATATATGCATGTCCATATGCCCAGCCCTAGTCAGGTGACCAAAGTCAGGAAATAAATCAGTCTTTTATCTCTGAGTCACTGCTTTTTCGTATGTTTACAAAAGTAAAACCTGATGTTTGCGATCGCAAGCAGACAAAAAGAATCCAGGAGGTGATCTGACTGCTTCATTTTGAGGGGAGGCTGTAAGATATCAACCCTCTTCCGGAAGAGAATGATTTCACAGAGAACAAAAGAGTGAGATCCTTGGCACATGGTGGCAGATATCCCAGCTGCACCAGTCCTCTCCCCGTGCTCATTGCTGACCTGCTCTCTGACACTAAAAGCAGCAGACTTACTCATTTGACTTCTGCCTCATGATCCTTCCCTACTACGTGTGGGGTATGGGAAGCACCACCCTGGCCTCTCTCTCCCTCTGTGCCCCCCATGAGTCAGACACGGCTGGTGCTTCACACAGGTAGCTCCCTGACATCAGGAGGTGGTGTGTTACCATCAGGTCCTGCGTGCCAAGAGAGCCTGCTGGAAAAGCCTCAGCAGGAGCCTCACACCATAGCACAGGACTTTGGAGGAAGCTGATGTCCCATCACGTGATTCCCCCCTGCAGATATGGCCATGCTGTACACATGACTCTCTGGGTACTGATGAAAGGTACCCTTCTCCCCTGGCAGACAAGGAGTGAAATCACTCCAAAAAACAAGCTGCTGTGAAATCAGCAGCTTCCCTGAGCGGCCCACGAAATCTTACTACAGAATGTATAAGGGCCTAAGAGTGGCTGTATGGGTCAAATGGGAGGTCTCACTTGCTCACTTCCCAATTATAACTGGTCAAAAAGAGGTGTAAGAGCAGGGCAAGTACAGAGGGGTACTTCCCCAGAACTTTCTTCCAAGACTCAGCATTCATGTACTTCCTGGCAACTACAGGTTGTGTTGGACCACTGCCAGAGGGGGAACATCCCTGGAGTGTAGCTGACTGCACGTGCCTTTCATGAGGAAATCCTGGCAAATGAGGCAGCATGTTGCAAAACAGGAGGCCACCTTTAAAGAAGCCCTAAAGCCTGGGGTTTCTAAAGCCTGGGAAATCCCTGTGTAGTAGAAGCACTGCTTCTCAACTGATTTGCCTCTAACTGCATCACGTCAATCTCTCTGACAGACTCAAAAGTTCTCTACAGGCTGCTCTTACCCACTCTTACAATGGCCACAGGTTCTGCCTCTGAACATCATGTCTTGGTTAAGCAGGTAAATAGGTACTTTCAGACACTGTTGCTGTATAAATAAACCTCAACCCACATCTCACAGCATTATAGACTTCTGATTGCCCTTCTCAGTTAACTTTGATGGAAATTTAGAGAAAAAGGCAAGAGCTTTGGCCTGAACTAATCATTTTAGCTGGAATCATTATTGATGAAAGTATTGCAGCTCCATCCCTGGCACCAAAACTCACTTTTAAGTGCGAGGACTCAGATGCCTTTGAGAATGTTGGACAGGGAAGACTGCGTTACGGCCAACTTGGTTTACTTTTTCACTGACACAATGGGCAGGATTTGGGCCCCCCTGCCAGGGCAGGCATTGCAGAGGTGATCGATGGGAGAAGGCGGCACACGAACGCGGTGGGGCCGTGTGTGAGCGGGGTGAGCGGCCGGTCCAGGTGGCACTCGCGGCAGCCGCCCCTAGAGAACGGGAACGGGAACGGGAACGAGGTGGGGACGGGGGTCTCCCGGCGAGGAAGCGGAGCAGGTGCTGTGCCCGCGGCATCCCCTTCCCTGCGCGGCCGTGGGGGGAACTCTCGCCGCGGGCGCCCCGCTCGGGGAAGTCTCCGCGCAGCCCCGGGCCGGGCTGGGCAGGGCAGCGCAGGGCTCGGGCTCACCATGCAGGCCAGGGACCTTGCCCGGGGCCGGCGGCCGCTGGGCAGGTAGCGGGGGCAGGACCGCGGGAGGCGGCGCCCGGCCAGGTGCCGGCGAGGGAAGGGAGGGGCGCGGAGCGGCGGGCAGGTGAGGGGCCGCCGCGATGCAG
>VXAY01007247.1:2630301-2744438 GCA_013399855.1 Oxyruncus cristatus
AAGAGGGCAGGTGTTTACACTTTTCTGCTTACAAGATACTCTGTTAAGTGTTGTGGTATATGCCAGTTAACTACGTTACTGCTTGGGGGACAGGACTCAAGCAATTGTCTCAGATCTGTGTCTGGAAAGCAACTCGAGAGACTAGATGCATTCCATGAGCCATAACTGCTTATAAATGCATTTTAAAAAATTCTGGATTGTGTATATATCATGCATATCAGAATTCTTCTCGGACTAGTAATTAGTGTATTAATTAGTGCCAAGACTCAATAAGGCCTATTACAACTCCAGTATACTCAGTAGTTTCCTCACAGCCTTTGACATTGGACTGATGAAGTAGGGAATGTCGTAGCTTTTCTATGCTGAGAGGCAGAAGATCAAGGAGTATTTCCATTCTTGGTGTTTGAAAACATTTCTCATGCTGAGATTAGCTACTCGAGGCTTTTGTTACAGCATCAGCCTTTTCTTGTGCATTGCCATCTAAGTGTCTGACTTGTAACAGAAAAGTCTTTTTGCTCTTCAACGTGCTATAGCCCAAGTAATTCAGCTTCATTGTCATGTGTGAAGTGGCAACTGAATTTTGTTAACGTTTGAGGTAAAAAAAGCTTAGTGTGTTTAACTGCCTATAGGACAAAGCAAAATTTGTTTCCCATTAGAAGTTGACATTAGTCTAAAAGTTAGGACAGAAGACTACTTCAATCTTCAGAGATGCTTTGAAATGGATGGAAAATGTCAAAGCTGATACCTGGAGATAGTTTAAAGGGCATTCAGTGGAGTTTGTGCGCACTTGGGTGAATCTTTACTTCGAATGCCCGCGTGCATGTAAACTCAGAACTAGCTATCTGCCAAGAAACAGGTATAGGCTACTGCTTGCTCATTCAGCACCTTTCACAAGCCAAGAGCTCTGCAAGGTGTATGACACTACTTTGATTCTGCATGGGATCAAGCTATCCTAGAAGGTCCTATCTCTGCTTAGTTGTGTCAATTAAGGTTTGAAGCCATCACTCAGAACAGAAGGGCACAGTAACTCACTTTCACAGCAAGAAATACCTTATTTCTGTCATCAGTACAGTCGCCTCTGTCCTGGCTGGACACGGACTAGCTTAACTTCTGTGGCATTCAAATCTTGTACTTCTTCCTTGTCTTTTCTCACTTAAGCACAAATTCACACCGTTTTTGGACTGTTTTCTTCTGGCCACCAATTTTCTAAATGCATATCTGCTGGCATTGTACTGTATATTGGCAGTCTCAGACGTTGCAGTGTGCCTCTTGGGGAGCTGAGGTAATTTGCATTCAGGACAGCGTTCACTGCAGCAAGGTGTCTGCTAACACTGACAGGAAAAAAAAATAGCTTCCCACTGCTACTGTTGTATCTCTGCCTGTAAATGGACACGATTTTAGGGGATTATGTTAAGAAAACTTCAGCAGTCTTCTGGGTTTCCATCTTGCAGTGGGAGATAACTAAATGAGACTCTAATAGCATGCCCCTCTAGTCTCTTTATTGTTGAGGGGTTTATTTTTAACTTCTAGAAGGACAACTGTGCCCTGCCCGATAGTTTTTCATTGCTGTTGTCTTTGTTTTACCTTTGAAAATAAAGTAATGAGCTTTGGACTTTCATTCTCCTCGCTCCTGGCTTTCTATAGTCCACTGCATTTTGTTAGTTGGTCTGCAGTGATTGAAAATATGATTGCTATACGCTGTGTTCAGGGAAAACCTATACAATCTAGGGCTAATCTTAGCAGGGATTGGCACCTATAGATGTATTAGAGGCTACTGCCAAAGAGAACTGGCTGCTTTACATGCCTTTCTGCTTATTGCAGAGTTTTTGACATTTTTCTAAAATTGGGCTTTACCAAGGAGATCTGATACTTAAAAATGCTGAGAAAGGAAGGTGAATATGAGGAAACTGCTTCTAAATGTTCCTCTCCCTTCAAAAATGAGGAAAAGTAAAGTATAAAAAATTATTTTATGCAGAACTTGCATGAAAATACATTTTCCTGTCATTAAAGAGTTTCCTGTTTCTGTGGGCCAAATTAATCCCCTGTACCTTCTAGTGAAGCAAGTGTGTTGAAGTGCCAAGAAATGGAACTTTGCTTCCTGAATACAATTTTACTGTTTCTTCCCTCACTTCTCCTCCAAATATTAAGGATGAAAATAATCTCTTTAAAGCAAATGACAGTGAACTGTTTAGTTCATAGACTATCTGGTCATATATATATGTGTCTGGGGTTGGCTAGATGTATCTATTTAGCCCTTACCTGACAAGGGTTACTTTACCCAGTAATTGTGGTTGGCCTTATAATACAGACTTCCTGGTGATCGTGATGCTGATTTCCTTAAATAAATTAGAATTCGTATTCACTGCTTGACTTGCTAGGGACAAGACACAAAAGGTTTCAAAGAAGAGTTACAATTTGACACGAATTGGCTGAAAATTAAGTCTACTCCTTGCTGGAGAGAATTCTTTTAAATACAGCCTGAGAGGGCAGAATTGCAGAGGTGCTAGCAAGTACCATTGCAGAAATAATTCTAGGCATCGCTGAAATTGGGAAAGGAATAATTTGCACGTCCAAATTTTTTTGTACAAAATCATTGGAGCAAGTTGCTTTTGTGGGTAAATTAATAAATATGACTGGGAGATTTCTGGATTGGAAAAGGAGGGCTTGTTCTAGGAATACGTTACTTTCTGGTGACAAATAAAATGCAAATATTGAGAAAGGAATTTGTTAATAAAAAAAGAAAAGTTATGATTTGTCCTTGGCTACTTTTTTTGTCCCTTTTCTGTCAGTACCCATGCTGCTTAAAACTGCAGTTATCAGACTTTTAACCCACTTCTTGAGTTGTGGTGAGGGACTATCTAATCTCCCAGCATTTTAGTCAAAATCCCATTTATAACTGGGCAGTATTTGGTACTGTTTGTTAATATGTCTGAGGTACAATGTGATCTGTCTTAAAGCACTCTAGCTGCTGTGTTTTGCACTGTTATGTCTTAAAGCAGTGTTATCCATTTGATGTATAAGGCAAATTATCTTCCCAGGATGAAGGATTTGTCAGAGAGAAAGGGAAAATAAGAAGCAAGCAAATTTTAAAATGAGACACTCATGGGCTTCTTCCTCTAGCTCCGTTAATAGTGGGTAGACTTTCTTCAAAATGTTACTGTCTATTCAATATTTTAATCAAATTGCTGACTGTGAATCTTGTAGCTGAAACTCTATTTTTTTTCCTATGAGGGTAAAAATGGTTTTCTCTTCCAGAATGGGATACTGTATGTATAAGCTCTCCTGAATATAGGGTGATCCACGATTAATAGTTGCACTTAGATGACCAGAATGATCCTTTTCATTGTGGTAAATCTGTGAATAAACTTTGCTTCCAGCTCAATTTAATCAAATGCATAGCAATGGACAGCTTGATATATTCAGGCTGTTATCGACAAACTCATGTACTTTTGACAAGGAGAGAGAGAATGCTGTTTAGAGAGGGCATTCCCAGGGCCCTGGGTTCTGTCAATAACCCAAGCATAGAGGAGAAAATTGAAAGAGGAATTTTTAATGGTTTCTTCAACTGGCTGCCTTCGAAAGAGGGTTTTTGCTGAGGTGGCTGTAGCAGAAGAAAAGACTTATGAAATAAATGTAGGGAAAGAGGATGGAGTTCTGTTGAAATGGCGATAAACTGCGTAGAAATCAGATGTGCTCCCAGTGTGCAAACGTGCAGCAGTAAGGTGGTATCAGAACTCATGGAGAATTGAGTAAAAGCAGGACTGGAGGAAAATTAAACTGCTACAGTAGTCTGCAAAGCTCGACATGTAAAGAAATGTATTTCTAATGAGTTTCAGAGCAGTTTGACACCCCTGATTACACTGAAACTCAGTAAAATGGAGCATAAAATGTATTAAAATTGGAGGCAAAAGACACTGAGTGGAAGGTAGAGCAATGAAATAGTGTTCATTTTAAGTATTAATGCTAAGCATATCAGATGTTAATGTAAAACAAGTTAAACAGCCTGGAAAGAAGGAAAAATGTGGTGGAATTTTAATGGGAGATGTGAAATCCTGTGATCTATTCATGACTTCTGAACCAATGTTTTGGGGAGGTCTAGCTTTCCCCTCATAGACGCTGGTGGGGCCAGGTGTAGATGAGGATAAGAGAGAGAAAATGGTGAACAATGATTAAAAAACATTGATTCAGTGGCTGGATTTCTTCTGGCCTTTTTAAAGATTTGGCTTTTTATAAGTTGAGCATGCGGTGTTTCCGTGCTAGACTTTTGGCTCTGCTGCTTGTTGCGACCGAGTCCTCATGGTCGGGACTTGCAGTGATGTAACAGCTCCCACCCTTGCAGCTGTAGAGTTACGTGTTAACTCTGTCCAGCCCCTGTGGACTTGAAACCTGCGGGGTCTGAGCTGCCCCTGAGCATCAGTGCTGCAGGTACCGGGGCTGTGAGGGGCTGTCTGAACTCCAGGGTTGGGGCTGTGTGCTTGCTCGAGACCAGCTGGATTCTTGATGCGGCTCCTGTGTGATCTCTTCGGGGACTTCGTGGTACTTGAGAAGCAAAAGTCAACTGAGAAGTTTCTAACTGATTGTTTTCTGTTTCTGTGAAGAGCAAGAGGCCTCGATCTGGAAAACTTGAGAGCGGAATCTCCCACCCATACTGGGTGGTTTCTGGAGGCAGAAGATGGAGGGAAAGAGTGTAAAGGTCCCTGGCACTGCTTCTGCTTCTGGCTGAGGATCCTGACCCGACCAGTCACTGTGCCTTGTAGGGACTGTTTGGTCTTTAAAATCCAGCCAGAATTCTGGGGTAGGGTGGCTTTTTATTTATTTATTTAAGGGCTATATTGCTATCCTTTATATTCCTACTATGTTGAGATGTTTGGTTGCTTGAGCTTTTAGAAAGCCATCCTCAGTAGTCTGTCATCCCACACAACTTTCTTGAATGCTATAGCATTGCTAGCCCATAGGAGAACAGGCTCCTCATTTCTCTTCTACCATGAAATAGATATTTTAAATAAAAAAAAATCAAAGTTACCGCCTACAGCAGACTTAAAAAAACCCAAAACTCTATAAATTACTTGAATTGTAAAATTGTTAAAGCAAATAATATTTGAAGACAGGTTTCTTTTTAAATGTTTTAGCTTGCATCACAAGAGCTTGATGACAACTTCTTGCAGTGAGTATTCAGAATGTTTTTCCTCTTTGCTCTCACTTACCACCATTCACTACCTTGTCTGTGATACTTCACTTCCTTAATTGAATATTAATATATATGCATTATTTATATTAACATCAGTAATTGAGTTAGGAAATTAAACTTACTGGCTAATTAGCTCTCTCTTCAGAATTGGTGATTTAAGAACCAAAGCAAAGTCACTGATACAGAAAAAATAAATTGCTTTTGGTAGAACTGGAACATTTTTCAGTTTAATGCAATTATGCTGCTGGCCTTTTCTTCAACTGACTCTTGCCAAAATGTCCCTATCTTAATAAAAGCATACTGTACATTCCTTTTCACTCAGTCTGACACTGTCATCATTAAGAAGTTGCATCTCATCTGTGAAGGTAAAATCTTTTTGTACATCAACTATTCTCCCATGAGCTAGCAGTACTATACCATTCAAGAAGGTCATGCCAAATGAGACACGTGAGGATGGTTTTCAAAAGCCTGTAACTTCTTAATTCTTAAAACTTTAGAAGAGGGCTTTTATGTCTTTAAAACAAAAGCTTGGAAATTCTTTTGTGAAAATGTGGTTCTAGGGAAGGCCTTGCAAAACACCTGTTTTTTGTGGTACCTATGATAAAATCAGAATCGCTATCGGTGTGTGAAATTATTCGGCATCTGTGGTTTAGCTCATTCTAATTCTAAATATAGATTGGTGGGAATTCCATTAAGATGTATTTAAGTACATATTTAATACTTAATAATTAAGATGGAGAGCAAGTTGCATCAGTTTACTACTAAAAATAGTTGTCCTTTTCAGAAAGCAGAGTGGTTGTTAACGCAGCAGTTGAAGTTGACTTTCATCAGGTTCTGGCAATCTGACCCAACTGCTGCTCTGTTATTACCCCCGTGTGCTCTTGAGTTATGCCCGATAATGCAGTAAAAGGTGTTGTTCACAATTTATTAATGTATAACTGATCCAGTGGACAAACAGACTGGGCAGGCTCACAGAAGAAGGGCGTGCTAACACCTGAGCTGGCTGTTAACGTGTTCAAGCCTGCCAAGCCAGGTCAGGCGGCACGAGGTAACTGCTGTGGTGCTCTGCAGTGGCTTTTGTGATTGGGTTTAGTGGAGGGGTCAAGTCCAAATGCAACCACCCAAGTGCTCGGCTGTGCACATTCTTCTAAACTCCCTGACGTTCTTTCCCTGTCCTGTATCAAGCATAAAGGGAATCTTCAGAATAACATTCTTGACATGCAGTCGAAGGGGGAGAAACACATCCATCCTAACTGCTGTGTGCAGCCAGCGAGAGACCCGGCTGGTGCTGGTGGGGGCTGCCCTGGGTCTTCAACTTCAGTGGGCAGAATTGCCTCTTTAAGTGTTCATCCCACCTATTTTCTGTGTAAGGACTGCTTGTGCACAGGATATATTAAAAGCTTTTTGTTCGTGGAAGTGAGAACAATATTTGCATTGTGTGTATTAATAAGGAGTTTAAAGGAACTTCAAAACCCAAATGAGTTACCTCTTCCAAGGATTTTCATGGAGCTTAAACAAACAAGTGTGTGTTCATCCTAACTGTGGAGAATTATTACTTCCTGGTTTTAACAACTGTTAACTTTTAATACTTTAATATCTGCTTTTCTCATATGGCCAATACCAACTGTTTAGTTCACTAGTTTTATGTGGGACTTTTTGGGGCTGTTTTCCACAAATGCAGCTGAGCTGCTACAGAAAAGTACGCTTGTTTAAAAACCTGAGTAATATCAGGATGTTGGAATGTGGTACATAACTTGTATTATCTTATCACCATGAATATTGTGTCCTCTTTGTTAGGTCCTAAATGCCATTCAGCTACTGTGTGGGACTGGATCCTAATTAAAATGAATCTTTAATTGGGTTTTGTGCCTCATGTGGCTCAGAGAAAATGTTGAGATAGGACAGTGGTAGGTTCTAAATGAAAAGGGGAATAAGTAGTTTCACTGTGCATGTCTTATGATCGACTGATTTAACGATTTATGTCATTTAGAAAACAGTAGTGTTTCTAGGGGTGTCGCATGCATCTCAAATACTCAGACTACTTTTTATCCCCACAAGGTTAAACAGTGATGATTAAAGGCATTTGGCAAAGCCCTTATTGATTGGTTGTGTTCTGCTGGAGTCAAGGCATCCGTGTTCAGCATTCATCTGAAGTAGCATGCAGTATTTGACAATGGTGAGCAGGACCACGATCCTCTGAGAGGAAGCATCAGAAAGTCTTCACAAAGTCTTCTAAAAATGCTTTGATCCAGCTAATTCAGACTCTTATTCGCTAAAATTCATGACTTTCACTGTGGCTTTCTGAGAGAATATTAACATAGTCCTTTCAAATAGCAGAGTGGTTCTAAATCTGACACAGAGAAAAACGGCTGGTGTCTGAAGCTGGGTTGATAAGGCTGCTGAATTATCTGCATGGGGAACAGCTCTGGGGCACAACAGTTTAACATAATTCTTTTCCAGTTCACGTGTCTAGATGTGATATAATGAATATTGATATTGAATATATAATGATAATTATATATTCAATATATATGATATAATATAATGAATGCTCAAATTTGGTGAAGTTACAGAATCCAAACCATCATTAGCAGAGAAGAGGCTATAGAGCAGTGCAACTGAAAACTCCAGTTATGTTATTCAGCCCCACTAAATGTTACAAGTGCAGCACCAGGCTTTCCAATTGTTTCCTTTTGCCTAAAGGTACTTGGGAGATATTCCACAGACCAGGAACAAGATTACAGAAATTCTCTATTAGAGTGACTTTCTGGAGAGAGTTTCCCGCAGGAAAAAAAAAAAAATCTGATTCCCCCTGCTGCCCTGTGGTGTCGAGTGCTATTGCTCACACCAATGATGGTTTAATAAAAAAAAAAACAAAAAAACAAAAAAATCTTTCGCTGTTTCCTTCCTTTCGCTGCAAGGAAAGAGATTAGAGACCTGAGCAGAAGCAGATGAATTGTTCTCTATGAAGACTATGGGAGTGCATATATATATATTTTCCATAGTGCTTTGCTGAGCTCTGTTTGCTAACTCCTCTCTGCTTCCCATATGTTCATTCTTGAGGTAGATCTATATGCCCATATACCACCCCGAATCTGTAGTCTGGGATGGAAATGGAGGAATTTCTCCATGTAGTTTCCCTCCTTCGAGAAGTCAAACAAAGTAGCTGTTTGCCGTCAAATGTTAGCTTCAGTTTCAGGAAGGAAAAATGCTTTTTAAATATGAAAAGTGAGAATATATCATCCTGCCTAAGACTGGCAAGGACTTCATGCTTATTTACAGTCAGTGAGGTGACAGGCAACAGTAAATGGGGTAAGGCTGGCAGAGCTGGAAACTGAAATACACAGAGCTGAGGTATCTTAAGTCCTGCAGTTGGGTTTATTTTCCTTTTTTTTTTACTACGTGTGGAAGGGCAGGTTGTTTGAAGTTAAAATACAATGTTTACTGTGGCTCAGGGTGTAGAAGCAGGATTAGCTTTCTGATAAGGGTTTTTTCCAGGTATGGTACACAGGGGATTAAAAAAGCAGAAGCTATTTAGTAACTAAGGAGAGAGGACTGCAAGCTGGCTGCACGGTGCTGAAAGGACTCTTTATTCTAATGATTTTTTCTGTTTTTATTTGTTTTAATTTATTTTTCTTGGTGCATGGGTTTACACTGAAAGAAGGAAGCAGAATCCTGGTAATTGGTAAGCATGTTAAACTTTAAATGGAAACTTCTGAACCGTGTTACACCAGCTGCTAACAAGCCACTTAAAATAAAATTAGGTAATCCTGTACTAATGAAGAAGAACTTCCATTCTTTTACCATAAACTCTTTATTGACATACATTCAAGTAAATAGAGCCAAATTTTGTGTGGAATGTATACTGGTTTCTTCTCTTATCTTTTTTTTTCCTTTATGTGGATGTTGTACCATTGAAGATCTGCATGATTATGTAATTAATTTTTTGGGGATTGTGAGCGTGGTCCTTAATTGTAGCATGGTTCCTGTTAGGGTGTGTTGGTTGGATTTGTTTGGGGGTTTTTGTGGTTTTGTTTTTGTTTTGTTTTGGGGCTTTTTAGTTGGTGGTTTTTAGTCCTGTTATGGAAAACATGATATTTTTAAAGAATAAGTTGAATTAAAAATCTTTTAGAAAATGGGGGGCCAGTCTGAGAGACTATAACCTTGACCTTGCAGGCCATTTGAGAGACTTCAATGTTAGGTAAAATGAAGAGGTTTCATATCCATATATTGATGATGGTGGTGTTGTTTTCAAAAAGGTTATATGTGACTTACCACAGGCAAACTACTGTCGGGGGAGGGAAAAAAAGGATTTAAATTTCTTTTTTCTTTAATTATTATTTTTATAAGCAGCATTGGATCAGTGTTTAACTATTTGGGACACAATGGGAATCAATACAAATATTACCTAAAAGTTCTTGGAAAATAAGGAACTTGTTCAAAAGCTGAAGTAGAAAATAAGGAACTAAAAACCTGTGATTTTGAAAATATAAAGGGTCTCCGAGGAGAATGTTTCTCATGATAAATGTCTGCCAGCTCACAGCACTCACTGCACAGGCTGCTTCAGCCAGCTGAGGTGCTGCACTGTTGTAGCCAAGAGACTGATTTCCCAAAGCTTTGTCATGTGCATTGCCATCCAGGTAGTTCTTCCAAGGAGATTTTATTGGTAATCTAAAAATATTCTCTGTGTATAAAACAGCAGGGGGCGAATCTAATCACTAATGTGATTCAATAGACTGTACTGGACTCAAGCATGAGGATATGCAATGGCTGATGCCTTCAAGTTTTAAACCTTCAGTTGTATAGTGTGATTTTTCTTTTTTCATTCTGACATTAAGCCTGTCTTACTGCTCTTCGTATTAGCAAGTAAAGATCAGGAGCAATAGCTTTTAGCCAGATCTAACTTGATTTTTTTTTTGTTTGGTTTTTTTGTTTTGGTTTGGTTTTTATTTGGTTTGTTGTTGTTGTTGTTTGTTTGGGGTTTTTTTTGAGCTCCAGCTCATTCAGAGGCTTTCAGTTGCTGCTTTTTGTCTTGCATTGGAAATAACCAATTACTTTGGTTATTTACTGTCATTACTTTACGGAGTAACAAGGAAAATGGCGACACAAACAGAAATTGTCCTTCAGTATTATCTGCTCTCAAGTATGTTTAAGTAACGCTGCTTGCCTACCCTGTTAGCACAGTGGCCACTGCAAGCACCAGGTAGTGGACTGACAGAATCAAGTTGCCAGTTTTTTAATACTGGTATTCTCCTGTTCCCATGGTCTTCGTGGCCTCTTCAGCACAGTGTAGAAAGAAAACATGTTCTTTCCTTTCTGAACAAATGGAGCGAATGTTCAAAACACAATAATACAATAATCTCTTCGCCAAAGCGATGATCTCTTATTTTGCTCTTATGTTACATAGGACGATGAGGAAGAGATCCATCTGGGTATGTTACATAGCACGATTGGAAAGACATCCATCGGGGCACAATCTGAAATGGTCAAAGAATTAGTTGCCAAGAATTTAATTTATAGACTGCCTTCTTTAGATTCTGCTGCTGTGGTTCCTACAATGTTTATCATGTAAGAAAAATAAGGTGAAGATCCTTCTAGCATAGCCTATGGAGTCAATGAGAAGGATTTTTGGTGTGACCTGAGGCTGGTTTGCTTTGTCCTTCAGCTCATTGCTCCCTGTGGTTACTTTTCCTTAGCAAAAACAACATGAGAAGGGTAAAGCCAACTCTTCCACTCTTTGCTCCTTATTAACTTGGAAGATTGTGGGGGTTTGGGTTGGTGGGGTGGGTTTTTTGATTGTTGTTTTTAAATGTTCCCTTATTAGGACTTAATTTTATCCTGTTCCCTAATTAGGACTTAGCAGACACATTTAGGAATATAAAGGCAAAATAACTTTCTGAAAAGAAGCATAATGCTTGTTTTCTGATTAGTGGATTCTGGAGCATGTCTGCATGTCCTCTTAGATTCATTTATCTGATATTAAACAGGAAGCAGGTGTGAGCTTTGTATATTAATTCTAATTTGGGTGTTTGAATAAAAAAAGAAAGTACACCTGTATTTTACAGCTCCTTGGAGATTAAAATGAAGGTAACTTATAATCTTATATACGTGACAAGAATCTGAGTTTTGAAATCTAAAGCAGAATTTTATTCAACTTCAGTTAAGGTAATTTTAATGTGAAGTTAATAAGGTAATTTATAGTTAGGTAACTTTATTCAACTTCAGTATATTCCAAAACTTTAACCGTGTTGGTTTACGCTCAAAGAATTGTGCCTTGATGTGTTGAAAACGTGAAAATTCAATTTTAGTACATAATAACTATGGAAACTTAAAATATGAGCAGCTGCATATTGCTCTTTATTGACAAATATCAATAAAACATTGTAGGACAGATATCAATAAAACAATATGTAGGCAGGTCTTGACAGATGAATATTGAATTCCGTGTTGGTACACAGACTTAAGCAGGGATCCTGCACTTATGAGGCTCAAAACAGGAAGGCAAAGTAAATACAGTAATTTTTTTTGACTTTGTAATTGAGTTTAAACACTTATTTCCCGCATGGCAGCTCACTGAATTCTCCACCAACTTCTACTAAAAAAAGAACAATAAGTTGCCTCTGTGCTGGAACCAGGATGTAAGGGCTGGAGCCTGGTTCGTTCTCTGTGCCACGAGTTTGCCACAGGATCTGTGGACACACACAGCAGTGGGGATGGCGAGATCGAGAGGTCGGACTGTCAGAATTTTCCAGCTCCTGCTGCCGTTCCTCGGTGCGGAGCTGGTGGGGTGGCGGCCGTGGCAGTGCTGAGCACTGACGGCAGGGGCTACTGCTGTATTTCCAGCTGGCTGTGGTTCAGCGAAGCTCATCTGGTTTTTCCTTCCCGCTAGCAATTATGGGCCTGGGCTACAGACTGTGTTTTGATTTAGCAGTGTCTAGGGGCATAATTTCAAACACCAGAGGAACTCCTTAGAGGTTCTGAGCTGTTCATACCCAGGGAAAGAAGATGAACTGGTAACGGTACTGGTCATATACGAAGCTCCTGTGATCATACAGGGGAACGTGCTCTCTAGTGTATTGCAACAGGTTGATGTGTCTGTAATCCAACTCTTGTGCATGCTTTCATGTATCTTCTTTTATATGCATCTTCAGATGAAATTCCTCACTTCAGGAAACAAAACAGTGAACTGATTGACATGTAAGAGGACCAATACACAAGCAGACAGTGGTAGGACAAGGCGGAATGGTTTTAAACTAAAAGAGGAGAGATTTAGATCAGATGTCAGGAAGAAATGCTTAAGTTAGAGGGTGGTGAGGCACTAGTACAGGTTGTCCAGAGAAGTTGTGTTCAAGGCAAGGTTGGATGGGGCTCTGAGCAACCTGGTCTGGTGTTAGTTGTCCCTGCCCATGCTGGGGGAGGTGGGAACTAGATGGTCTTTAAAGTCCCTTCCAACCTAAACCATTCTTTGATTTTATGGGTGTTCATACATTGAACTTTTTTTGACTCTTTGAAACTCTTGAGTACTGACCTACAGCCAGTAAACCAGGTTTGGTTTCTCTAAGGTTTAGTTTAAACATGAATCATTTGCAAATATGCTGTGCCTGGCAGTACTGTGATTCAATAAGAAATGGTTGTGCTGAGTAAATTGGCCATGTGATATGAAAGGTGAGGAGATTTCTAATCTATCAGCTGCATACTTATATCTAATCAGATCTGGTCTTTTTTATGTTCAGGATGAAAGACATATGACCAGGTAGAACATAGGTTTGTTTCCTAGAGACTCCACTCAAAAGATCTCTTTTCACAGATTAATCTGTGGTTAATCATAAAATGGTTACATTTAGCAGTAGCTCAGCATGATAGGTTTCTATCCTTATTTCAAAGTTTAGTATGAAAACGGGGTGATTTACCTGCAAGTTTCTTTCTTTGAGGGTGGCTAACTTGGAGCTGTGGGTCAATTACAACAATTTGGAACTGAGGATAAATTACCTGTGGGAATGGATAAAGATGATTATTGCTGGCAGAAGACCCTTAACCTGTTAGTGGTCAGAATTGCTTATGTTTTAAATGCTGCACTATTCTTTCCCTATCTGGAGTGTGGTTACTTATGCTGAATAGTGAAACCTTTCTAAAACTCAGTTTAGCTTTCTGCTTCCATGGCAATAGATACCCTTAACAAACAAACAAACAAACAAAAAACCCCCAAAAAACAAAAACAAACAAACAAAAAAAAACCCAACCAAAAAAAAACAAAAAAAGAAAAAAAAGAAAAAAAAGAAAAAAGAAGCAAGTGCAGATGCACTTCTTGTTTTCCCAGTCTCTATGCAACTTAACACTTCACCTTCAGAGACTGCTTGAAGAGCTTAGTGAAACCCACTCCACTGACATGGAGCGATCCGAGATCGATGGCACCGTGGGCTGATCATTTCACAAGACAAACCTCTTTGTCTGCAGTTGGAGATTGTCTGGATGCGGTTAGATTTCTGGGATTCTAAGTGAGAACTGTGGATTACTTTTCAAGTGAAATGGAAAACCGGTGTTTTTTTGGTCTCATTAAAATAAATGTCTTGTTATTTCAAACAGATTTTTTTTCATGGTTTAATTCTTAAAAAAAAAAAAGGGGGGGGGGCAACCTATTGTAGATATTCAAGAGTTTGATCTGTTGCTGGACCTGTGTTGCTTATATAATAGCTACATTTTTATTTTATTTTCAAGCAGGTCTATATAGCAAGTAATGCAGTTTTGAAAGGATTGAGGCTTTTAACAACTCATTTCTTCAAAATCAGCATGATTTCATTTGTAATGTTTTCATTTGTATATGTATTTTTCATCTCAGGAGCAAATCATCAGCCTCCAAAGGTTTTGCAAATTTTTCCTTTGATAAAATATTTTTGACTTATTTATTGTACTCTGTTTAATAGGTAGAGTTTTACCTCCAGAATTGCCTTCTGGGCAAAAGAGATTTGAAAGGATCATTAGCCTTCCTTTTTCTTTCAAAAGGAGGAGGCAGCTACTATGATTTATTTGATTGATATCTCTATCTTCCTTGGACAAAAAATTATTAAAGCTTTATGTTGCTGTATAAACCAATTGAAAAGAGTATGGTGCATACAATTGCAGGTGATGCTTCTATATACTTTTTTGGGGCATTTTTACACCACAGACTATTAAATTAGTGAAACCAGAACTACTTACCTGGTTATTGCTTTTGGTCTGCTCTGCTGATACTGAGATTGCCTGAACAGCAGTGTGGCGAAGAGATCCTTCAAATCATTGACCTAATATAAAATGAATACAGGATGTTTCAGCTGCAGGACTATTACAAAACTGCTTTATATTACTATCCTTGTAAAACTGAGAAGAAATTGCTGGAAGCTGAGATCTCTCTGTGTCCTGTATCTCCGATGAAAATGACTTCTTCCTTCTGCCAAATAGCTGGAATAAGATGAAGTGTATTTGTGACAATCTTGTAAGTATTTTCCATGTGGATGCCTTGTTTTACAGATAAACTGGCAAGGATCAGGTGTCTGAAGAAGACGTGGCTCTTGTGCAGGGGTGACAAAAATCCCACTCGCTACTGACATCAGCTCAGGCTTTCCTATAGAAATGGTTGGCAATGCTCAGCAGGCATCAAAATTGCTCTGTAGGGAATGGTGAAGTGCAGTCTAACAATGTATTCTCTTGGTAGCCACAGTAGTGTGCTTTCCATTTAACCAGACAGTTTTAATATTCACTTAAATATCTGCTTTCTGGAGTATTTTATGCATGCAGAGTCATGAGAATGAAGTGGAGATATTCTAAGCCTGTGTGGGGTCTTGCCATCTTTCTGGGCGTCCACAGCTAGGAGCGGATTAGTCTGAGAGGATGAATCAGAAAGTAGGAGCTGAGCTCTCGCTTTAAAAACATTTTGGCATATTCATAAAATAACTGAACAGTGCAATATTCTGGTGGAAAAAAAGATCCCCATCTCATTTTGACCTTAAAAGCCACAAAAGGAAGTGAAAGAGACTGTGAACCCTTCAGTGTGTATGTTGTGCAGCCACCTTGGGTGTCAGCTCTGAGGACACAGCAGGAAGTCCCCATGGTGCAGAAATAAATATCTTTTGACCTAAGGAGAAAAAGTGAATCCATAATTTCTTAACAAATGCCCTTCCGTGTCTTCACTGGTAAGTAAATAAATCGCTGCTAGTAGACAAAATAGGGGTGGGGTATGGCTGTCATAAATTTCCATAGAGCTTTCTTTCTTAAGCCAAATATTTAATGCAGCAAGTGTTTTAATAAAAAAATAGTCACGGATTTGCTTACTGAGAAACATTTAAAGGGCAAAAAGAAAGGGGGGGGGGAGAAAAGAAAAAGAGAATTCTATTCACAATTAAATTCCTGCCTGCAGTAGGGTAGAATTGATTTTTCTGTTTCTAAATTGTACATAGGGAAAGTAAAAGTATTGCTCAGTGGGGTTAATCAGGGAGTTGGGAGAACGAGTGTGAAAGTTGTCCATTCTACAGCCAGGATTTTATGTACAAGCATAACAGCTAAATAGCCTGTTTTTCTGAGGTATGGAGTTTAAGCTTTTCCGAAAACTACTTAATTAATTTACAAGTCTGAATATTGGATTTTTATTTCTAACCTTAGGCATGCAAACCAACAGATTCAGGTACATGATTTGGCACATTACTATCAGTAAGTGCATTTACAGATATTTTGACTGTTTCTGGAAATCCAACAAAAGTCCCTATGTATTAAAAAAAAAAAAAATTGTTCCTGCCCCTTTTCAGAGTGTGAAATTGTCAGTAAAAGCAAAATCTGAGCTGAGCAAATGGCGCCTGCGGACAGCTGAGGTTTGTGCTGCAGTGCAAATGTGAGGTCTAGAATGCAGTAATTAGAGAAGGTAGTCAATACTTGTTAATGAAGGCAGTGCTTGTGATCTGTCTTTGAGGGGGGAGCAAAGCAACGCTGCCCTTCCTGCAGTGCCTTATTGACCTGCTACAGTAGCCACTCTCTGCGTGCATGGCCCATCCATGGAATGATTGACATGATTTCTATGAGAAGAAATAACCCATTTTCCAAAAGTGCTGAAAGTAGTTCAAGAAAAATGTAAGTTGCTTAGGACTGCAAGGTGTGTGGGTACATTATGTGTGTGTGCAATAACAAAGGGGTTTTTTGGTGGGATTTACAAGCTCCAATAGCTGCCTTTTAAGAATGATTTTCACATTTTTTTAAAATGTAACTCTGATTTTTGGTAAATAGATCAGTCTAAAAGGTTTATTCATAACTTGAAGGAGGGAGGTTTAGCCTGTGAACTACTTGCTTCTGTGAAAGGATAATAAATGAAATTTGAGGTGTTTGGCAGACAAGTTTCAGAAATTTTTCTTTGTGATTTAGTTCTCTGAGGAAAAGCTGCTGCCACGTAACTCCATTAACTGTATGGCATGGCTGTGCAGCAGCCAGGCGTGTCACTGTCCCTTGAATTTCCATTTTGTTCACTCCTTATTTGTGCTGTTCCCACGAATTGTTTTTCTCCATCTTTCCTGGCATGCCAGCTTCCAGGAGCTGATCAGAATAGTCGGCTTGTGGTGGTAACCTCTTCTTTATTGTAGCTGTCAGAGCGAGTTTGCCAGGATCAAAGATGGAGAAAGGGGTTCTGTTAGAAAAGGAGTCTTGGCATGGCACTTCTTTCAAGGCTATTCTAAATCTGGCTTAAGATGAAGAACTGAGTGTCACTGAGGTCCCTGTTATGCTATTTAGTTCCACAATTACAGAAGAAAGTACCAAAGATGGAGAGCTGCTCGTTTTCCCATGAAAGAGGAGGAATATTACTTATTTCCCTTTGGAGCAAGATAAATGAAAGAGAGAACTTTTGGGAGTTCTTCTGCGAAACATTACTGAGTAATTTTAACCAGTTTTATTCAGTGTAGGTGTGCTGCCATGAGCAAGAAAAATGGATACCCCCCCCCCCCCCACAAATTCTGCTTCTTCCATTTATCATGCTTTTTATGCTTGTGAACATGATTTGGTACTAGTTAAGGCTGTTCTCAGAAACTCTTGCAGCACCCTACAGACATACGTGTACGCAGTACTCAGAGCCACTCCATGTAATGTAAAACATTCCTTCCTTCTGCTGACTCCTGGCCTCACGGTGTTCGTGATTCCTGAATCCATCACTTGGAAGCCTGCACTAATGTATACGGATTAATTTCTTCTTTAAAAAAGCCTCAGGTATTGAAAATGTTTTATTTCTCAATTAACATTGGTAACAGTGATCACTTAATATCTTACCTAGTGTTTTAATGGAAAAGCCCGTTTGGAAGGGGCTTCTGCCAGGACTGCTCTAACCTAACAGTTGCAAGATGGTGCAGTGACAAACCCCTGGCACTGGTAGTGGGCTTTAGATTACCAGCCTAATCCAGCAGACATTTAAAACTTCTTTGCTGTGGTGTTTGCACGTTGGCCACGTGAACCTTAGTGGGGTTGACCTGCCTGAGTTTTGAAACCAGATCCAGACCTCTATTTATCAATGGGGTTTTTTTGGAAGTGATTTATGTGCTGATGTTTACAGTCCTTTATATTTTCTGCACTAAACTTAGTGTGGTGGGATCTGAATGTGGAGCCTACTGCAGATATCACTTCTGTGCTCATAGAGGGTTATGATTTCAACCAGGCAGGAGCCACAGGAAAGGTGGGTTTTTTTTGTGCTAGTACATCTGGGAAGAGGAAAAAGGGTAGAAAGTCAAGCTTTCCGGTACCCCGAACTTCACCAAAATTGAATGTAGCTGTTCAGACTTATTTTTCTCCTCTTTCTCTCTCTGGTAAATCTGCTCACTGTACTTAACTTGAAGTGCAGATGGGACCGTGTTTGGGAGAGCATAACCTCAAAGCACAAATCTTGTATGACCTAAAGAATGAGATACATGAGATACAATGAAATACTATCTGTTCGTTTGACAAATGAAAAGCCTTAATTAGACTTCAGATATTTCCTCTCTGCTGCTGTGATGAAACCATGAAGTCCTCCTCTTTTAATGGGGCTGTGTGTGCTTTGAAGTAAAGAGGGAAGAAAATGATGCTTTGAACAAGGCATTTGTGTTATTGTAGGAGTTCTGGGAACACAGTGTAAAGAGCTGACGTTCTTGTGTATGAAATACCATTTTCAATGGAAAATGTTTGCTTAGAATAAAGTGTATTAAAATTATCATACTAATTTCAGTTCTGTAAATTTTACAGAAGCCAGGCTGGGGGAGGAGAGGGAGTTCAGTTTTGTTTTTGTAAATCCAAAAAAACATAGATAACTAATGCATTTACTGTTTCTAGATGATGTGTTGTCTGTGACACATTTAAAAAAAAAAAGCAAACAAACCCTTCCCATTTTCCTAATTGCTTCTTATGTGTCTAGAGTAAGCAGGACTAACCAAGCCACCTGTAGTCAGAAAATCATAAAAAGGTCCACTTGTGCCAATCCTATACTTACTTCTTTTATGAACTTTATCAAATGGGGACTTCAAAATTCTTAGTTATAAGAACCTCTTAATTCTGTATTAACTTTGAGAGAGAATCCAGAAATACTAAGTTTCAAAATTAGTCAGGTATTTGACCTCAGGGGCCTGCAATGGTCTCTGGTAAAACTGTAAACACCACAGTTGTTAACTGGAGGTTGCAGCCATAACGAGCTTCAAGAAGGCAAAAGAAATGGAAAGGAGAAATGTGTGTTCTGCCCAAATGCAGAGTGCAGGTTTTAAGCAGGTTGTAAATTAAGGGTCCCACATTGCACTGGGGGATGTTACTGTCTGCAACCTGTTCAGGAGGGCCAACCATGTCCTGGGGGGCATCAGCAAAGCATCACCAGACAGCTGAGGGAGGGGATTGTCCCGCTCTGCTCTGCACTGGGGCGGCCTCAGCTTGAATTTTGTAGCAGTTTTGGGTGTCCCAATATAAGAAAGATATTAAGCTATTAGAGAGTGTCCAAAAGAGGGCAACGAAGATAGTGAATGATCTGGAGGGGAAGCTGTATGAGGAGCAGCTGAGGTCACTTAGTCTGTTCAACCTGGAGGAGACTGAGGGGAGACCTCATTGCAGTTACAACTTCTTAGTGAAGGGAAGAGGAGGGTCAGGCACTGATTTCTTCAGTCATGACCAGTGACAAGACTTGAGGAAATGGCCTGAAGCTGAGTCAGGGGAGATTTAGCTTGGATATCAGGAAAAGGTTTTCCACCCAGAGGGTGGCTGGGCACTGGAACAGGCTCGCCAGGACAGTGGTCACAGCATCGAGCCTGACAGAGTTCAAGAAGCGTTTGGACGACACTCTCAGGCACATGGTGTGACTCTTGGGGTGTCCTGCATAGGGTCAGGAGTTGAACTCAATGATCCTGATAGGTCCCTTCCAACTCAGCATATTCTGTGATCTAGTTCAGAGCTTGCCAGACATTGCTTTCTCAGTTTCTGTTCTCTCTTTGTCTCCTGGGACTCTTGGAAGTCCTTTTTATCTGAGATGTCTGCCATAGTTCATGAAGTTCTAGCCCTGTACTCTTTTGCCTACTGCCATGATATGTGATCTTCCTGTGAATTTTTGCCTTCAGGATCCTGACATTGCCTAGAAATAGCTCATGTTAAACTCTTTTTTTTTTTATGTGTGTGTGTGTCAGAATGCATTGTAACCAGCATAAAAGCTGTGGTACAGAGCACTGTAACTGCAATAAGAATTAGAACTGATGAAATACAGTCTTTATGTAGTGAAGGATCCCAATGATCACCTACATATATCAGAGAACAGCTTGGGTTTTTTTTTTGTGAAACTTGTGTCCAGTTTTATAACAAAAAGAAATAAATCAAAAAAACCAGCAAATGTTCCTCATATCTTGCTCTTATAGTCAAAATGAAACTGGTGAGCCATGGCAATGTGTGCAGTTAGCTTTATTTTTAAAGCTTCCATCTTTGTCCTGAGAGTATTCCAGATGAGTGTTTGCATCTTGATACCTCCGGAAGATACAGCGGGTGTCTGATCCGTAATTGTAAACTTGATAAACTTTCTTTGAACTTCTACGCATCTTGACACTTGACCTTTAAATATCGTTGTTGTAGATGTGTTAGTACCAGAGGGGGGGAGAAATTGGCTAAGAAACTAAGAAACACATCCTTTGTTCTTAACTGACTTGTTCAGTGTGAATGCTGAATTTTTTTTAAATTTTTTTTTTTAGTTGCTCTTGAATGTAGTCAAGCCACTCTGTACTTACGGCAAACTTCTTTGGTGTCCTATTCTATCTTTAGTTTTTCTGTCTCCTTCTGTGTCACTCGATAAGACTCTTGAGGTTGAAGTAAGATTTTTGAGGTTCCTGTTTTGTGGGCCAGTTTGTTGCGTAAATAGAAGAGTAAATGGTTGGCTGGCTACTTCTTCAGCAGGAAGTGTGTACTGCCGTGGAGATTTGTCTGTCACTGAAGGTAACAGCCATGCTGATCGCTCTGAGACAGCAGTGAAATACAAGAACCACGACTGAATTGCTTCTGTTGGGATAATGGTGGAGGGGAATGCTATAAAATAATGAGCTGTCAGGTAGAAGGAACATTCTGACCTTTTTTTGGCATAATGTTTGTGGTTTCCAGGGACTTCTACGTTTTGTCATGCTTGCTACATAGATATTTAAGCTTTTATAACAATACCTAATGATAGTCTTCTGGCCAATTATCACCTTCAGTGCTGAGTAGCTCTTCACACACATTGGGTACTGGTCACCCATGTTACTACAGAGGAACAAAATGACATCTGCCTTTTCCCTCAAAATTGACAGATTTTAGATCATTCAGTTGCTTCTGACTTAAGAGAAAGGGTAGCAGAATTTCTGTCTAAAAGTTTGTAATCTGGAATAAATGTTTCTTGGTTGTCTTGAGTGGTTAAGGTAAGTGTCAGCTGATTCTGGGGGTGTTAAAGGACATGACACTGTGCTTATGCACCTGCCTTTGCTATGCTTTTTCCAGCTGATACTGTATGTGACGTATTTAAAACCTAAGTGCAGATGTTTTATAATGATTCACTTTTTTTGTTGGTTTGGGCACATTTACTTCACTTCTTCCTTCATCATCTGCTCGAGGGGGTTTCTGTGAAATTCTCAGAAACACCAGAAAGGTGCTTTGATCATCCTCCATGTCACTTGATATCAATGCTATGCCATACAGACAGGTTTTTCTGTTTAAAAAAAAAAAAAAATCTGAAAAAAGTCAGTTTTATAGACACACTCTTCTATGAGGAAAACCTTGGTACTTTTTTTCCTGGGTTGTTTTGTCGTTGGTGGTGCTTTTTTTTAAACAAGATTTAGCCCTTTTAAGTCCTGAAATACTTGGAAGTAAGCTTATCACCAATGCTTCTCTAAAATCTCAACAAATAGTATTGCTGAGAGAGCCCTGTACATGAATAATCCTAAAATACTGAGAGAAATGTTATATCTGCTGTCTTCCCAGAAGCCCCGTGCATCACCCAGTAAAAATAGATTTGTGATGATATAGTAGTAGCAACACTCTCAGTCTAGAAGTTGTTCCCTTTGGAGTGGGATGTGCAGAACTAAATCCAGACAGGCACAGGGGAGACTGGGAACTCTGTGGGTAAGGATGTGAGCAGGAAAAAAGCAACATTGGTTGCATTT
Organism: Oxyruncus cristatus; assembly: GCA_013399855.1. Classification (NCBI taxonomy): domain Eukaryota; kingdom Metazoa; phylum Chordata; class Aves; order Passeriformes; family Cotingidae; genus Oxyruncus; species Oxyruncus cristatus. The sequence goes on from VXAY01007247.1 coordinate 2,652,115, forward strand.
TTGGAATAGCTGTTTTGATACTGAATCTGGGGAATCATGAGGTGACTTTTAACAAAATTCCCGGGATCCTGGAAATTTGCTGTCTTCTCAGTGGAATTTTTCCTTACAAGGTCAGTATTTGAACTCCCTAGTGGCGTTTCTCCAATATACTTTTAGAACAGCTAACTCTTTAAACTTGGCAGAGACAAGCAGCTGCAACCCTAAAATGATCCTTGGCAATTAACTACTGCTTTCCCCGGCTGGCAAAGTTTTCCTGTTGTTTTCCTCTTCCCTTTTGTGTCAGGCAGTTGGTGGTATTTATTTGTCCTCTAATGGGAAAGAAGTTTCCTCTGTCCCATATTAGAACAAAGTCTGATTTTTATTTTGATTTCTGAGTCAGTTTTTTTTTTTTCCTCTGTCATGTAACTGCTTAAAAACACCATGGGACCCATCAAGAACTCCATGTTCATTTTTCTTCCCTTATAAATATCTGCACAGCCTCAAGTAATTAATGATTGTTTCCTCCTCCTATGTTCACAGTCAGTGGGATTAACAGGGTTATCCACAAAAAAGTCTGCACGGAGAATTAAGGAATATATTGAGGACAAAAAATTCATTGTAGAATTGAAGATTTTGAACTTGGATTTCTTGAAGTGGCTTATCATAGGAATTTCTTACATTTTAAATTCTCCATATAGGGTATAATACAGTAATTCCATCAGTGGTTCCTATTTGAATTATCGTGTTTCTCCAATTTTTCCATGAATAGTTTTCTGGTGGTTTTTTTTTTTTTATTTCAAAGCATCTTTTTAATGAATGCATATATCTCTAAACTGCTTTTGCACTTGAATGTGAAGAGGACAGAGTGGTGTGGGTGAACTTTCCTCTTTGAATCGGAGTAATGTGTCCTGCGTTCCATCCTAGTTTTCAACACAGCTTATTTATCTTGTAGAAGATGAAGCCACCTTTCTGAATGGAAAGGTTTATTAAACTAACTTTACGTGTTTTCTGTAGTATCATCTTGATAATCTATGATCTCTTGTCTACACTTGATCTCTGTTGTTCCAGAGTACTCCTGTAAGTTATTCTTCTCCACCCAAAATAAACTGCGTAAGAATTAACAGTCAGCCACAATCAAAAAATCCAGATGAGTGAAAAAAAGTCCAAATTAGTCTTTTTCTGATGTGTGAACTGCACTGGTTTATGGGATATTTTAGCAGCTGTAAGTACTGTTTAGTTTCCAAATTCCCTGGAACACCATGTGTCATCAGTTTGCATGTGAATTTAGCTAAAGTCCAAGGCAATGGTGCACTTCATCCGTGGAAATTGTCTGCAAACCTATTTTCTGTGAATAATGATAAGTTGATACCTCTATTATTTATGCTTTCCCCTTTCTTCTTAATCCCAGCCCCTCTCCAGATAAAAGCTAAAGAACCCAAACCTAACATGTTAGTTTGACATTTAATATGTCCATTTATTTTTATACAAATAGTTGTGCTATGCTTTCATACACCAAAAATGTAAAAATTCTTTCTGTTCTATTAAGCTGCTCAACTCTAAAGCTCTTCAAAGGACCTTTGGGAAAGAAACCCACCAAAACAGTTCTGCAAAGTTGTTCTTGTCTCTTTCTTGTTTATGTTTTCTTTCTTTGATGTACACAAACAGTTCAGGGCAGGGAAAAAATCTTAAAACACTTGGAAACTCAGCAGATGGAAAAAGATAAAGTACAAGAACATCATCAGTAACTGTTAGTCATTAAGTTATACTCTAAGTAAAGCAATTTGTCCAGTGGTAAATTGGTATTTGAGCTTAGAGGAGGAGCTACCTTATGCTGTTGTACTTCCATTTTTGGAATACTGCCCTTTGGATATGGACAAAACGGTCAGTCATTCTGGAGATAGCTTTGGCTCCCAAAGCACTTTTAGTAGTCCTGGCAGCCAGGGAAGGAAAAGGAGTTCCTCTTTCCTGGGTTAACACTGACTTTGGTGCTGTTCCATATTGCCATTATGTAACTTGACAACGGAAAGAAGAGCATCTTCAGCAAGTTTGGGGATGATGTTACAGGGAGTGGGAGCAGTTGACAAGGGTTGGGTAGGGATGCTTTTCAGAATGACTTTGTCAGACCAGAAAAATGGGTTGAGAGAAACCTCATGCAGTTCATTATGGGCGAAATAAAGTTCTAGGATCTAGTTGGAAAAATCTCAGTGCCAGAGTAGAAGGCAGTCCTTGGAGAACAGTGCAGATGTGTAGGGAGCTGAAGAGGAAGAGGAATGCGAGTCAGCAGTGTGACCTTGTGGTGAAGCAGGACCAACTATGTCAGGTCACAGAAAGTGAGCCTGGTAGTGGTCAAACTACACCTGGAGTATTGTCTCCAGTCCTGGGCTTCCAAGTGCAAGGAAGAAATGGAAGAAGTCCAGTTGACTAAGAGGATCAGGGGCCGGCACATATGATCTAAGAGCCTGACAGAACTGTTTTTTTCCAGAAGAGACATCTATAGAGTAACTTATTACTGTTTTATGTTACCTAATAGGGTGATGGAGACAGACCCTAGAGATAAACAACGTTAGCACAAGAGGCAACAGATGCAACTGCAACAAATGACGTTCCAACTAAAGATCAGGGGAAGAAAAACTTGGCATTGGGGTGGTCAAACTCTGGAAGAGGTACCCAGAGGGCCTGGGGGATCTCCATCCTTGGAGGCACTTGGAGATCAATTGCCAAAACCTCAAGCAACTTGATGTAAGCTGGCCTTTCTCTGAGCAGGGCATTAGACTGAGACAGGCTGAGCAAGTTGGGATTGTTCAGCCTGGGAAGAGAAGGCTCCAGGGAGACCTTGAGCACCTTCCAGTACCTAAAGGAGGACCTACAAGAATGATGGAGAAGGACTTTTTATAAGGGCATGCAGTGATAGGACATGGGCTGATGGCTTTAAACTGAGAGTGGGTTTAGATTGGCTATTAAGAGGAAATTCTTTACAGTGGGGGTGGTGAGGCACTGAAACAGGGAGCTCAGAGAACCTGTGGATGTCTCATCCCTGGAAGTGTTCAAGGCCAGGTTGGTTGGGACTTTGAGCAACCTGGTCTACTGGAAGATGTCCCTGCCCATGGCAGGGGGGTTGGAACAAGATGATCTTCAAGGTCCCTTCCAACCCAAACCATTCTATGACTCTTTCAAAACTAAACTACTGCATGAGCTGAGATTAGCGGGTAGTGCAGTTGGAATGGGACAGGGTCTGACAACACTCGTTGGATTGCCTGTTGTGATCTGCAGCTATGCCTCTAAGAGTGTAGATGCCTGGCTGTTTAACTGGAAATGAAAACCTCCCAAAGCATACAGATGGGGGTTTTTAATTACTTCCCCCCTCCCCCCCCAGTAATATGCAATAACACACACAACAGTAGGACAGTGAGAATATGTATTATAAGAGGTGCAACAGTGAAGTAAGTCCTCACTGAAATAATCTTTTTTGTTGGTTGCTGTTCATTGTAAGGCTGATAAAGTAGCTGTTTTGCCTCCTACAGAAGAAAAATAGGCTCAAACTCTTTTGTCTTAGGTAGCAAAAGAAACCATGCGGAGTGTTGTGGTCATGGTTAATGCTCCCTCTAGTTCAGCATGGTAGCTGCAAGAATTTATTAAATTATATTCTCATTGAATATATAATATAATATGTGGTACTATATCTTGAGATATCTCCCTTGGTCTTTTAGTTACTGTTGTCTTTTGTCCTGAAGGAACTGTAAACTTAATATAGAATTTATTCTTGATCACTCGTTTTTCATTTTTCCTTCTAAGTGCCCAGGTACATAATAAAATACCATAATAGCTCTAGGATTCAAATCTTGCAAATATTCCTCGTGTGGGAGCAGCAAATACGATAGCTGTTATGGCTTGGTATTTATTGTCTTGATTTTTGGATTGATTTTCCAGATTCAGGTATCTTCTTTGAAAGACTCTTACAATAATATCATCATACAGATAGAGTTTCAGTTCTGGAAGAGGTAAAACTTCATCATTTCCACCACCCCTCTCCCCTAATTCCCCCCTTCCCAATCTCAAGTCAGTCATGGTAGTTGATAGAAAGGCTTAACAAACTATTTTGACAAATGCCTGGGACATGTTGCAAGACCATAAAGATGTTCAAGCCCTGTACAGAAAAGTTCAAAGAGATCCTTAGAGAAGGCAAAGCTGAACTGTGGGTTTTTTTGTTGTTGTTATTGTTTTTTTGTTTTGTTTTGAGGTTTTTTTTGGGTGGTTTGCAAAGACTTTTCTTACTTTTAAAGGTGTGAGTGTATACCACAGAGCTCTCTTCTGGCTGCAATATCTTTCCACCCGCAATTGATTTCAAAGTCATAATGAGGATGCAATGCCCTGAACCATAAAAAATTAGGAAGCAACTAAAGAATAAGTAGCAGTGTTTGCAGTCTAAAATGGTGAGTCAGAGTCATGGGTGTATGCAGCCATGGACTTGGCAAAATGCTGGCTGTCCAGAATCTGCAGTAAAGGGAGAGGGATCCAAATTAAAGTGGGTATTTTTTTTGTGTGTGCGTGGTTTGTTTGTTTGGTTTTATGTCATTGATCATCTAAACACTTCTGTATTTAAAAGCAAATTTAGGCAAAAACTTTTCTAGTGTCTGTTGGCTGAATAGTGATATAGACAGCATGAAGATTTTGGCATGAAGTAAACTTGAAGATCTTTTGTGCTTGTTTAGATCTGAGAGCTATATCTACTTTACTTGACTCTTGCTGCATGAAAAAGTCTTGTGTGCTGCCACTGCTGATGAATATTTTACCATTTTAATTCAGAGGGACACATGCAGAACATACAAGAGTAAGGGCAATCAGATGTTGACAGCCTGATGTGATTTGATCATGGTTAATAATAACTCTGCAGGGCCTGGCTGGTTTATAGACTTCAAACCAATCAACCAAACAGCCTCACCACCACACCCCAAAAAATGCTCACCTCCTCAATATGAAAAAAACTTCTGTGCTTGTTTGCGTGTTGGTGTTCTCTAGCAGCTCCCCTTTAGCTTTCTTGCTTGCAAGTCTGAGCCAAATTACGGATTGGACTGGATGAGCTTCAGTTTTTGTTACCAGATTTTTCTGTTTCAAGGACTTAGGGTTTTTTTTTTCCTGCTGGTGACTCCACTGAATCTGATGTTGAGTAGATGAGTCTAAAATTCTGCTAAACTACTGCTTCCAGAACACCTGAAGCTTTGTCCCTAGCTATGATGTAGAGTATGAGCTACGCAGTCTAAAAACGAAATACGCCTTCATTTTGGTTGTTTATTCAAAAGAAAGTTTATTGAGTATGATAAAACATACCTATTGTTTTATCATTTCTCTGGAAATGGGAGAGACCATGGTGTGAACATAAAAACATTCCTCTGAACACACTTTTGCTTATTTTGGGTTAGAGGTTGGTAGCCTTCCCAAAGTACAGGCCCTTGGCAGACTTTTGTTTCAATATTCAGTGGAGATATATTCTGTCAAAAAGTGAAAGGAAAATAGCAAGAATATTTACCATCATGTACTGTACTTAACCATAGGCTTCCTGTATATCCCAAAAGAACTTCAGATCTTTCTGCTTCCACGTCTAAACAGCACAATCCCTCATATCTCCAGTCAGACTGCTGAGGAACACAGTGAGGCTTCTTGTGGTTTACAGTGTCCTCATAGTCTAAATAACTGTGACTTGAGTCTCCTTCAGCTATTTCTTTAGTGTTTCCTGAAGTCTTGGTGCAAACAAAATGGTTGAATTTTCCTTTTTAAAATAAAGTGTTGAGCAGTCTCTCCCTCCATTAAATAAGCAACATAGGTTGTTTCTCTAGCTGCCAGCTGCTGCTTTAGAGGGAGGTGGTAAAGGTACAGGATGTCTGTTGTGTTGCAGAGGAATGTATTTGAGGTCAATTTGGCAGTCTTCCACTACTGCTGTGCTGTGTTGAGTCAGCTGAAGTATTTATATCCATTTTTAGCATCACTTCTGATAAATTACTAATGTACATGTCTTTGCTGTGACAACTGCATGTCTTAAATTTGAGTGTGGTGAATTTCTTCTGAGTTGAGGAGTGGACGCATTTTGGAGATTGGTTGTTTTGCCTCATGTAGGACTGAGTTAAAAATCTTTTCTGGGGTTCTCTGCCTCCATTTTGCAGCTTCCAGGTATAAATGTCACAACTTATTAAAGTCTCTACTTGCTATGGAATAGAGGAACTGATTAATGGCTGAATCTGAAACCTGTTAGACTGCAGATTTTGCTATATTATGTCCAATGGCACTATGGGATTTCCTTAAAATTAGATTACAATTTACTGACACAATGGAAATGGACTATTTCAAGAGGGAAAAAAAGATCAGTCTCACAGTGTAGCCTTAATTTTTTGTCATAAAGGGCTTAATGCAAGTTTAAATAAAATAACCTAAGTTTAAATAAATGGCAATGTAATATATGATATAATGCTACTGTATTCTAAGTAACTCTGGTCCAGATGAAGAAGTGCTCTTTGTAGACTGTTGGATGCAGCTGTTTTCTTGTTGATGGCAGCAATCACTGCTAATGGTTAAGGTGCTGAATTAAAGGTAACTCTGCAAAGTGAAAAGCACCATTTTTCTTTCATTAATTTCTGTTCAGCTACCATTTCCTCCTATAACCTGAAGTTTCAAGAAGAAAGAGTGTGAAAATTTAGTGTTTCTGCTGTTAAAGTTGCAGGAGGCTGCTAGAAGCAACATGACCAAAAAGATCATTATAATTCATACTGAGCTTTCAAATAATAGCTTCAGGGCTTGAAGGAAAGGGTAAGAAGGGTTTCTGGGTGAGACAGTGGACAGCATTAGAGATGATAATGTTTAAACTCCATTTTTTTTATGGGAATGCTGAGGATCTTAGCCCTGCCAGTAGTTAGGAGAAAATGAGAGAGTGGTTGACTTACTCTAGTAGCATTACGTGGCTTTCTACCAAAGAACCATTTCAAACAAAATGTATAAATTCCTTAACCGAACCATCTGGCTGAACTGTATTTTTCTTTCTCCTCTATTAAGCTGAGGTAGGCGTAGTCATGCTTTTGATGATGTAGTTCTCACAGCCATCTTCCCAGGATGAATTAGGCATGTCAATTATGTTTCAGGGCTGAGCATTGGACTACGTGCTCTCCTATTATTTCTTCCATTCATGTACTTATAGGACTTTCTTTTGATCATTAAATGTCAATTTTCACTTCATGAAAGCAGCAGTGCAGTAGACACGTGATCCCCTTTTTGTTTTAGCTCCTAGTGCCTTCTGATTTAAAAAAATTATCAGTTTGAGGAATGGACTTCTAAAGAAGCTGCATGGAGTGGGTAGTGTGACAAGTGAGTATCTGGCTGTCTAGAGAGCTGCTGGCATCATCCATGCCTGATGCTTTGGGATTTTCTTTTAAGAGTCTCTTTTTTTTATTGAGACCTGCTGGAAAATGCCAGGTCTTTTTATTCTGCCGGGAAATTCTCTAATACCATTTCAATAATGTAATATTCAATGCAGGAAAGAGTCAGGAGGTTTTGGCAGTCACTGCTTACTTGTTTCTATGCTGAATTTTGCATAGCACAAATATGTAACAGTAGAAGAGTCAGAGGCCTTCTGCTGAAGTTGAGTATAAAGACCACAACAATGAGAAGCAACAGTGGAAGAGCACCAAATGCAAAGCATTAGATTGTCTTGTTTGCAAGTTTCCTGCTACTGGAAAATAATAACTCCCTACTAGACAGTTTATTACTGGGAAAAGAATAGCGAGGTTATAAGTGGAAGCAACTTATACAAATCCTTTCTCTGGATTTTTTTCATGCGCTTCTAGCTCCTTACAGACTAAAATACAGAACTGCTCTTCTGCATGGAGTGACAGCCATTCTGCATTGCCAGAGCTGCTCAACATTTCCTTAAGAAGTGAGGGCTCCTAAAAGGTCTGAAGGATGTGACTAGAATATAGCTACATTGCTGTGGAATAGAAAATAGCTATTCTTGGTGGCACTGAGGCAAGCCAGTCCTGACGTGTAAGGATTTTTTCTTTATAAAGAAACATTGCAAAGATACGTTTCCTTTGACTTAGGTGCCCACTCATACAATCTGCTGTTAGTACGTGTTGAAATATTTTTTGTTGCTTGTTTCCTGAGCTATGTCACTAAGTTATGAAATTCAGAACTTCCTTTTTTGTAGAATGAGTTGATAATGCTCATTCTGTGTCCAGTTTAAGGACTGTCTCTTAGATGAGTAGAGTTACTTGCACAAAATCATTGGAATGTAAGGATTCCTGTTCGGGGTAATGGCATTCCTATATAAGACATGGGTAACTGTAAGTAGATTTTTTTTTTTTTTGGCTTTTTCTTTTTCTATTAATAGTTTACTGCATTTGAAGTAAATATATGTCCTCTGGGAGAGGCTCAGAAGTATCTGAAAATCATGATATATGTAGTTTTTGTCATCCCGGCCTGTAGCTGATATACGTATAGGTCTCTTCTAAAGAATCAGAAATCAGTAGGAGGCAAGTAAGTTCTCTAGTAGCCTGTGATCAAACTTTTCTATGCAGGAGTGCATTCTGCAGTCTGGATCTAGTTTTTCTGCTAATATCAGTGAGAGCTTGTTTCTTGCCTTTGTTGAGGAACAAGTCATCTGCCGGCGTCCAAGTTGCACTAAACTGAATTCTCATTGCTTGGGTGAGCAGGGGCGGAAGCAGAACAAGAGTGTCTTGATCCAAGGCAGCCATCCCCACAAAGAGAAATAGAACCTTGTGACCTTCCTCACAGCACGCAATGGATTTGTCTTCACCTCTGAACTCTAGTTTCTGACACTCTCCTGACTACTCCTTCCTATTTTTGTGTCACATGCAGTCCCGGAGTAGTGATGATCTTTGCAACTGTGGATGGCAGAGAAAGGGTGCGTGTCACTGCAGCCCCCCCACATCATTACCGCCCTTGCAGTGCATTGCCAAATGTTCTGTTTTCCTGGAAGTGAAGTTTAGATAATACTTACGTCTGCTAGAGTGGCTATATTCTGGCTGTTTAAAATGTAAGTACAGGCAGACTGGATCGAAAGTATGTTGCTTTAGTGCATATCTGCACACATTTAAACTACACTGTATTACTCAAGGAACATAAAAATGCAGTTAAATATTCATCTCTGTTTGTACTGCGTTCTTTTGACTCATTTTGTTCACCAGTGCAAAGACAATCAAAACCTCAAAAGTGTCTCCAAATTTTTTTTTTTTCAGTGAGCAAGATCAGTTTATTAGTTCTGCTTTGTGTGTATATGTGTCAGTCATTACTCATTTCTCAGAATGTGTAGAGGTCTTTCTTTGTACCTATGTCTTGATACATGCTGGTTATTTTTTTTCCTGATCCTTATGTATAGTAAGTGCAATTAAAAACAAACTATGAAAAGTGTAGACCTTTCAAGGTACTGGAGTGACCCGCGTCCTAATATCCTTTGGTGGCTCCTAATAACAAAATAAAATCCTTGCAAGATCCCTCTTTGCTGTATGTTAATAGCAGTAATAATACAAGCCTTCACAAGGTGCTTACTGCAAATAATGCTGTACAGGAATAGGCTATACTGGGCTGATTACTTTTATTGAAAATAATAAAATAAAGATCACCTGTGGGTTTGTGCTGTATGCCCACAATGCCATAAATCTGTCATGTATCCACCTGGAAGCCCCAACTGGGACCAAAACCCCAGCATTCATCAGACTTTTCTAAATAGTTTCTGACAAAACCTCTTTTTTTCTGGCAGCTGTGAAACTGTTTGCTTCTCCTTGTGGGAGGAGGTAGACTGCAAAGAAATCTCTGAGCCACTGAAATATAAACAAAATAAAACCAGGAGTATTTTAGGTGACTCCAGAGGAATACCTAGTTAGTGTTGGCCTAAATGGTACTGTAAATTTGGGTTGTAAGGAGCTAACTCTCTTATGTGAGCTAGCATGGGAGGTATGTGGAACTTTGGGTTTTGTTGGTGTTGTCTTGGCAGATACCTGTAAATCCTGTGATGCTGCTTTTCCTTCCCCTTGTCAGTGGAGCTGTCAGCATGGAAGGAGCATGCTCTGTGTCTGCCTTATCAAATACCCCAGCCTGGTTTCTTTAGATGACTTCCTGCTGGCTGATCTGTTGACCTGCAGAAGGAGCTTCTGGCTGGAGAAGGGGCAAGGTGTATCATGTTGTTGTTCAGAAAGCTGTTCCAGACTGCTCAGGAAAGTGTTTGTTTGTGTTGGATCTGGCACATGTGTTTCTAGACCATGGAAATCTGTGGCAAAGCGGTGCCTGATGAGTTTGGAGAGGAATTTAAATCAAGTCAATGTGTGTTGTGTGAGTGGATCTGCTAAATTCATTTTGAGGTTTTTTTCTCTATTCTTTGCCACTAATAAGTTAGCCACCTGCAGTGGGCTAAAGCGTAACGATGTAATATTTAGTACAGCTCCTGCTGCATACCTCAGACTACCTCCACATAGTCTAAATTCAAGTTCTGGAGTTATAACAACTTTTTTCTTTCTGAGTTTAATTGATGAAGTATGAGAGCTTCCTGTATCTGCATGGAGGAGACCAGCACACTGAATACCCATAACATCTTGAATTATTTAATTATGGTAGCATTGGTTTTTCTGCACTTCCTTACTCTCTTACTCTTTGTGGTCTTTATTGTAGGATACAGAGGAGAGAATGGTACAGGCTATTTTTCTTCCAGAGATGCCATTTCTATCTTTGGTTTCAAGTTCTGCCAGGAGTTGTTCAAGCCAGGGTCAAAGAGCAGTCCTGGAGTTCCTGTCCTGGTTAGAGGATAGAAACTCTTTAGCAAAGCCTAAAGAGAAAGGAAAGCCCCGTGGTCACAGTTTCCACCCTTGTGCTACTCTGATGTCTGCTCTGCTCTAATTGGGAACTTAACTGGTAAATAAAGGGCGCAGAGCAGAGCCCCTGGGGTAAGGCTCTCCCCCAGAGCTGGATTTACTCTTGCATTGCTCAGAACCACGTCCAAAGAGCTGTCTCTGATCTCTCTTTGAGCCTTGTGAGTCTGAGCTTCGGCTGGCTTAGCTGTCAGACGCTGAATGTCAAACCTAGGAGTCTGCTGCTTTTCCATGGAAACACTCTATGAGATTGCAGAAATAATCAGGCGTGTCTGGAGGTTGCTGTACCCTATTGTTGGATGCTTCCAGACACTGAACTGAATTGTCCCACCTTGACAGACCGAGTTTTCAGTGAAATCCTCTCTGCTTTTGTCATCTCTCTTGCCTTTTTTTTTTTTTTTTTTTTTTTATTACATGCAATATGGTGCCAGTTTTTTTTCTTTNATAGACTGCAATAGTGTCACAGTTTATTCTGCTGTTGTAATATGAGCCTCTGGATGTTGTCTTTCCATTTCTGTTTGTTCACATCTTCCAGGACCAGCTCTTATCCTCTTGCTTCTGGGTAGGTACCACCAGTATGAGCTTTCTCATGCCTGGTATGTGCAAGGCCCGAGCTGCATTATGCTCTCGAGGGAGACTGAGCAATTGCACGTTCTCCTTAACAACTCTTCCGTGCACTACATTTTACTGTTGACATAAAAATAACTCAGTGTTTACAGCAAAAAAAGTTCTCTTAACTATCTGTATCTTTTTATCAGCTATTTCCAAGAAGCTTTTCTTTACTACAGAAAGGGATTCAAATCTAGAGCCTTTGGGTGGATGGATTTTTTTTTTTTTTAAATTACGTTTTACACAATTTACTTTTCATAATACTTGAAAATTAGGTTAATTGATGTGCCTGGCTAAATCTAGATATACTTTGGTATTGGCTTTAGGAACAAACAATGTCTTTTCTGCAGGCATTACTAACTTGGAGGCACTATTGCCAGTGGGAGTGGTGCCATAAGCTATTTGGAAACTAAAGCAATTCTGGTTTATGGAATGTGTTTGAGTGTATTGGGCTGATGTTATGCCTGATCTGAAAATAACTATCTTTGGAGACGTAACAGTAAAAGTCTGGCTTTTTCTGTATCATTAAGGCATTCATTTTCATAACTTGAAAGTTATTCTGGAGAACTGCCTATGAAGGAAGGATAACTTTCAGGCTTGTACACTGAATAGGTCACTAAGATGGCCTAGCATGACTTCTGTCCATGTTTCTTTGTTGTCCCTTAATGATGGTTGCCAAAAATAAACGTCCACAGAAACAGCTGTTGTACAGCTGGAAGAATGACTGCTGCAGTGGATGGAGACAGTCCGTGTCATTGAACTGGTGAGAAGCTGCTGTCCCTGCTGCTAATCCCACTTTTGTGAGCAGTAACAGTTTGGAAGTGAAAGGTTTATCACTCGAAACATTGACGTCATGTTAATCAAACAACGCCTGTAAGAGGAGAAGCAAAACAGTTGCTGCCCTTTCTCCCATGCCCAGCACACACATCCTCCGAGGTTATGTGGGCACCCTCTGAAGGGGAAAGAAATGCCACAGTCTTGTTCCTTGTGACACTGAGGAAGCACGTGGCAACGTGAAACCGCGCGACCTGAAAACACTGTGGAAATCAAGGGAGTGCAACTCAGAAGGCTCGAGGTCTCCATTTGCTGTGCATCTGCAGAGGTGCTGCTCAGGAAGCGTCTGTTGTCTGCAGGGCTGAATTAATTGCTTTCCTTCTGCAATGTACCATGGATTTTATGAAAATTGTCAATTGAGGTAAGATGGGAGGAGCATCTCAGACCAAGGTGGAAGCCTTAGTCCTTCTCAGAGGTCTTTTCCAACCCAGCTGATTCTATGATTTTGTCCTTATCCAGGGGAAAAAAAAAAAAAAAGTTAAATCTTGGGATTTGGGGAGAACAAGAGGAAATTTTCTCAAATTTCAGCCCTTATACTTGCTTACAGAATATTTTTTTTTTAATACTCTGGAAAATGTCGACATCCTGTTTCCCTTGAAGTGAACTTCCTCAATACTAGATGGTTAGTTAAAAGAAAGATGGTGAAGTTAAAAGAAACACATACATATTTTGTGCCCCTGTACTCGGCACTGGTGGGGCCGCAGCTTGAATCCCGTGTTCAGTTTTGGAACCCCACGCTACAGGGAGGACATTGAGGTGCTGCAGCAGGTCCAGAGAAAGAGCAATGGGGCTGATGAAGGGTCTGGAGCACAAGCCTTACGAGAAGCTGCTGAGGGAGCTGGGGGCGTTCAGTCTGGAGCAAAGCAGTCTTAGGGGAGACCTTCTCTTTCCCTAGAACTACCTGAAAGGAGGTTATAGTGAGACGGGGATCAATCCTTCTCCAGGGTAAATGGTGACAGAACAAGAGGAAATGGCCTTGCGTTGCATTAGGGGAGGTTTAGTTTGGCTATTAGGAAAAATGTCTTCACTGAAAGGATGGGCAGGCATTGGAAGAGGGAATTGGTGGAATCACCATCCCTGGAAGCGTTCTAAAACTGTGTGGATGTGACACTTGGGGACATGGTTTCGTGGTGAATACAGCAGTGCTGAGTTAACAGTTGGACTCAATGGTCTTGGAAGTCTTTTCCAAGCTAAACAATTCTGTCAGTCTGTGTTCATACTGAAGTTGGTTTCTTTTTAGAAACAAAGGTGATACTGTAGTAGGGAAGATCAATGGTCTATTGTTTTGCTTTATGTCTGACAGCAATGTGCAGTTGGTACAACTGCCAGAAGTTCCAAGGTTGCTTTAGTAGAACTCTAAAAAATGGTATGACAGATGGACAACAATTCAAACCCATGCACGTGTGAGGCCTGGCGTCCCTTACATAGATGCTGTGGTTGGCTTTATTTACACAGCTTTCAGATCTTATGCAGGGAATGGAGACTAACTGCTGTCAGTATGCCTTATTCTCATTTCATATAACTTGTTTTAGGTGGATAGATTTTTAAGTTGTCATCACCAAAAAACCCCAAACCATATCCGATTTGAAAAACATACATTTCTAAAGCCTAGTTTGAGTCTTCATCAGCCTGAATAAAGTGCCAGAGCCTTGGTCTATCAGATGGCAGCTGGGGCTGGAAAAAGCTGAAGCACATGGTGTCATTGTTATAAAAGACAATCCTTTCAATGGAATCAATTCAGGAGACAGGATGTCAATATGTTGTTTATTTTCCATTCATATCTTCCAGCTAAAACCAATTTATTCCTAAACGTCTTTCTGGCTCAGACTCTGCCAAATCAAAAGGGGAGATGGCTAAATTTTATTTTCCTCATTCACCCTTCCTCAAAATCATTTTGGAGGTGCTGTTTTCCTCTCTCTCTTTCAAGTAGTTTGACTAAAACTTCTGTCATATGTACAGAGGATACTTTTTTTAGTGTTGCTCCATATAACTTCCCTATTGGTTCTGTCAAAAACTGTAGTGCATCCCACCTCCCATTTCTATGTGTGATGGCTGCTCCATGTAGTTTATTCATTTTTTTCCATTGTATCTGTGTAAAATCAGACTTGATAATGAAAGAAAATCCAAGTAAAAAGCTGAAATGGATCCTGACTGCTGTTGCCCTTCATTCTGTTAGCAATCCTCCTATAATGAGTACAGCTCGTACTTATTCAAGAACAGATGGTCTAAGGGTTTTTATGGTGTAGGGAACAGGTTTTCCAATGCCAGAATTGCTTATAATATTTCAGTAAACAACATAATTTTTAAATACAAAGTTAGAATTAACATAAATCTAGAAAACTGCTTTGTAGGAGGTCTCTTTCATGAAGGAAACAAGACTGAAACTGAACTTGAATCCCTATAATTTTGAAGTCAGTTTGCCAAGAATTGTAATTGCTCCATTTTTTCCCCCCAGAAATGCATAAATACATAAAATCTATTAGTATATAAAAACTAATTTCTGAGCCATGGTCCTTATTTTTAAGAGGCAAAACGAGATATGCTACTGGTGTTTCATGATGCCTAAATGCTGAAAAATTTTTATTATTACTGATTGGCGAGTTAAATAGGATATTGGCTTCCTTCCTTACTTTATTTTACCCTTGTTGCTCGTGGGTAATTAGGTTTGGTGTCCATGTTTGCTTAAGAAGTTTTTGATGATGTAAAGTTTGCTTATTTAGAGAAAGAAAATGGATTCAAATTAGCAGCACGAGTCAGAATGATCTAGTCGTGGAGGGCACGTTGGCAGACCTGGGTTTGGTCCCATGCCTGTCACCAGTACCTGCAGTGCCCTTGTGAGCTCTCTGAGTCCCCTCTGAAATCTGGGTCCTCTTCAGCTCCCTGTGGTGTCAGCAGTAATCTGAAAGGCTTCCAGCGTTAATGCAGCCAGCAGTTTAGTAGTGATGCCTCTTACCAACATGAACTTCGTTGAGCTTCCTATGAAACAAAACTAACATCCCTGTGCAGTGAGGATGAGGGAAACTGGAAATTTGGGCCTAAGGAGAGAGGAAACTTTTGAGCTCCAAGCCTGGAGCCGCCCACAGGAGAAAGGGGTATTTTTTTGATGGTGGGTTCCGGCAAAGGGTTTTTCAGTCTTTTACAGAAACAAACACTGCTTTGCAGGACCAGTGACAAGACTGGTGTCATCAGGGGAGAAAGGAAAATGTTTTCCCTTCCTCAAAAGAACATTTTGCTAGACCTAAGTTAGCAGGCAGGAACCTGAAGTACAAATTTGGCTTGCGTTTAAGTAAAATTACCCACAATTTTTTGATACACCATTAGTCATAAGCACTGAGTGGTTTTGAGAGTGAAGGAGAGAAAGTTTGAGTGAGTCAACAGGCTACTGGCTGCATGCTGTTGTACATCCAGTGTTTCAAACCTTAAAGAGACATGGTCCTGTGCAAATCATCAGTATTTAAAGGCCTTGATATGTTCTCTCAAAGCCCTCTTATTTTGCAGACAAGATCATTATCAGTTGGACTTGAAAAGCCACCTCCCTTTTTCCCTCCAGACAACATCAGTGGGAATTCACTGAGCTGGTGCACACCACTGCTGTAGGTGTGCAGCTGAGCAGGATCTGGCCCAGTGAGAGCAAAGGTTTCAGGCACACCTTTGATGTGAAAAAATAAAAGGCTTTTCCAGACACGCCTCCCCTGGCAGCCTGGTCATGCAGCAGAGAGACAGGGTGGTTTTGGCTGCTGCTGAATCAGCATTGGTCTCGGCAGATGTGGAGTAGATAAGCCTGGCAGAAGCTCTAAGACCAAAACAGAGGGTCTGTGAAGTTCTTGTTGAGCAATAGATGATATTATTCTTGAGGGGAGCAGTTTTGAGGTCCAGGGGGTAGAGATCAGGCAGCCAATGCTTCCACCGTGCTGAAATCAAACCCATTCAGGGGAAGTAAGCCTGCCTTCAGAAAATCATTTTGTCAGGGGAAAAGCAGGTCCCAGCTAATTTCTCTGAACGCTCCGTTTTAACAGCAAATAGAAACTCTCGGTGGCTTCATCTCCATCTTAGCGAGTGTTTTACCCCCATTTCCCCCTGCACAACGCGGGACTAGGCAGTGTCAAGGTTAAACCTGGTCGCAAGCTTTTGTTAAGGTGCCGTGCCTGCCTGCTTGCGAAGGCAAGGCACCTGCCAGGCATGCCCAGTCAGCCCTAGGAGCCGGCTCTCCCTGCGCTCAGGCTTTGGGAGGCTGCAGCACAAAGAGCGCTTGTTGCCCCGGTCCCCGGGAGTCTCCCAGTGCTACCACTAGCTGGGGAGGACTGGTTACCATGGAGGCTGCCATCTGTTCACTCCCTGCTGGAATGTGATTATCCTCGCTGGGTTGGGAACCAGCAAAAGCAGGGGAGCGTGTGCTGTCGGCAATTATCTGCAATGGAGTGCGTTAATGGCAGGCTGGAATTAGCTAGCTGGAGGAGCACATAAAAGGATTTTATCAAAACTATTAATGATTTCTAGCCAAGAGGAGTAAGCTTTTTGCGAGGTCAGTACTAAATTCATTCTTTATGCAGGTAATTTTTAATTGGTGTGGTGGCTTTATGATTTAAGGATGGCAGCACCACGGAAATAATGCTTATTGTTAAGAGGGTGTGTGGGGGGATTGTGTTTTAAGGATCTTTGTTTGTCTGTTTCAGTTCAAGCAGTTTAATTTGGGGTTGTTAAAGTATTAAGTCAGAACAATAACTGGCCAAACTGACCCAAATGGAGCAATTCGTATCTCTTGTCTTTATGAAATGCTGTTTGCTGCCAAATCTGTTTGATTTACATGTCTTTTCACGCTGATTGCATTTTGTCTGAGTGGTTTCTTTTTGGATGTGGTACGTGTTTGGTTTTCGTTACTGGTATGAAGGGTGAGACGAGGGAGAAATGTTCAAGCAGAGCTGGTGATACAATGGATGTTTAGGGTGTTTTATGCAGTTTGCTCAGAGGAAGCAGCGTAAGGGAGGCAGAATGCAGGACCAGGTTTTCCACTCTTCGTTCCCACCCTCTGCCCCTCTTTCTAACTCAGCAACTGACCAAACACTTTGGACTCTCTCTTACAGAGCTTAATTGCATGGAGGCTTCACATGAGTTTTCAGAATATTCTGCAAATATTGTGACTGTTTTGATGGCAAGATTTCATTTAAAGGGGAAAATAAAATTAGAAGTATATGCTTGTAAGGTTTTTGTGTCCTATAAAAGACTTTTTTTGTTGTGTTTTAGGAGCAAGGAGTATTATGTTTTTTCATTATAAATGCATGATGAACATTTTAGTGCAATTCAGATTACTGACTTAAACGAGGGGCATTTAAATTTTGCACCCCAAATAGACAAAGTGTTACTTCAGCAGATGCTTTTAGTCACATATGGGCTTTCCCTTTTCAAATAAAGGTCCTATGCTGCATCCCTCTTACCAGAACTGCCATTTTTATTTGGTGCAGGGGAGGACACTATTAGAGGCTTTTAACTAAAACTGTGTCAGTCCTAATTCAACCTATTTGCCCTCTGCTTTTATGCACTGAAAATGTCAGTATACTGGAGTCTGGAAGAGAAGTTACTGACAGAGTTAATAAGTCACAATTGCAACATATTTGCCTAGGATAAATTTTTAACCTACAAGATGCTTTCCAAGTCTTGGTGCCAAACAAAAGTGCGCGTGGGAGGTTGGGGGGGATTTTTATTTCTTTGAGTACTTTAACTGTTTGTGGTGTGTGAGCTTTTCTTGTACTCGTGGGAGGCTGATGTACGTGCATGAAGTCCTTTCAGACTTTTATGTTACACTTGCACATTGGTGGAACTGGGCGAGCACTCTTAATGGAAGCTGTATCATCTTATACTTAAAAAAAAAATACAAAAAAACCCCCCAAAAAAACCAAACACGTGAAAACCCACACGTTTTCTTTTAACCCCTTCCTTTCTCAGAATTTAGCTATTGCATTGCCGTTCGAGTGGGTGATTTGTGCAAAACTTGCCTTTAATGGGCTGCAGGGGACTTGTTCGCACGTGCAAGTCAGCCGTCTGTAACTGCGTGGTTAAAAAGAGTGCAGGGGGCAGATTGGCTTTTGTGCTTGGAAAGAGATTAGACTTTCACCCTTCAGATGCTGCGCTGGACCGAGCTGGAGGGAAAGGCAACCACCCCAAGGTTATGCTGGCGTGGGATGACTTTCTAGGAAGGTTGCTGTTGCCCATAGGATTCACTGTCCCTGTGTGTGTGAATTACAGTCTCATTGGCAGGTCTTCACAGATAGCAACAGTCATATCGACATAAAGGTAAAGGCTTGTATAGCCTTTCCAGATTGCTAACTGGTGGTGTGTTGAGAAGCTTGTTTTTCCACTGCCTTTGCTAAACCTGTTTCAAGGATAAATAGGGGACTTTACATTCTGCATTCTCCAGCTCTTATTAATATTCTCTGACAAGCACTATGCAAATGTCCAAATAGTCTTCAGCAAACAATTCTTTTATTTCTGTCTTGTTTGGTGTCTGTTAGTTACTTATTTTTGATTATTAAATTTTACTTTAGGTCACTAGGTCAGTGTTGATTTGTGGATGCAGGATTTAAAGGCTAGACACTCTTTAATCCATTTGAGCATCTGGCCTTTCATAGTAGACATCCCATTTCCATTTAACAGAGGAGTTGTTAAATGTCTCTTGGAAACTAATTTTTTTTTTTTTTTTTAAAAAGAGACTGTTTTTTTTAATCTTTGGTAGATTATTACAAGTGGCTCTGATGTTCATGCTTAATGGAAACAAATGATTGTCAGTGTAATCTGCTACATGATCTCTTGAAGGAGATTTATTCTAAAATACAGGCTTTGGAGACCAGCAGAGGTGATGGGTCATACTGAGTAGTGATTTGTTTTGGATTTTTTTTAGGAGTGTAAGCTGTATTTAGGTACTTCGTCTCACGAAAAAAAAAAAAAAGGGACATTTTTAATAAACTCCCAACTAAATAGTGTCTAGAAATACAACCAAGTATATAGTGGGCTCATAATAACCTTGTTTATGATGTCTTCCATGCTAAGCTTTCAGGAACTTGTCATTAAATGGTAAAATCCTGAGTCAATATATAGGAAGCTGGCTTGCGCATAAACGATCACAATTGTTTTCTTCAAACAGACAAGTCTTTCTGCTTTTCACTTGACACATGACTGTGGAATGCTGTTTGACATGTCTTGGATTTATTTATACATTGTGTTTGGGTTGCTGCTCGGTGGAGGTTTAAACGTGCTTGGTTTTCAAGACACTTTTTTTTCCTGCTGTTTTCTTGTGTGTAGTGAACATTAAAACAAACAAACAAATCAGCCCAGGCTCCTCACTGTCTCCTTACAGCAGCATGGCTGCTGCAAGGTTAAAGCCTGCAGCTCTCTCTGAAGGGCCAACTGTTTGAGAAAGTCCTGGTGCCTGTTTACAAACTGTTCTCTTTGCAGCTCCCATCAAATAATGGAGTTCTCCCGGCGCTGGATGTGGGAGGATAAACCTGCTGACACAGGCACTGCTGCTGTTGGTCTGTTCGCTGGGCCTTAGTCATGTAAAATTGCTGATGCCTTTTATGCTTTGCATGGGTGGGGTCAAAATGCAGGCAGTAACACCTTTTCTCTTGATGCTGGAAAGGAGCTGTGCCAGATTTTAGCAAACACCAAATTTGTTGAATTTGTTCCGAAGCACATCGCCATACTAAACTAGTGCAGTGAGACAATGAGTAACCAAATGGGAGAGACTGGCAATGTCCAGATTTAGGATACGTTTTTTAGCCTTTTCAAGGGGGGGCTTGCATTTAGTACAGAGGTACTTTTGTCCTTCTTGGAAGTTCCACCTTGTTGAGGTGCCTAATTGGAGAACCTGAAGACTCGGAGCTCTTCTGCAAATGATTTCAGAAAATATTCCTCCCAGGTAATTGTTATTCAAAGTTGGGAGAAGAACAGGGTGGGGAGAAATGGCTGCATGCCAGCAACAGAATGTCGAGAACAGAGAGTGTTTCTGACTCCTTTTTTCCAGTTCATCCAGTTGCTCTTACTATATAATTAGCTGTTCATTTTAAGTATAAAAATACTCCTTGGACTGACAGAGACATGGGAATTGTTTACTTTTTGATGAATATCTCAGCGAAGTAAGTCCTTGAGTGCACTTGGGAATGTGGAGCTCAGGACTGGAAGGAGCCATTTGGTCACTGAGGGGTTTTTGTGGGGGCTTTTCCCTCAGTCATAGGTAGCCATTTGAGTTACATACCATTTGAATTTTCAGTAGGCTTCTCTTCTGGCTCAGTGGGAATCGCAGGCTCTTACTGGCTACGGGAAGCAAACTTTAAGCAGAACTTTAAACTGTACTAAATGATGAAAAGCCAGTATTACACTGTACTTCAGAAAGAGTCATGAGATTCCTGTTAGTAGTATAAAACTTAAGCAGGCACTTTGAGACATTAATTCTACTAGAAGGGTGATGCTTTCTGGGCTCAACAGCCACAGTCAGTCTCCAGTGCTTCAGAAAAATGGGAACCCAGAGCAGCCAGATTTTGAATCAGAGGGAAGAATATTCATCTAGTCCTGACAGATGGTGGTAGAAGTGCTTTTCCAGCTGCTGATCTGTGGAGGAACCTTCAGTGCAGTTTCTTTTGTACTTGTTCATGACTATCTGTAGACATTTACTGACTTGTGTATTCTTCAGACTGTACTTTTAGCTGTGGTTTTCCCACAGAGGCACTTCACCTTCATGAAGAGGGTATGGATGCAGCTAACCCTGCTATTAAACAGTGTTGCAACTTGTCTGTTCCACTTCTACTTGCTGTAACACTTGCTAAAAAAAAACATAATTCCACCTTCAGCTGGCCAGTTATGTGGCGTTGTGGTTATAGTTCCGAGTACCTGTTTTAGATTTGGTAGCTAATATTGAAACAAAATATCATGAAAGCTTTTTTTAGGAAAGACTTGTGAACTGGGGATGGAGGCTGAGGAAGACCTGAATTACAGTCTCTTCTACAACCAAGGGTTTTGTTTTGTAGGCATTGAGTAATGCCATGGGTAGGGTGGTGTATTCCCTGGAGTGGTGCCGAGCATATCTGCTGTTTGAGTAGTAGAGGGAAAATTAGCTGAAGAGCTTGTAATATTACTTGAAAGATCAAGTTGATTTTGTAATGAGTTATTCCTGCAGGGCAAGACCTGAACTTCTCACTTGGAATTTTTCCTCCTAGTATCTCCTCCTCATCCCAGCATCCTTTGTGGGCTCCTACACCCCTGTCCCATTTTGTACACAAGTTCATATTTATTTTAGTTTTTTTGCTCTCCTCCTTTTCTTAAGGAGGTCACTGATGCTCAGGAAGATGAGTGAAAGCATAAAGTGGTTTTTTTGTAATTAGTTTTATGGCATACCATGCTTGCAGCAGTTACATTGACACCAAGATCTAATACCTAGAATAAATAATTTGATGCTCATTGTACGTGCGTTCAACATGGTTGAGTATTGTTCAGCTCCCTAAAATATCAAAAGGATTTATAGGTTAGATAAGATTACCTGCTGTCTTTCTTTAAATATCCTATGCCACTCTTCTTTACAGCTGAAGTAGTTCTCTGGCACATCTATGTGACAAGGCAGTTTCCAAGACTAATTTTGACGTCTGCTCTCTTCAGTAGCTCTTGTTCACGCCATTGCTTGGAGCCTTATGTTGCTGTTATGACTTGGCCACCCACTGTAATGTAACTGGCAAGCGTTTTAGTCCCTTGGCTTGTCAAGATTTCTGTGTGTAAGTCAGTTTTAACTGTGGAAGCTGCTACAAACACTCTTAAAGATAGCTGCTATAAGCCAAAATACATTTGAAGGCCTAGGGGTGGAATTGGAGATTTGCCTAAGAACTAGAACACAACAGTTAAAATCTAACACAATGAAATATTCACAGTTAGCAGTGTGAGCACTGTTTGCCCTTAGTGAAGTCAGCAGTGCTGTACTCCTCTGTTGCCTGCTAGCATTCTGTTATTTTGGGTAAATGTTCTTTTTAAAATCTTAGTCTGGAACACTGTAGATAAAGCACCTTGCCCACCAATTTTTTTCCCCATATTACCACTTATTCTGCTTTCTGCTGCAAGAGGCAGAACATTTTGTTTTGTGTGTGTTTATAAAGCTGATTTTACTAATTGTAAAATATAGTTCTTCTGAACAATTGAATTAAATTTTCCAGACTTGTCTTGTTGCTGGTGTTGCTGGTCTCATTCCTGATGTTTCTCTGGTTTGCCTGAAAATATTCCAAAATTTTCCTACTGTTGAAAAATTATGAAAACTGAGGAATACTTCTTTACTTGCTTCTTAGCAGAGGTGTAAAACTTCAGTTGGTAGCTGAGGTGGTTTTTTTGGTGTAAGTGTGTCATCCATGGAGCGTCCTCAGCTTGTGCGAACAGAAGCGTGATATTCCCGCAATCTGATACTAAACATTTTCAGTGCAAAACAATGCCCAGGACACTGTAATGATGAGAGGGAAAAGCCTCTCAATCCAGTGTGATCTGCTTACTGTTCTTTGATAATGTAGTCTGTTCATCATGTTTTAATGGATGAAGGTTTTCCTTGCACTGAAACTGCTTTAATCCAGTTTATCTCAAAATCGGGTGGTGTTTTAGGATCTCTTTCAGTAAGAAAGACAACAATGAGACTTGACTGTGTCTGTTTTATAGCTGGCATCTTCTCTTACTCTAGGTTTTTAGAATTCAGAGATAGCAGTAAAAGAACTGTGGGGAAAAGCTTATTGATTGCTTTTGTGTTGAAATAAATGATGAAAAGTTATTACTGTCTGCCTGATGAGGTCTGGTGTGTGGATGACAATAATTTAAAGGAAATTACAGTTTCATTAGTGCTGATGTGGTCTCAAAGGCTATGTTTAACTATCAGCACAACTTCACTATGTAAAACAGTCGCAGATATCTCTGGTCTTGCACCCTTATTGCTCCGAAAGCTGAAATACACCTCTAAATTCTCTTATTTTTCACCGTTGTGTGTATTTATACCTTTTTTGAAATAAATTGGTTGGTAGAATTCCTTTTGATCACTTTTCTGTGGACACTTGAGATATGTAAGGCTGGATGGACTGGAAAAAAGCAGTACTTTGTATTAATGGCAGGGGAGAAAAAGCTCTGCAAAGAAGGTCCCAATTTGCTGACTATCGTTTAAGTACTATTTCAAATTGGCCATAACACGACAAATTCAGGAGACTAAAGCTGTGTGTTTATTTGAGGCAGAAGGAAATAATTGTGAATAGATTGTGACATTTTTTGCCCTGAGACATGATCTAGTGAGAAATGTCCCTGCCCATGCAAGAGGACTGGACTGCATGATGTCTAAAGGTTCCTTCCCACCCAAACCGTTCTATGATTGTGTGATTTTTAGGACTTAACATATTCTGGAGACAGTTAATTTGACACTTTCTGTGATGTGACAAGAAGGCTGGAGAAAAGTAGAAGGAGAAATGTGTTGTACCTTCAAGCTTCTCTTCCTCAGAAAGTATGAAGTCAGAGCTAAGGTGGAATAGATTGAAAATGCCTGTATTGTCACATATCCTGTTTAAGAAATACGAGTGGGATTCAGGGAAAGACTAAACAAATTCATGGTGAATACGGCTTCCAGCATCTGGTAAAACAGGGTTGCACAAATGCATCTGCTGACGTGGGTGGTGCTCAAATTGATGCTGTAAGCCATGGTGTCTGTTTGCTGCCTTCTGTGTGGGTTACCCCAACATTTGCTACTATTTCTTGTCAGACACAAAACTTTTTTATTGAATGTTTTTTTAATTCTTTTTTTTTTTCCCTGACCGTGGTATGTATGCTCTTATCTACCCCAGAAATGTACTGATTACTCCACTCTGTTTATTGTGAATCTTCCATGAAGTTTTTTATTAAGTCAAACCAAGAATAATTTGTGCCTTATTTTTAGTATCTAGCACTGGCGAAATTTGATTTTTATATGGAGGTGAAATCACGGTCTCTGCAATTTGACCTGCTTCACTTGAGTCTTTAGTGTCTGGATTTCTAATGTGGCAGGGGTAATTTTTAAATTATGAACTCAACCTTTCACTGTAGTGCAGAATCTTAGGACACCTTTGTGTGGTGGTCTTTCTGGCTTGGGTTGTGGGGTTTTTTTGTGGGATACGTGTGCATTTTTTGTGTTTATGTGTGACCAAAAGCTAAATTAACTGGAA
The DNA here is from genome assembly GCA_013399855.1 of Oxyruncus cristatus. Taxonomy (NCBI): domain Eukaryota; kingdom Metazoa; phylum Chordata; class Aves; order Passeriformes; family Cotingidae; genus Oxyruncus; species Oxyruncus cristatus. The sequence continues at coordinate 2,676,584 of VXAY01007247.1, forward strand.
AATGAGTCTGTGCTGTTTTGCAAAGATATTAAATGATGTTTGATGTGTGAAGGTGAAGAAAGGTGGATGGCACAACACTTTCAAGGTAGATCACAGCCTTTTCCCTCCTTGCTTTTTTCCACTCTTTTTTTTTGAGGAAGAGTATGGGTTTTTGTGGTAACAGCTACATCATAGGCTAGATACCAGAAAGAAATTCTTTACAGAGAGAGTAATCAGCCATTGGAATGGGCTGCCCAGGGAAGTGGTGGATTCTCCATCCCTGGAGGCTTTCAAGATGAGGCTGGACGTGGCACTGAGTGCCATAGTCTGGTAACCGCAGTGGGGTTGGATCAAGGGTTGGACTTGATGATCTCAGAGGTCCTTTCCAACCCGTCTGATTCTGTGATTCTGTGATCATGACCCCAAGCTGTTGAGGCACCAGAGCTGCCCTCCTGGTCTTAGTACCACCTGCTCTGCTGGTCTGCCAGGTTCTGGCTGGCAGGGGAGTGCAGTGGCAGGTGGGAATGTCACCATCAGAGGTAATACTGTCACTGGGGACAAAGCGGCAGCTGTGTGGGAGGCAGGAGGCCTGACGAAGCATCCTTCTCCAGGAGGAAGGCATGGGAAGGAGAAAGCAATGAGAGGGCATGAGAAAAAGCAGAGTTGCAGGGCCAGAGTGTCTTTTCTTTGTGGGTATTTGCCAACTCTGTGTTAGTGTAATAGAATTGGTAACATTATAAACAGTAATTTCTTCTTCTCTAAATTGTAACATGATGCTTTCTTTCAATTTTGTAGTATATACATTTACAGTGCGTGTATATATATATATATAAAAGGAGGAGGTTTTAGAAATAAGAACTCTTAAACCACTTTTTTTTAAACAGAAGATTTGGCAAATCAAACCCAGCTGGTCAAGGCCAAACTTTTAACCACTTCTCATGTCTAAAAAGTGGTCTTTAACAGTTGTCTTTAACAATTGCTGATCTTTCTTCACTAAAGAAGATTAATTGAAAAATGACCCACAGATTCCTGGATTTATCTTTTTCGTTAAAGTATGGAAGATACTTTAAGCTACAGAAAAACATCTTTATATGGTTAGTGTAAAACATGCAGTTGCCATAGCAAAACCAGTCCTTTTGTAAATTCTAATAAAATAGATGTCAGTGACGTGGCACTCACTGATCTTTGATATAGTTCTTTGATTTTGCAGAACTGCAACCTTTTCATTATTTGTTTGGGGAGTTTTGTAGTTGGTTGTATCGCTTCTGTGCTTGGACTAAATCGCGGGCGCAAAGATGCTTCAACAACAAATGCTGTGCAAACATAAGACAAAAAGTTCTTTTCCCCTAAGAACTTCTATTGTGTGCTCATGCAACCACAAGCTTTCCCTCTGGGGCACATAATACAGCTGAACTGGAAGAAAAGAAAAGAAAAAAGATGGAAAAATACTGCTATTTACGTTCTACTTATGGCACGGTAGTTGTTTATTCCATCTACCCTGAGATTGCTTGTTTTGCATCTCCTTGCACGAACCAGGAGAGCATAGGGAACAGTGATGGAGGGTTTGATTTTTCAGAACTGGGAGGGGCAAAAAATCCTTTCCATAAACTTGTTTCAGAGGAGTATGCAGACCCTGAGTATCCCTTAGGGTTTTTCACCTTGTTGGGGGCTAGTCACCCATCTTCTTGAGGTGCTGTTGTTACTTTTCATTGTTGTGACAGTCCTGAATACCCATTCCTAAACTCCCTCCCTGCCTAGCCCATTTCTGTGTGGACTCTTCCCTACTTTTCTTGGTGGTCACTAGTTTCTGCAGGTCACTTGCTTAATAGAGAATTTCCCCCTATCCTTATGTTCATTATATACCCGCAAGTCTTGAGTTGTTATATGGCTGTTTCTTCCTTCCTCACGTGCCTGTGTGGCAAAGCTTGGAGGATGCAGCTTAACAAGACATCATTACTGAACAAGATGTGTGCTTTGGATTTTTTTAATGTATTTTGTTTAAGGTACAGTTTGTATCCATCCAGGCTTCTGCACAAAATCACTTGTTACTGATTTTAGAGTAACCCAAGAGTCATGAAAAGGGCAGCACGTGGAAGGTATGACAGAAGTGAGGGTCACTTTGGGACAAGAGTGTGTAGTGTCTCGGTAGCTGATCCCATTGCCCTAAGAATAGCTGGGAGCCAAGTTGAACCCCTCTGCCTGGCTTTTGAGAGAGGCTTTCAATAGCACCTCAGGAATTATTTTGGGCTGAGGACAAAGCATGATTTTGTTTTTGCCTATACTTAAACTGCTGTGCTTTTGAAGTATTGGGACGCAAAGGAGAGAGGAGAGGGGTAGGTTAATGTGAGTCAACCACAACTACTGTATGGGAGTCCTGTGAAAGCGGCCTTTCTCTCTTTGACTCACTGAGATGTCTAAAGATCTCCCACATGGGGGGAAAAAAAAGTTGGGAGGTGTTTTCATATGGAAATTCAGAAGTGCTCGTTCTGCATTCTGTGTCCTGACGGCAGGTGGGTTACTGATCCTTTGGATGAGACAAAAATCCCTGGCTTGCACAAACTCTGTGTCGTGTCCTGATGCAGCATCCTCAGCAAACCTCTTCAAACACTTTGTGCCTGAAGTGAGCCTGCAGTAAGGAGGAGACAGCCCACGATTGCCACACTGAATGCTGGACTCTGATTCACTGTCACATGAGCCGATTTGGTTTGGGGGGTGTGTGTCAGTGTGACGTGCTGCCTGGGTAGCTCTGGTAATACTTAGTTCAGCTTTCCAGGTTTCCTAATAGTACTCATGTGACTTCCTTCTCAACTTCCTTCATCACATTAAGAATATTCAAATGATTTATGTATGTAATTTGAGTCTCCTTATCGGGAAAATGGGGAAAATACTGAGAGAAAGCTTGGGGTGCTTAGTTTGAAAAGTGCTTGGAAAAGAAAGTAAGTGCTGTCTATTTATTGTCAGACATCTGTAAAAACTTTTAATTGTTGGTGGTAATAAAGTGGCACATGAGGAAATAATGTTGATTTGATGTAACATGGTTTCATAGAACTAGTCTGCTGTGCAAGGACTAAAAACATACTGTGTTTAGTTTGTGTAGTTATTCCGTTCATACTAAATGACAGCAACCACTGATTTTAGTAGTATGCTTTTAATTACACACTGATGACAACATTTTATTTAATTAGTTGATCTCCATTCCTCTTCACCTGCTTTTCAGAGAAAATTAATTAATTTTATTTTTTAATTAACTTTTCTTCAGGGTTCACAGGCACGTTTTGGTGACAGGTCAGACACAGCTGCACCTTTTGTTGATGAGTTTTCAACTAATACTTGCCACTTTAACTGTGTTGAGCAATTTGCATGTTTCTGCTCTTAAGAGTAAGCAAAGTTGGGTATGGAACACATGTGAAACCAGGGGAATAGGTTAATGAGATGTTCCCATTCTAGCAGTTTTAATCTCTTCCAAATCCCCTTATCGGCTAGCTAATCAAATAGAGGTAAAACAATTAATCTTTTACCTTTTCTAAGAAAAGGACTAGTTAAACATGTGTTTTAAAGGTGGGCAGTGGTGACTTCTTTTCAGCTGTTTTAATGTTGCTACTCCTGGAAATGAAATAAAATCCCCAGTTTCCTTCATGTGCATAAAATTCCTTCTCTCTCCTTGAGTGTTAGCAGAACAGTCGTGACTCTCCATGGGCCGTGGTGAGTTGGGGGGTTGCCTGTGTGGTCCAAGGTGGACCTTTCAGGGCTGGTTGGAGTTCTGACTCCTTGCCTGTTCTCTGCCTTGTCCCTATGGCAGGGACTGAGGGAGAACAAAGTCTTGGTAGCTCGGATGTCATCCCTCCCACATGTCATGCTACAAAGTTTGTAACATTTATTATATAGCTTTCCCCAGAGGGGAGACTTGATTTCTTGTCTGGCCCCTCCTTTTCCTTGTGTGACCCCTTCACTCCTCTTTGTTTACAGTGGTCAGTAACCATATATGCAGCTACATATCCGAAACAATTGCTTCTTATTTTGTAGCCATTTGTCTGCGAGTTTTCCAACCCACTGTGTTGCTTGTGTGAAAAGTGAAAACTATATTGCTGATCCCATCTGAATTTAAAGTCTGTCACATAATTGTATGGTAGGCATTATCAGTGGGCTGGAAAGAGTACGCCAGGCTGAAGAAAGGCTGACAAAGGCCTCACTGGCAGATGGACAAACCAGGGTCGTGAGGAAAATGATTTACTCCAAATGTGGGAAACTGAGCAGAAAATTTATCTTCTCAACCAAGTCTTTCCTGGAGAGATAAGGTGTTCTTTTGTAGATGTACTTCATGTGCAATCCCAAGCATTGGGGGCAGCCTTTGAACTCTTGGAGGTGAACTTCAAAATAGAAATATAACCTATGCATTGGAGTTCTCTTAGTTGGTTATGAAACTCAGCTAATGTTATTTTTTGTTTTAATGATGTGTTGATGGCTTGGGTGAACAAAATTTGTATGTGTCTTTCAGGAGCCTGGGATTACTGGCTAGCGGTATCAAGCATGGGGAAATGCGTCTTCCTAGCCCAGCAGTTTAAAAATAAAACAATACTTTAAAAACAAAAACAGCACTGGCAAATTGTGGCCAAAGTGGTAAACATGGGTTCCATTTGGATTTCAGATCCATATGCAGGGAGCTTGCTTCTGCTCATCTCAAGAACAAAACACACCGAAGTGTTGAAATAACCAGAGGAGTACTTGGTTTTTTTTTTTTTTGGCAGTACCCCCTACCATTCAACATCTGTAAGAGAGAAGAAATAATTAGCTGCCCTGGGCTGTCCCCTGGGTGAAAAACAGATATTCATGGATTGTTTTGCAAGTGTGTTCCCTGTAGCCCTTGGTACTTGTCCTTCAAAGCAGCTCTGCAGAACTGTGCTGCTGCACAGCCTTGAATGTGAGGACTGCAAGGGGCCGGTGGTGTGGGAGATGTGGTTTGGGCCAATGCAGAGGCTGAAGATGACCTCAGCTGCAGCAAATGGCAAGCTGGCTGCTGTATTCTGATTCATATTATCCAAATTGACAGGGCTGGATTTAAATCCCAGTTTTTCTCCTGCTGAGATGAAAGTGTGCCAGCCAGGGATCACATGGTGTGGGAGCTCTGAAAAATAAAAGAAAGTTACTTGCAGCAACTTCCCTTTTCAGTTATTCCTTTTGCTTTTTAAAAATGTACATTTTCACAGTTCATAATTCACTCTAATATCTTTGTATTGTACCCTGGGGCATAATATCTAGTTCATGCCATGTAAAGATTGATTTTAAATTATTTTAGTTGATTTTAATCTGTGCCAAATAAACTGATGTTTTCACAACAATTCTTTAGTGCAGACTCTCTTGGTCACTGCTCTGGTATCCTGTGTGTTGTTTGTTTTTCGTTCTAGGCGTAAATTTAAGTAGAGTTTAGGAAATGCAAAAGATGATTCAAAATGAGCATCATGCAACAAAAAGGGAGAACAGAGTACCAAACAGAAAGTCCACTAACTTGTCCTTTAACCCTGATACTGCTTTAATTGCGAATCAGCAATGCAATTAACAGCGACAAAACTTTCAGCGTAGCTGAAGTGTTAGACAAAACAACTTACAGGAGTCCCTCCTCCTCCTCCTTTCTCCAGCAGTTCGTAGGTTACATAAGCTGATTTCTTTGTTTTTCCCCTTTACTCGTGAACAGAGTTCACACTCTCCTCTAAGCGGACTGGTTCGCATGCTTACGTTTTTGCTCTCAAAACAGGCTTGCCTTCAAAGAGGAGGAGCATAGTGTAATTGAAAGACTCAGCGTGTAAACTGTCAGCATATACCGAACATCTGGGGGAGAAGTCCTTTTCTGGCAACTTACAGGGCTTGTAAATAGGATAAATGTGAGCCTGTCATAGGATTATTACCATTGCAAAATCAATTTCTCCTGCAGTGGTACGGGATTATATTTGCAAGCAATGTCTTCTGAACCAGGTAAGACTGAACAGGTTGCTTCTGTTAAACTTTAATCTCTTCAAGACTCCGGGGTGTGTTTGTGGCCAGAGACACCAAGAGTTAAACTTTCTAGTCTGAGGAGAATAAGCCAGTGAACATCAGCTGCTTTATGATGCAATACAGCTGGAATGCTCTGGTAGCTTTTTCCTCCTATTCTCAGTAAATGAGCTTGAAGTCTCCTGAACCGATTTTCTATACATCTGCCACACCAAGAACTCTGATGTTTTTGCTTGTTTTGCTGCTGCTTTCACCAGCTCGAGACTTCCTTAAAAGCAGATCAGTTTTGTGGTGTTTATAAATGGTTTCAGTTCCTTTCAGTTCCTTTCTGGCTTATTTGCCAGATTCATTGACCTCTGTTCACAGCTGTAAGATTTCTATGGGACATTTCTATAAGTAAGCATTGGCTCTAAGATTTATATCTCACATTGTTTTAGGAAGTAGATGTGCACTTGTGACTTCTACTCAACCTTTCATGTATGCTGTTACAAGAATCCATTCAGCCGATGCTTATGCCACAATTAATGTACAGAATTGGCTTCCAGAATTAAAGAATGCTTTCTTTTATTGCACCGTCCAGTGAAAGGTTTGGATTTTTTCCATTATATACTCCTATGAGTTTTAAAGCATACTATTGAAAATACTGCTTTACCTGTGAGTACACTTTTCAGTTCTGGAAAACATTCAGCGTAGGGTAAATTCAATCTAAAGGCATACCCAACCCTAACAGCTTAATCTAAGACAGTAAATATTCTGAGTTAGAGTTTTCCACACAGAGATGGATGAAGCTGATCTGTGGGAAGTTTGGGTGTAGAATACCAGTCTCCCTCTCTGGGAGAGCCCTCTGAGACTAAAGAGAGGGAAGGGAGTCACTGGTTGAGCGAGATTGAGATTTGCTAGAGAAGCTTGGAGTAGGTGCATGCAAATAGTTCTACCCCAGCTCTCCTAAATTCAGTACTTTGGGGCATCTGATTTTTCTTGGGATCAAAGGATACTGGTTTTCAAATAATTCTGTTGGCTCCTTATCTGTTTTATGATGAGGTTTGAAACTGCCCTTCTCCCTCTAGCTTTTAATAATCAACCAAAAGGATGGGAATCATACCTTTCCTCCCACTCTTTGCGTGTCATTTTGCCGAATCTACATGTGGATATAGGAAACTTTTTTTTTTCACTGATCTGTCTCGTTAGAGCTGTTTTCTAGGATATGTAATGCATATTCTTTTCCTGTAAATGAGACAGTAAACCCTTATGGATTTTTCAGGAAGTATGATGTGGTGCCATAACTACTATTCTTGGTAGTACAACTCATCTTTCCTCTTGCCCCTTGGCTTACTTTCAGTTTACAGAGGCTGAGGCCTGCAGTATACTTACATCTAACAGTAGCAGTCTGAATGTGAAGGATAGAAATATAATGCTGAAGATGTGATCTTTGATTTTTTTTTTTTATTTTTAATTTTTTTTTTGAGATTAACTAGGTGAAGTACAAGTATATTTGTGTATGCTTTAAGGTGACATAGATTATACTATTGTGGTATTTTCCAGGCAGTGTATTTCCAAGTGTCCAGTTAGAAGCTGTATGAAAGCAATTAATGCAGGAACATACTATGGTGCAAATACCTGGCTTGAAGGGTAAGGGATTGTGAGCTTCTTCCAGCCTGTGGAATAGCATGTAGATCCATCCGAATGTCACCTTCTCAGAACAGTGTAGGAGACCTATGGATATAGACAGTGTGCGGAGAAATGGTGACAGCAGTAGTTCCAGTCTGTGTAAATTTGCAGTCGAGTGGACAAATATCCTTGGACACCCCTAAACAGTATCTGAGAGAAGCAGTGAGTTGCTTCCTGAAGCGCTGGCTGCCTCCAGTCTGAAATGGAAAGAAATCCTTCCGGTGCTGGGACTGACTGAGAGGGGAATGGCATGTCTGGAGAGACACTGTCTATGGGATGGTAATAAATGCACATGGCACTTTATTCATTGTTATCACAATGTGCAGTTGAGTGTGCCTAGGTACCCGAGCAAAGCAGTTTTTCCAAGAACTAAAGGCCCATAACAAAGATGGAAAATGTGTAGAATGTACTTTCTCTGGAGCTTTGACGTTTTTGAAGACTGGAACTTCATAGATTTTTTTTATATATATGTATGTGTGTATATATATATATATATATATATATATATATAAAAATACTAGTTTTCACTATAAGGAAAACTGATTTCAAGCAATGTCATTTTGAAGGGTCCATTGATATCATGACCCAGAAGTCAACAATGGACTTTCATGTTTTCATTAGTGCCATCTCTGTGGCTTTGTGACATTTGCTTTGTGACTGCAGCACTGGGTCTTATGTTAGTCTTTTATGTGGTAGGTGCTATATAAACAGAGACAGACAGTCTATTAGTTTACATCGTTGCTTGTAAACCCAGTGAATTTGTTGAGTCTTTACTAAAAATTCAAAATATTTATGGAATGTTCCTTTTCCCTATCTCTTCCCTTCTGCCCTGGGTTTATAATTATTATAAAACAGAAGAATTAAAGTTCTTCAAGGTTAAGATTTTGGAAATTTAGTGTCTGTGTGTTTCTTACAGTTTAACAGTAAATGCTTGACCTTAGGAAGGACAGGTAGTTAGGAAACTGTCCTTTAGATTGCCATAAAATATTTAACACATTCTGAGTGCTCTTGCTTGCTAGTGCAAAAGCCCTTACAGTCGTGACCTGTCACTAGAAAAAAAATGTAAAGAAAAAGAAGGGGAGGCAGCAGCTGGTTTAGGTCATGTGAGGTGGAGAGGGATTGTAGTACTGCCAAACTTTGTATTATAAAAAACATTAAATGTTTAACCTTAGACAAATGTTACTTCTTAAGAGTAATTTTGTAGATTTTATTTGTTCTCTGTTTTGGAAAACTTTCTTCCCCGACATGCAAACTATCCACTTTTTTTTAGTGAATATTTTGATGCTCTTTCTTCTGATGCCAAAAATGAGGCTCTAAGGAAAACAGTAAATATTGCATAGGAGTCAGCAACATTCTGTTGGGCTGAAGTTCTGGGAGCAGCTCAAGTGATCCAGTGGGCATTTGCTGCCAAGACGCTGCCCAGTCCCTCCGGGGAGCTCTCCCAGACTTTTGGTCTCAGCGTGAAGCAGTTCAGCTCACTCCCACGGCACAGAACTCTGGTGCTAAAGCTTACTGTGAGGTGCAGGGCGTAACACTGGCCTGGAGAGAAACCCAACAAACCCTCGAGTTGGTAAGAAGTGAGCAGTGGGAGCTACGGGGATGTGGAGGGATGGAGAGGATGAAACTTTCTCATTTTGGTGGGGGGCTGTCTCGCTCTAGCGGAGGTTTGAGTGGGAGCAGAGTTTTTTTTGGTCTGTCCTGGGGCCTTCAAATATTTTCATTTTGAAATGTTTGCAGAGTGAAAGGTTGCACATCTTTGAGATGTGTTGGACGAGACTGAAGCCATTATAAAATTATTTCTCTTCCTGAAGCAGAATTGTGTTTAATGTATTTTTACATTGCATGACTACTTTTTTTTGATACATTTCCTATCCATTTGCACACTCAAAAATACGTATTTATGAGTATTAAGCTTTTTGGAACAGTGTGGTAAATATACATCCAAGTCTGCATCAAAAAATATTTGAATTCTCCACAAGTTTTAAGAAATTACATTCAAAATTCATAATACAGTTGTTCTTTTTTCTGTTTAGAAAAAAAAAAAAAAGAAAAAAAAAAAAGAAAAAGACTTTTTAAATGGGGGTCTGGAAAAGAGAGGAGAGAGGACCAAAGAGTAGAATAGTTCTGAATTTGAATCTCAGCCAGTTCATGACATTAAGTGTAAAGCTGTTTCAATATGTGTAATTTTCCAGAGGCAACTGTGTTCATGTGCAGGTCTGTTGATCTGTGGTGAATTCTGTGGACAGCCCAAACAGTGGTCATCTGTGGCAATCTAGGGCCGAGGGGTTTTTCCCCATTTGGATTTCAGACAACTAGTATTTGGTTTCCTTATGTAAGGGATGATTACTAACCAATGAGTAAGTGTGAAATGGTGATTGGTCTCTTGTTCCCTAAGGAAAAGAGACAACGTAAAAGCTGGCAGAATTGTGGTAGGCTTTGAAGGGACTGGACAAGGAAGGTCCTTCTTGAATGATTTCACAGGAAGGCTCTAAATGTACTTAAACGAGGCTTTTTGTGGCTATTCTTCGCTTTTTTTCCTCAACCAGGTCAAAAGCAGGAAGCACTTGAATTCTTGTGAAGTGTCCAGCTTTGGGTTCTTTATGTTTCTGGTTTGGTGCAGCGAGCATTCCCAGGGAACCGCTTGTTTTTCTGTTTCGTAGATGATGGTTGTTAATTACTTGGCAGGGAGACTGAAGTGCCTGGGGAGCCTGACAGCAGGCTGGCTGCCCCGGGCCTGGGGGAGGAAAGGCATTCACCGTGGAGCAGCCGGGGTGCTGCACAGCTGCACCGCTGGTGCCGCTCAGAAGGGACGAGTGTTCCTTTCCACCCGCGCTTTGTTCTCCATCGTAAAGTGCACGACTTCACATTTTCTTGTAATCTTTCATGTAACAGGGAGCAGCGCCTGGTAGCCTGTTGTCATGCTGTTGTGCAGTTAATACCCTGCTGCCTTTCCTATCGTTAGGGCATGTTTCAAGCCATCCATTTTTAGATAATAGTTTTTTGATTAATTCCCCCCCCCCCTTTTCTTCCCTACTGTTTGCGCCAACGCCTTTGAGATGTGATTCAACCAAATCAATATTTTCTAGTGGCTACTTGCTCTTGGAAAGGAAGTCTTGTCTTCCTTTCCCTATCAATACTTTTGCATCTTTGCCCAGGCCTCGGTGCATCTAAGGTGAATGAATGCATGAAACTGGCTGCTTAATTTTTTTTGGCAGGATTACGTTTCTGATGGCTTAACTTTTCCAGACCGCATCCTGAGGATAGATGCATGCCAACACTGGTGCACAGAAACTGGTGGGAGCAGGGAGCCAGGAGGAGGGAGGAAAGTGGATGGAACAACTTGTGTCCGTGACAGCTGGCTGCTGGATGAGCTTCGGCTTCTCAGATCCAGGCGGGACACATGGACTGCCTCAGCAGTTGGACGAGGGAAACAGTTTCCGTTATCAGTGATAATTTTATTAGCTTGTGTTGAGTAATTGACTTCTGTTTGAATCTTTTGCTGTTCTGCATTTTGAATATACTATATTATGTATTTGTATCTTTAAATTATTTGAATGTTCTCAGTGTGTCTATTTATACAACTTCTGCTCGTATCTTCTGAGATAAAACCTAAGTTACAGTTTCGACCTTCTGTAATTAGGTGTTTTACTTTTCCCCCCTTTGGGTTTGTGGGGGCTTTTTGCTTTGGGCTGTTTTAGCATCCTGTTTCTAAAAATGTTTTCCTTTAGTCCTTTTATGTACAGAAGTGGCTAATTTCATGTCTCAAAGCATATGGATAGTTTCTAAAATAGCTCTGAGTTGAGACGAACTGTACAGATAACTGGGCAGACAGCAAGATGAAGTGTCAGTGACTGACTGGTTAGAGAAGTTCAGAAGCAATGTAAGCTGAGCAAAATGGTGAAATTTGTAGTTAGATCAAATTTGCCTGTACACACTGCTATTTTATGATGGCTTATGAATTATGGAAGGGGAGGTCTTTGTTACTGGCTGAGTAATCACTGCGCTTGCCTGGTAAGTAAATGCTAATGTATTGTCTTGAATTGTTCCAGTGGTTTTTATGAGATAGCTGCATTTTTCGTTCACTTGATGCCAGTATTGCAGGTGCTCTCCTTAATATGGTGTTAGACTGTGCTGCCCAGCATGGTGTCACGCTGTTTATCTGTTAACTGATAAAAAGGTGGAAGACAATAAATTGTCTTAAAACTTGACAAATAAAGTGAAAGAAACCACAAGGCTTGGTGCTACAACTCTTGGCCAGACAAGTGATTCTTCTGTGATCGGTAAATCTGCTTATACAAACAGGGTGTCTTGTTTAGTAAATAGGAGCTTGGGACATTTGGAAAATGATGATTACCATCTGTGCAAAATACGCTGGTGACAATTAAAAAACCTAGTGAAAAATTTCAGTGTTACTTAAAACAACAGTTGAAGGGACATTGCTCACTTCACACGGCTCTACACTGAAAACTCAAATGAAAAAACAACTTTGGGGAAACTCGGTGGAGGTGTATTTCTTGTGCTAGGGTTCCTAATCAAATTGATCATTAATTCAGTTGGAACTCATGAAGGCCACACAAAACTTCCTCAACCCCTTCCTTCATCAAATATGTAGGAAGCTCTGAAGGGCTTGGGGGAAGGAGAGGGGAGGAAGTGACCCTTAGATACAGCGCTCACCACTGTTCCCATTATCACAATGGGGGAAGAAGTTGACATATGTATTCAGGACACTCCTGTAACTTTGAGAAATGCATTCATGTGAGGAGGAGTTTGTGAGCTGGAAGTTGCCATTGTGAGTTATGGAACGTGCAAAAGGCGATGCTGACAAGGAGGGAGGAATTACCTGGAGAGTTACCTGTTGCAGAAATGAAGCAGTAACAGCAGGGTAGCTGTCATGGGCAACAGGGTCAACTTACCCTGCCTAATCCTGGGCCGATGAAGCTGCTGCTACTTATTGTACCGATTTTCTTTTTTCTTTTGTGGTTTTGAGCCTTGTGATTCTAAGCTGCATGGTACACGGTTGTAGGGTCAGGAGCTGGAGTCACTTGTAGGTCTTGTTGTCTTAATAAAAGCAAAGAAAAAAATATTGTCCAAAACTGCTGAGAGATACTGACATTATGAGATGCTGGAAAGCGGTGCTGGGAAAGGGACCTGTGGGTCCTGGTCAATGGCAAGTTGAGTGTGAGTCAGCAGTGCCCTGGCAGCCAGGAGGGCCACCCATGTCCTGGGGGGCATCAGGCAAAGCATCTCCAGACAGCTGAGGGCGGGGATTGTCCCGCTCTGCTCTGCAGTGGGGCGGCCTCACCTTGGATATTGTGTGCAATTTTGGGCACTGCATTATAAGAAAGATATTAAGCCATTAGAGAGTGTCCAAAGAAGGGGAAGGAAGATGGTGAAGGGCCTTGAGGGGAAGCTGTAGGAGGAGTGGCTGAGGTCACTTGGTCTGTTCGGCCTGGAGGAGACTGAGGAGAGACTTCATTGCAGTCTACAACCTCCTAGTGAGGGGAAGAGGAGGGTCAGGCACTGATCTCTTCTCTGGGATGACCAGTGGCAGGACCTGAAGGAATGGCCTGAATTTGTGTCAAGGGAGGTTTAGGTTGGATATTAGGGAAAGGTTCTTCACACAGAGCGTGGTTGGGCACTGGAACAGGCTCCCCGGGGAAGTGGTCACAGCACCAAGACTGACAGAGTTCAAGAAGGACAATGCTTCCAGGCCCATGGAGTGATTCTTGGGGTGTTCTGTGCAGGGCTAAAGGTTGGACTGTGATCCTTGTGGGTCCCTTCCAGCTCATCAGATTTTTTGATTCTGTGATTATTTTATGAAACACAAGCCATGAAAAGTCTCTACAAGTAAAAGAACACTAATGCATATTTTCTCTTTAGATTTTGGGCTTGATAATACATGTTCAAAGATGAAAGTGAAAATAAAGCTTTGAGGGAATGTATTGTAATAGAGGAACCAAGTATGTGGAAAGAGTAGTGCTTTATTCTTCTAAACAGAACTCCTCATACTCCGAGCTCTCCCTTCATATGTCTGGAGATGTGGTTTGAACATTTCTTTTCTCTGTTCTTTTGAAAAACCTCTATTCTTCATTAAATAGTTGAGGAACAACCACCATCAGCAGAGCCACTGTCCCTGAGTGTAAGTATAGACAACTCATAAGAAACTTAGTGTAAAAAAATGCTGTGGTTTTATTAGAGGACCTCAGTCATAAGCTACTGCATTCACACCACAGTCATTTGGAGTCCTGTACAGTGCTTTTTGTTTTATTGGAGCAGCATCAGCAGTGCATGTTATGTTGCTAATCCAAAATTTAAACAAATGTTGAAAGAGAATTCCATTGATTGCTGACTCATTTTAAGAAGAATCACAACAGATGCCCAGGTTTGCCTCCATGGAATTGACTACCAGACCAGAGCCAAAAGAACAAAGATCAGAGCCAGACAGGACGACATTCTAAGGCACACTGAGTCTGTCTGCTGTAGCCAGCATTGGCAGGACATCTGTAGGGAATGTGGAATTCATCATTCAGCCCCTTACTTTGCATGATACACAGTATGCTGAGAATGAGATCAGGGCATAATTGATAAATCTCATTCTGTTAATATCCTGTTAAAGCTTGGACTTTTAATCTTGAGTAAGTTACCTTAAATAGATACCCTACTTAAATGAAATGACATCCATAGCTGGTAACTTGGCAAACTCTATTGTTTTAGTAGCAATTACTATAAGCTGTATTTCAACCTAAAAATTAAATTTACCATGAGAAAGATGCATGGTTTCTTCCAACCAGAACAACTATAAACCTTGACAAAACTCAGGAAAGGCAATACTGAATGCTCAGGCCTTGTGAATACCTACAAATGAAACCAGTGCAGTATTGTCTTATCTTAGACCAAGCAGGTATGACAGTGTTTCTACTTGGTGTCTGGTTCTATCGCTGATGCCCTGCATATCCTCCTTTAGTTTATTAGAAATGAAACTATTTCAAAAATTGTTTCTTCTTTTACAATATCTTTTGTGTGTTGTGCACAGTTAAAGTTGCTGAGGTTTGTTTCGGTTCTCCTTCTGTGTTACTGCTCTGTGTGTTGCTGCAAGTGGTTCACACACTGAGTGTTATGGATACCATATTTTCTAGTTTTTGGCAAGTATTGTGTGATGGTTGGCCTGCCAGTTTTAAATTCAGTGATGTTTCCTGTTTAACTTCACCATCGGATATTGTGAGTGCATTCACATAAAAGCGCACTTTTGGCAATCTACAATTTTTACTTGTCATATTTACTTGAAGATTTACTTACTCCTTACAGTAAATGTTATGAAATGGAGGGTAATATTTATTCGGTGGTTCTATTAATGATCGTGTGCATTGAGAAATAAGAGTCTTATATGCTTTGCATCTTTTTTTGTTCCCAGAAGATGGTCTTCTGTTGATCTCAGAATGCTTTTGCCTATGTCTGGAGAATAGCTCTGCAAGAAAAAAAACTACATTTTTGCATTTTGTCAGCATATGTATCTGAAATAATCCTTTAATAGAACCTGATCTGTCCCCTACACTTCGCCAAGATTCCATTTTTCAAAGATAATTCTAAACTGTCTGTTATTTGCCACTTATTTTTCTGGCCAACACCTTCTTGCAGAAAGAAAATTAATTGCTTTGGTGAGACCGCCCTCCAGACTTCAGCAAAAGCTATTTTTTTCTCTTTTTGCAGCCTTGGGTTATCAGCTATTTGCAGTATTTCAGCAGTGACTCACCACAGTAAAGGCTGGCCTGGTGTTTGACCTTTAGAGCTCATCTGCACAAAACAGAATATCAGTATGAGGTTTTTGTACTATTCTGCAGCTGCAAACCTTTCACAGCTCTATCACCACTGCAATGGGACAAGTGAATATACATCAAGACACAAATCTGTAGTTAACTTGAAAGGATAGCATTTAATAGAAATTGGAGGAAGGTAGATTTATTTTTTGTTTTTTTTGGTGAGAGAAACTTGGACCTCCAGACTTCCTACTCTCCTCCTTCATAGTCCTAATTTTCAGATAGTTTGAGCTTAGCCATTGTCATGTTATTGACATGTGTTTGGGTGATCATCAGCAATATAAGAAGCATCTTAGTAGCATGTTGGCTCCTCTCACAAAAAGGATAAACAGGTGAAGGGTAGGTACCAAGTTAGCAGAAACTTAGTTTTGAGGGCAGGTTTGAACACAACTGTGGGCAAAATTTGTGACCCAACGTACTGCGTTTCCTGCTCAGGCCTCAACACATGCAGTGATATAACTGCACGGGTGAGAGGCCACTTTCTGCCTTCTTGTTTTTGGTCAGGAAGCTGCTTCTCGCTCTTGTTCTGTTCCTTGTTACAGCTCCTGTAGTGTTTGGTGAGTAAGTGGATGGGCTGAATGCTACTTAAGGGTCAATGCTACTTAACACTCTCCTGAGCTGGTCAGGAGATTGTATGGCCTGGTTACTGTGCCTAAACCAATACTTTGCTAGAGAGTGTATTAGCTGAACCCCCACCTGTGCCCAGGGATGGGTAGGAGGCATGAAACTTTGCATTGATGTTACATGAAAAGATTTAGCAGTAGAACATCAAGACCACAGCCATTATTGCAGGTGTTTTGGGACTTAACACATGAGGTGTACTTCTGTATAATTTTAAGGGAAGTAATTTTGGTACTTGAATTTTCTCTTGTCACAAGAGACTAATCCTTTTCCTGTAGACTTTGTTTACATCCAGAAATGCTGCATCTCTCTCATTCAGAATGTATGATCAAGAGTGGGATCACAATGGCAGTAAAAATTAGACAGTGCTGGAGCAGTATAGATGCACTATGTGTTTATAAGTGGGAATAAAAATAAATACAACAGAAGACCTAATGGTGTTGAGACTGGCTTATGAAACTGCTGATGAAGGACCTGTCCAGTACTGAAACATTAGTATAACCTTTGTGAATACAAATAAGCCATTTTCTCATGTTACTGTCATTTCAAGCTGGCTGATTATGTTTGTCTAAATGTTCATGGCTACAAGTTATTTCTAATTAGAATGCTCTGAAAAAATAGATAATGCACCACCTAGCTTCAAACATTCTTGCAGGTGCAAGCGTGTTTGTAAGCATTTTAGCTTCTCATTTCCTTGCAAACGATAAGGAAAATAATTAAGTGCTTATCAAGTTTGCAGTGTTTATTTCTCATTTCTGTTAGTTATTTATTACCTTTCTCCCTTACATTCTTGCCTACCCCCATTTTACATTTACTTAATTTTTTTTCTCCCCTTTCTCTCCTTTTTCAGTGTGTTTAATCAGTCCTGATTACAAGACGGGGGTATTAATCATCTACTAGTCAACACAGTAACTGGCTGGTAGTGTTTTATTGTGCATTGCATTTCTGACTTCAGGTGAAATTTTTCAGTTGTTACAATGCATAGGAATAACAGAAATAGGCAAGTGCTTCTTTAACCAGGTCAGAAATAATCATGGTGGGAATCTACTTCAGCCCATCAAAGCGGCACATTTTTGCGGCATGTCTGCCTTTTTGCATATCAACTGGGATTTTGTGTTCTATTTACAGGGCAACAACTGTATTTTGTAAAGGTGGGCTGTGTTAGTCCTTACTCAAGTGGAGAGAATCGAGAAGCCCTACTGAAATGTATTGCTGCTGATTGTGGAGCAATTATTCGGCATTTTGTAATGTGCTGAATATTATGTGGTTTGGACTTTTGTTAGAATGTTTTATTGCCTTATAATACACTTGCATACAATACACTAGATACAGGAGTTTTCGCCAGGAGTTTGTATTTCTGCCACAATTTTCTTGTCTAAATCACCTGGAGGGTGGTATTGTTCACTGTAACGAAACCAGGGCTCTGACTTGTACGGATGTTAAAGGATGCTTTTTGTCCAGAGAATTTGACTGCTCAGTTTTGCATAGAAGTATGCTCTGGATAGAATTTCCATTACCTTTTTCCATTCCAGCTTTACATGACTTGAGGATGTGACATGATTAACAGAATAACTAGTTTGAAATATAGGTTAAATGTCTGCAGTGTGTCCATCTCCAGAAAATACGGCTCCCAGAGCAGATGGATAATCTGTTTAATGGCTTGTACAACAATAATTAATTTGAAAACTTCCTGTTTCCCCACACCCCCATGTGCCGAGTTGTTGGTGTGAAGCCAGAGCAGGTCTTGGGTCACAACACCTCTTCAAGCTTTTGTTTTCTGTAAGCAGTTGCAAAAGATCCTATTACAGAGAAACACTCTTTCTGGTGCTTGTGTTACAGTTTTGTATTACAGTGCACAAGCTTTACAAAATGGCTTTTGCCCACTGAATGGAACTAATATTTCCCAGTCTACTGGGGGCATGTGATGCTGACAACAAATTGATTCTTAAGTCCATCAAATGTTTTTGCATTAATGGTTTGTTTTCAGCAGTTCTGGTTTTGCTGGACTTCGTATTAAGGCTGTGTGTGTGTGTGCACATGTAAACCAAGTGGAATTGAAGTCCAAATATCTGCTTGAGGAACTGGAGTTGCATCTAAATGATCTCATCACACAGATCTAAGTAAGGGCTGCTGCTGAGAGGAGCTGTCCTCAAAGTTTCCAGCCATATTCCTGGCTCTTCCCGTGTGCGAGCAGCAGTGCTGGGGTGGCTGTGAGGTCAAACCGACCCAAAATATACTCCAGATTTGAACTGCATTGTTTCTGCTCTTCATCTCACTGTGTGGTTGAAGTGCTGGTGCTGGCACAGGGCAAGGAGTAGCCAGAAGCAGAAGCTGGAGCAGAAGGTGACAGGAAGGGAGGACAAGTGGGTGACCACAGAGTGGCCTGTTCTCAGCAGCAGCTCTGCAACAGCCTCAGCTTAAAGTGATTGTAAGTGATAACCTTAACAGGAGTAAGGGCCTTGATAAAGCTGTGTGTGTAAAATAAGTTCCTATTCTGACCCCAGAAGTTTCTCGTTTTGTTAGGAAATCATTTTAATAAATAAGGTGCCACTTGGATGGACAGTTTTAGCCTTGGCCTGAGCAGTTCACAGCAGCAATGCCCCTTACTGAGCTGCACTCTGGGAGCTGGAGATTTTGGAGCATATTAGCTGTCAAATCTGCAAGCAAATTAGTTTTCAGAAAGATCTAAGACTTCACGCTTTTACCCTCATTGCAAAGTTCTAAGTGTGATCTGAATGTAGATTTATAAATTATGTGCAATTGCCAACCCAGTTTGTGCATCGTACTGATCCCACTGGAGTTACTCTCCTTAAATTAGTTTCTGAATTTAGGATTCCCAATTAGAGTGTAAACTGTTACAGTATGGTATGGGATTCTGTAGGAAAGGGAAATTCAGCCTGTCAGCTCTTTGATGGAGACCAGGAAAACTTGCTGGTACAACTCTGTGTACCATCCCCTTGGTCTTTCCATAGGAGAGACAGATATGGCACTGAAAATACCTTCTTAAGCATTAAGGAATGATGTGGTACAGAGCTCCCACTGGCTGTAGTACAATACAACTTTTTGTGTATGGGGGCGATACCCAAGGAAGGAGGAATTTCTGCCTCAGATTGCAGATGTCTGAGAAGTTTCTGTACGTGGTAGGCCTTGCTAGATTATCCTCATCATTCTGGAACTAGCCACTCTTATGTTCTTGGGAGATCCCTTGCTAATTGGATGAAGTGGAAGAGGGAGAAATGCCCTGTTGCAGCTGCGGGTGTCATGCATGCATTGTCATCCAAGTACTGGTGCTTTTTTAGTACGGATTGTGGATCTCACCACGGACCTCTGCAAGCTGTCGTTTTTGTGGAGGCAGCTTCTGGGTGTACCTCAGTGTTTTAACAGGAAAAATAAACTTCTAAGAAGTAAAGAATAAATACTGGAAAATGCTGTTGGAATCCACAGAAGGCTGAAGAATCACTGAGCAGCACAGAACAATAGCTAAGGTGTCTCTTTCCATTGCTATACGAAGAGCAGGCTTGGCTAGGAATGGGTTGATATTGTGGATTTCGCCATGGGAGAGGGAGTTGGATTAGATCAGAGTGTCCAAACACTGCAGACTGGTTGCTCAGGAGGCATCAGAAGATCACCTTATGAAATGGTTAAATGAGTTTTGGATTTACTTTTTATAGAAATGTGCAAAGAAAGCCCCAGAAAAGGTTGAAAGAAAATGGTGGTAAATAATAAAAATAAATTGAGGTGCCCAACATCTACCCTAATAATATTTTTAAATGAAAATAATTATGACAAAGGTGGGCTTTCTTCCTTCCCCTTGTTCCTCCCACAAAAAGTTGTGAATTTTTTTGATTTTAAGTTGAATGAATATTGACATAAGTGACATCTCAAGGTCCTTCATATTATTATTTCAAATTTTTGGTTAAGTTTAGGGAACCAATTGCTTTTACACTCCAAAACAACAGGCTTCAGTAATCGCATTCTAATAAGTGCTTTTATTACAGTTTCTATTGTTTGAATATGCTTTCCTTCATATTTTCTTCCAGATTTCTTACGAATAGGAGATTGCTTCAGATCCCATTAATCAGAATAAATTCCATTCTGCTAGGAAAGAGTTGGCTGGATTTGTGCTTTGCTCTATTTTTTTTCCCCTAATACTTAAAACAGGGGCCTTTTCCTACCAACAAAAATTGCATCATTTTGGATCCTACCATCAGTAGTAAGACAAACTTTTTGAATGTGTAGCATTTTGTGCACACTTGGAATGCAGAAGTAGAATAGCCAAAAAAAAAAATGGTTTTTCTAGAGTTCTCTTGAACAAGCACATTGACAATTCAGTTAAGAAAAAAAATATCTCTGTTGGAGATCGTAATCTTTCTATAGAAGAGCTTAGGCTAGTCATGGTGGAAGTATTTTTTAATATCCAGCTCTTCAAGGTTTAAACCACATAATAAATTTCAGTGAAAGGCAAAACATGCTCTTAGGATGAGACACCCTAAAAGGGAAGACAAATATTTTAATTTTCTCTTAGGGAAGTGTTAGTACTCTAATAAATGTCTTATATTTAATCCTGTTTCTTAATCTTGGGTTTTTTTAATGTATTTTTCAGGCAGCAGCATCTGTCCAAAGTCCTTAATATTGTCTAGAACCTGTACAGCGAGTGCCACAACCAGACTAGTTGAGCAGAATGTACGCAATGAAGCGGCTCAGGGAATAAATGGAAGTGTGCCAGTCAAACAATCCCCACGTTCAGCTTCAAATCCAAAGCCACAAGGTAAGTAGTCTCAAACATTTTTGTTACGAAAGTTGTTCTTCATCTCAGGCTTCTGAGAGAACTAGAGCATCTTGAAAGAACTGTATTTGTCAGAAGGAAAACCCTAGGGTAGAAGCTTGTTACTGAAATACAAACGTTCTGTAAATGCCTTATGATTCTGTAATTTCTGAGTTATTTTTCAAAAGTATTGCTGTGTTCGAGCTGGAAGGTTTTGACACTATTTTTGAATTGGAGCATTCGACAGGCTGGCTTCAAGGCAGGAGTGGTGGGGAGGATATTCTGGGCCTTTGGAGTAGTAGCTCTGCAGGAGTTTGTGGAAGGTTGGGAACTTCATGTTTGTGCAGTAAAAGCTGATCAATAATGTATGCAGAGTAGAAGTAAATGTCTCTTATCTATATGTCTGTCCATAAATATATCTTCACTTTTAGAAGCTACATAGGTCAAGCAGTCTATATATAAATACTTTTTATATGATACTTTATATATGTATATATGTATAAATATCTATATGTACTTCGTATATATAAAGACAATATATATTGACTCAAACCACAAACCATATTTTTTTGTGGTCTTCTCGGTAATATTAATGGTTCTGCTGAAGTTGATCACAGCAAAGAGCCCCTGCATTCCAGGAATCTTGAATTCAAAGCAACTCTGGACTGATGTCTTTTAGAAGGGACATGCAATAGGAACTTTGTTCATCCTAAAAGTCAAAAGGAAAAAAGTGAGTCTAGAAGACTAATATCATGATGCTGATCAGTGAATTGGATTCTGAGGCACAATGCTGATACAACAGACACAAGAATTACTTACAGAAGACTAGATGGGGTAGCTTGACCCTGGCTGCGTGACAGGTACCCACCAAAGCTTCTCTATCACTCTCCTCTATAACTGGACAGAAGAGAAAATACAACAAAAGGCTCATGAGTTAAGGGCAGGGAGAGATCACAAACTGATTACCATCATGGGCAAAACAGACTTGATTTTGGGATGTTAATTGAATTTATTACCAATCAAAATCAGAGCAGGATAACGATGAGCAAAACATGACTTAAAAATACCTTCCCCCCAGTTCTCCCTCATTCCCAGGCTCTGCCTCCTTCCCCCAGCAGCGCAGGGAGACGGGAATGGAGGTTGTGGTCAGATCATCACACGTTGCTTCTGCTACTGCTCAGGGAGAGGAGTCCTACCCCTGCTCCAGTGTGGGGTCTCTCCCATTGGAGACAGTTCTTCATGAACTTCTCCCTTGTGAGTCCTTCCCATGGGCTACAGTTCTTCACGAACTGCTCCAATGTGGGTCACTTTTCCACAGGGTGCAGTCCTTGAAGAACAGGCTGCTGCAGCGTGGGTGCCCCACAGGGCCAGAAGTCCTGCCAGCAAAGCTGCTTTAGCAAGGGCTCCTTTCCCCACAGGGCCACAGGTCCTGCTCCAGCACAGGCTTCCCATGGGGTCACAGCCTTCTTTTGGGCATCCACCTGCCCCACTGTGGGTCTCCTTCATGGGCTGCAGTTGGACAGCTCCTTCACCATGGTCTGCACCATGAGCTATGGGGGAATCTCGGTTCTGGTGCCCGGAGTACCTCCTCCCACTCCTTCTTCACTAGCCTCGGTGTCTACAGGGTTGCTCCTCTCACATATTCTCACTCTTCTCTGAGTGCAATTACATCTGTGCAATAACTTTCCTTTCCTTCTTAAGTGTGTTGTCACAGACGTGCCACCACCTTCTCGAATGGACTTGGCCTTGGCCAGTGGGTCCACCAAAACCTGGCCGTGCAAACCCAATACACTAGAGCCCATCTAAATCACATACAGAAACTAGAATCACACGGGGTCATTTTGTAGTGGATACAACAATCTGTGTATCACTTAATGTCAAAATGCAATTTGAAGGATTTTGCGTCAGTCCTGAGTTCATCTTAGAGTTAAGGGGGGAAGTAATTTTTTTGAGGTGTCAAGAAAGTTTTGTTTACTGCAGGAGAATGGGAGAAAAATAAAGCTGTTACTTTTTGGTATAGTTTGTTTTCACAGAACTTTTGCCAGTATTGTTCAGTAAACTGAGATGGTTTTGTCAGTTATATGTAAACATTACTTATCTGAGTAGCCTTTCTACACCATTTCCTATGTCTCTGAAACAAATTCTCTGTAGCAAAGTTAACAAGAAAACATGTGTTCTTCCTAAGAAAAATATTTTAGAAATCTGCTAATGGGTAAGTAGAAGTGGGCAATCAATAAAAAGATTTTAAGCCTTTCAAAAACAAAGCCAGGACACTCATTACAAATTCTAGCCATTAGAAAGATTAGGAGTTGTGTATTATTGGACCCCGTTCATTCAAGTAGTTATGCAGCTGTTGTTGCTCTTCCATAGCCATGACTTGTGTGTTTGTCAATACTGTTTACTTGAAATTGTGCCACAGCCAGGAATAGTGTTGTAGTCTAAGAATTGCAGCTGCATAGATTATATTTTATAATACTGTTTAAAATATTATTTTGTGTCTGCTTTGTTCATGGGCCTATGTCTTTCTCCATTTATTTCTATTAAATATGTGCACCAGATTGAAGTTTTATAGTACATCTTTTTTTTTTTTTTAATTGAATTCAAGCAAACCAGAATACAATTAATGAGATAAATATTTGTGAGCCCAAATGATGTAAGCAGACTAGATTGCTCTAGTTTATTGGTTTAAAAGTGATCATGATTTTTTTTTTTTTGAAGAACCTTTCATGAGCAGATACAGAAACATTTTTGGTTTATAGCAGTAGGAAATGTTCTTCCAAATTGTTCTAGCCATGCAAATACTAAATGTCCTTTCAGAGTGAGAGGAAACAAGATGACAGACCTGAATTGTAATGCCAGTATATTTGATTGTGGATGAACTAACTGCAAAATGACCTTCATTTAACCTACCAGAATGCATATAATTAAAATGAGAGATGTAAAAATTACTTTGAGGTTGTGTTGCAAGTAGGGTACAGCTACTTTCAGTAAACTTAGTTTTAACAGAGGAAATAGAGCTTTAGTATAGAGGAAAAAGATCCAAAATCTTGCACTTGAAGTGAACCTTGTTTTGTCTGTACTTGATCTCTGAGAAGTAGTTTAAATATTTGGAAACAGTTCACTTAGGGTAGATAGATCAAGTGAATAAATTTCTGCAGAGAATCCAATATGAAATTCTTTCTTTTCATTTTCGTTTTTTCCCCTGGCATTTCAATGAGGAAAGGAAAAAATCTGTCTGATACACTGGCAGTAAAGAACAATTTTTGTTCTCCAGCAATTCCTTCCATCAATTTTTGTTCCTTCCATCAACAGTTTAGCAATTCATATGTCAGATTTCTGTCCTGAGTACAGTTTGATTCGTGAAAATCCTTGCAAATTTGGAACAAAGCCTGAAACTGGCTGAAGGCCGATGAGGGAGTTAAGCAAAGAAATCAGGACTGTGGAGCAAAGCAGTCACAGTCTGTACTGACTGTGGAACCTGATGCTTTGCCTTTGCACCAATGCAGTGTATTCTCTGACAGAGTGGGATAATCCAGACCGGAGATAGTCAGTGGAAATAGCAAAATATGCTACCAGGTTCCAAGACGAAGATGATGCATGAGAGAGGAAGCAAATGGTTAAATAATTTAAAATTTTCCCTTACCTACAAATAGTAGTCATAGCAGAATGCATGTAGAATGACATGGAAAAAATTACCTTTTTTTAAAAAAAAAAAACAAAAAAACCCAAAAAACTTTCTTCTATTCCTTGCCTTTCGAACCTCTTGTGTGAGTTTGTTTTATGATGCCCAGTTACTAAATACTGGGCACTGAAGCTGTTGTCTGTACCAGGCAGCTTTATTGTAGGATGCAAAATATATTGAAATGTCAACACTTTTTCAAAGCAGTGAAGTGTCTTGTCAGTTCAAGACTGTGCATCAGTTGCTCATTTAAATTTTTCTAATGAGAGCTTAGCAGTTCTTATGAATCTCCTGCTGAGGCTGAAGAGGCTTTTTTGTTTGGGTTGGAGATGAATTTCCACTCCAAAAGACAACCTGGTTTGTGCTACTGTGAAATGATAAGGACACAACACATTCAGCACACAGACTTCAGCAGTCAGTTTTAGCAGACTGTCTGCTGTGTAGCATCAGTCCTGTCTTCCTTTCTCAGTTAATTATAATATATTCTGTGGTTTTGAAAATGTTCAGTGGCTTGGGCCTAAAAAAGCTGAGAAAACTCTTAAAGGTCTGAAATGTAGACTATGCTTCTCTGGCAAACGTGTACAGTTAATGGTGAATTGAACTAAAACTGGGAGCTGTTGCTAGGTAGGCTTCTTCACTCTCACTGGTGCTTTAAGAAACCTGTTACAAAGTCTCTTTTATCAGCAAAACTGCCAAATCCCAAATACTATCTCTGGGAAGCAGGCAAACGAGAGAACAAAGTACATCTGATTAATACCGATTGTCTTTCTTAATACAGTATTGGAAGATATTTCTTTTGGTGTGATCTAAAAGCGTGGAAATGCACATCTCAAAGAGAAGATGGCTCTTTCTGCTGAGTCTAGGTTACTAGTTATTTCATACTGTTCTTAAGAGTCTAAATCTTTGGCATCTATCCAGCTGTGCCCATTTGATCTTCCTGAAGGTGATGGAGCATGCAAGGAGATGATGATGATGGATGACTCAGCCAGGAGAGCTGTAGTTGCTTGCCCCGGGAACTTTGAACTGTATGTTCACCGAGTCGAGGCACAGCAGTGTTTTTAACCATCGGGAGTTAAACATGTGGATGGAGATTGAACACATAATGCTTTCCAAGGGAAGAGACAAATGACCTTTGCTAACATGCTTTGGAGTCTGCAAAGGTGGTTGCATCTTTTGAGCCATTTGTAGGATTAACTCCCATGTCTTTATGCATATATGCAAAGTTGAACGCACAACTAGGCACTGCAGCATAAATGTTGATTTTGGCTAGTGGTGTGCAGTGCCAGCTACCTGAGTATGTGGAGGGGCTTTCCTTGAGCAGAATATGCAGTTCATGTCTCCTAATGAGCTCAAAATTCTGCAGTATGGAGACAAGAGTATTTATAGACTCAAACAGAGCTCTGTATTATGCAGGTTACTACAATGGGCCAGTCTTTTCTTTTTTTTTTTTCTTTTTTTTTGCTCTTAAGATCCTTGCTGTATGCACATTGAAAAATAATCTGATTAAAACAAAACACTACAGAAGTACATTGAGGGGAGAATTAATGGAATTTATTTTCCATAATCCCTGTTAACAAGGCTGACCTTACAGGAGGGTTTGAGGGTTGGGGTTTTTTTTTTATGCTGCTGATTCTTTTCTTTCCATTGATCTTGTGACTATCTTTTCTCCATTGCTCTGTTTCTAAACCTTACGGTAGCTACAGCAGCAGCTGATTAGGGGAAATGCTCTCTCTTAGATGCTAATAGGAAGTAAAGCATAAAATATCTTGCATAAGTGAGTGGGTATGGCTGTTTGGTTTGTGGTTCTCTTCTGAAGACATTACAGGGATTTTCAGTATACGAAGTTTGTCCAGTTTGACCAGAGGTTCCTCATGCTTGCCCTACGTAAATGCTGCTAAGCTGTGTTTTTTCAGTAATAGCTGCAAAAGTGTGTGACGCCTCCACAGAATGTCCTAGAATTTGATTTTTGTCCCAGTGGATCCAATACAAAAATAACTTCCAACTAATTCCTTCTGCTTTATCAGTAGACATTAATTCCCTATAGTTCAGTAGTTTTAATATATCCTTGTGAGGATATTAACATTTTATGAGATGTACAAAAGAACTGAAGAGATGTACGAGTCCATTACGTAAGAGATTTCACAGGAATGGGGGTTATACAAAGTCCACTGCAAGAGCAAGAAGTGTTCCTACAAACTCCTGTGGTGCTGGCCAGCAAATCCACTCGGTGACCCCTTTCCTGTCCATCTCCTCCCTGAGGGAATGGCAGTGCTTACGCTCAATTATGTGTCCTGCTTTTTCCCCAGCCCGCTTGTGTCACCTTTTTCCGCTGTCCCCTCGCCTTTGTCAGCGCAGCAAGCTATTCAGTGCTTGGACAATTATCTGATGCTCATTGGCCTAATTCTGCCAGACCTTCTCCGAACTCCCTGAGAAGAGGGAATGTAGGGAAAGCTACTCCACTGCACTGCAGCTGCAGCTGAGCAACTGCATGCGGCTTCTCAGGAGGGACTTCAGTTACTACAGATACTGAAGCAGTTACACAATTTAATAGTCTGCTTGTTTCAGGGTTGCATTGTAACCATTTCAAAAGTGATTGAGTCATCTTTCTGTACTGCATCCTCTCCAAACTTGCTTTTCTTGCTTGTGTTAATAAATATAAAGCTTCCAAGAACCAAGAGTGCACTTATGCACAGCAAAAGCATCTGATCTACAGGAATTGTCTTCCTTCTCCCTCTGATTATTTCGTTTATCAGCATTTGTAGTTGATATGATTGAAGTCTAAAGCTTTTTGTGGTAAATTCATTTCTTTATAGAGTCTCTCATGGTACTTCTCAGACTGCAGCAATCACTACAATCCCATTTAAGTGCAATTGGGTTATTGGAAACGCAGACAAATGTTACCTCCTATAAATTTAACGTAAGGTAGAGGTGGAAAATTGCCCTTAAACGGCAATAAACACTTGATTATCGTAGTCTATGATTAGTATATTTGCAAGAATTTTTTCAACACCCCTTTCAGTTGTCAGTTGGTGGGATGTAAGCTCATTCCTTTTACCATGGATTTTCCAGGGTAAGTTAGTAAGCTGTTCTAGAGTCAGCGATGCGAAGAACATGGCTTTTTCACATCCATCTATTGTGTGCCCTGTACTAATGCGGGTTTTTTTTCTGACCATGAGAATGGCATGTGATTCCTAATGACAATTCCTGTCCTCTTTCCCTTCATGGTTGCTCCCTGGCAGGTCTTTGTAGTTGCTGGAGGGCCAGTGCCTGTGGCACGCTGGAATGGGGGTGTCTGTGGAGCAGCGGCCGAGCCCCTGGGGCCACTGGTTCCACTGGCAGGGCATTACCTGCTCCTGCCAATTTATGCCTGCCTTTTAATGAATCTTTTCTCAGTTTCATATCAAATGGTTTCACTTCCCCCACAGTATGTTTTGGGAATATGTGTGGGATTGAACAGAGTTTTGTTTTGGGAATTAAGGACCTTTCCGTCAAGTCTCTCTTTTTATGGAGCTGGATGTGCATTACTGCAGTAGTGGAGCACGTTTGGGCCCAGTCTGTGATGTACTTTTGCTGCCCACAAATGCTGGATAGTTGCTTAAAGGGATAAAAGTTAATTTGAAGATCTTTAGTACACGTGACTTTAGTTGCTTTATGTGTCACCTTGTCTTTTGTGCTCTAGTCACTGCTGTATTAAACAGTGGCTGATCATTAACAATCTAATTAGAGGGACATATGGAAGAGGTGGGGAAAAAGCAAGAAAAATAAAAAGTATTTTCAGGGGGGAAGGTTTTCAGCAGTATAATTAGACAAAGGTTCAGTGGGTAAAGGAGGTCTAAAGCTGAAGGCAAATACCTTTTCCATTGATAATTATTATTGAGGTCACAAGGGATAAGGTAAAGAATGAGAGCGCTGGAATTTTGAGGCAGCAATTTAAATCTCTGTCTTGAGCTTCACAGTACAGCTAGGTCCTTTGTGCTCAATTCTTTTTTATTATAAAGCCTGCATTTATGGAGGCCAGTTATGTATTTACTACAGTGCACTATAAAAACAAACAAACTAGAAAACTCCCTAGTTTTCTA
This sequence comes from Oxyruncus cristatus, assembly GCA_013399855.1. Lineage (NCBI taxonomy): Eukaryota > Metazoa > Chordata > Aves > Passeriformes > Cotingidae > Oxyruncus > Oxyruncus cristatus. The sequence continues at coordinate 2,705,174 of VXAY01007247.1, forward strand.
GCTTGTCAAAGTAGCATATGGTTCAGCTTTTAGTTAGGAAATGTAATAAAGATCCCCAATACCAAACAGTCTATAAAGGACTGTATGAAGTCCCTGTATTCATAAAGCAGCTTTAAGGCTGATCAAAACCATGAGCATCTCTTTTTCATTACTGCAAAAGTCTCATATGTGAGAGTGACCTGGTCTCGTGGAAGCTGTCCCTGCCCGTGGCAGGGCGGTTGGAACTACATGATCCTTAAGGTCTCTTCCAACCAAAACCATTCTATGATTCTACATTCTGGCAGCGCAAAGAAACAAGAGTGATTGATTGTTGTTGTTGTTGTTTGCAGTGCCTCCAAAGCCAATTCATCTGCAGAAGGCAACATACCAAACCCCCAGGCATAAAGCTTTAGCAAATCACAAACCAAGAATGGAGGAAGAGGCGCCCGCTGCTGTTTCCAGTGTTGCAAAGGAGAAGTCCAGTAAAGTGTCAGATCTCATCCATCGTTTTGAGGGAGGCAGGTATGTAAGAGAATTTCAGCTGGCTTGTAACTCCGTTTTGTTGTTTGTGGATTGTTGGAACTTGAACCTGTGAGGAAGAACACTGGTACCACAGTAGTGCTCACGCCCATCCCTGCCAGAGGACTTGGTGGCAAAACTACACGTGCTTTGAAACGGTGAGAGCCAGTTGTGTATTTGGCCTATACAAGGTGTGCTCATTCATGAGGTGCTGGCCTTAATTTTTCTTTGGAAAAAAAAACCAAACAAACAAACAAGAAAGAAACAAACCAACTTGTAATATTTTTAAAGCATCCTGAAAAATGATAGGAATTTGAAATAAGTGCTGGGTTTAGAGTGAAGCATTGCTGCTAATATTAAATTCTTCTGTTGTTGCAGAAAAAAAAAATACTTTTTATTAGCAAATAGAAAAACCTGAAATCCCGATTTTTCATTTTACACTGTTTTAACCTCTTAGATCATTTATGTGAAGAGGGTGAACTCTACGAGTTATTTGTGTTGATATGACATACATTTTCTAAATCGTTTCCTTTGCAGTACTTGGTGAGTTTGGAATAGCTCAGTGTTCTGGAGTTTTGATGCTGCATTTTACAGGAGATGTTTGGAACTGTGGGAAACACAAACCGCGGTGAACAATGCTTTCACAAAATAGTATTACTTGTGTGTCTTTAATTAGATGTATCTTTATGCATATTATGATGCATCTTTAATAAGATGTATTATAAGCTCTGAAATAGAATATTTCAAAGGAATCTGCTCTGTATAAAGAGAGCAACTTTCCAGGAAGCCCATGACAGAGGAACAGACCAAGGAACAACCCATTGCCAGTTGGGCACGGCAAGTTTTGGATATGGTTTTCTCATTTTTCCTTGGGATACTGGTGTTCTGAAGGTATTCCCCTGTGAGAATAAATGCATGATGTACAAAGAGCATGAGCTTCCGAGGAGCCAAACTATTAAGACTTTCATTGAAAGAATTTCTCCTCAAGATGGGTGAAATTTAATCCTTTATATGGAAGCAGCTGAGCATTGTAAAAGTATCTTTGTCCATTGGAATAGAAATCATTTCAGAGCTTCGTCTGCAAGAAACGTCTGTCATTAGGCAGAGACTTAATTGCCCTTGGTCATGGCAGGAGCTTAGAGACGGGAAAAAGAGACTGCTACAACACTGGAAGTCCTGTGAATTCTTATAATACAAGTCTCTAGTCCTGTTACCAGCTTTGTTTCCTACTCTTCCTCCAAAGTTTTTTAAACAGTGCAGTATTCTTGGAAAAGCAATTTTATCCTTTCTGAAAGGAAACTCCTCAGGTACATTGTGTCCTACACCACCGAGCCCTACGTTGCTTCCTGCTAGAAATGCCTGCTGTATTGTAAAGGGAATTTTTCAATATTATGCAATCAAAGGAAACTATAAAGAAAGCAAGGGAAACTTTCTTGTCCATAGACTTTTAAAAGTAGGGACATTTTGTGGACTACGGGAAGTTGAGTTGCTTTTGGGCAACATCATTCATTAGGTACACCCAGTAATATCTGTCCAATGACTAAATTCTCCTCAGGTCTATGATCTCTGCTTATGAGAAATTTCCATAATTGGAATGCTGAGTTCTAGAATATCCTGCTTTGACGGTGGAGGCAATCCCTGTTTTTTTTGGATGAGCTCAACTCACAAAACATGTCTTCTGTGAAGCTGGACGTTCAGTTTTAATTAGTGGTCTTGAAATGGCGAGGTAGTATATTCATGAACTACAAACTGTGACTTTCAATTATGATAACTTATTTTCATTAGTCTGTATAGCCCACAAACATGTAGGCATGGCAGAAAGTTAATTAAACCTCTTTGCTCTGTGAAGGCAATTAAAAAATGTAAGTTAATTTTATCCTACAGTTAAGTTTACTGGATAAAGAAAAGGCATAATCTTTACACAACTAAAGAAAAACTGATTTAAATTTTTTTTTGTTGTAAGGTAAAATGGAAAAAGGTAAAGCTAATTTATTTTTTGAGGTCTGTGTGTCAGTGAAGAATGTGTTTGCAGTATTTGTGTAAACTGCTCTATAAATAAGGAGTAAACATACAGTTTGTAAGCAGTTATCATCTTTCCAGAAGATGGAGGTCCATACTCGTAACAGTGTGATAGAGGACAGTTATGATACTTTTTAGCAAGTTGAATGTGGCTCGTTAAATGTACTTCAGGTTCCAATGATTTTTTTTTTTCCCCTGAGTTATAATGAATCCAAATGCTTTTACTGAACTGAGTAGCATTTATATTGGCCTAAAAGCCAAAATCTCAAAAATAAAACAGAAAGGGAGAGTGAAAGGTATGAACAAAGGATAATGTGTTTAAAGCAGAGATAAAGTATGGAGGAAGAAGACTTTCAGAAAAGATGCAGCATGATGGAAGGACACTGCTAAATAAGGAAGCAGGGGAAGAAGTGGAATAAACATTTAAAGCTCCTCCTGTAATTTGCTGAAGGAAAGGGATGCTAAATGTTCTTGGACATGTTTAAATAATTTTTTTAATTAAAGGGCAGTTAGGGAATAGACTCTTGTTACTTTAAGCAGTGGACTGGGACTTGGGAGACCATGAGTCTTGCTCCATTTCCACCAGTAATTTCTGGGACACTTTGGGCAAGTTGCTTCATTTATCAGTTTATTGGTTTCCTTGTCTGTTACATGGAGCTAATAATAGAATCAGGTTGCAAAAGATCATAGAATCCAACTGTTAAGGCAGCACTGCCAAGCTCACCACTAAACCACATCCTCAAGTGCCACATTTACATGTCTTTTAAATACCTCCAGGGATGGTGACTCAAAGTCTTCCCTAGGCAGCCTGTTCCAATGCCTGACAACACTTTCAATGGAGAATTTCTCCCTAATTTCCAATCTAAATCTGCTCTACAAATGAGATTCAAGACACAGGAGGATGCAGTGGATCAGTATGGATGGCCCTCTGGTTTCTAGTAAGAGATGCATGTTTGTGTGTGGTTCAATGCATTCCAGGTCTCAGTGGCCTGAACCTCCTAATATTAACACAGGGGGAAAAAAAATGGTTTGGGAGGAATCGGTTATATGGTGCAACTCTCCTAATCACCATGCCAGGATGTTTTACAAGTCCATGTTTAACTCTTCTCTTATTGATGTTTTGTTTGTTTGGTGTTTTTTAGCTCGTTGAATCCTAGTGATCTGAAGAAAGATTCCTCTGTTCTCCACTTTACTAAATCTCAAGGAAGATATGGGTCAACACCATCACCTCAGCCCAAACTCCCCTCCCAGCACTCACTACAAAAACAGGGAAACAATAATACTGACAAAACTCAGGTTGCACAGCTGCACACAGCCAACGGAGTAGTAGCACAGGACCGGCCGGAAGATGAGGACAGGGGATTATCAGATCGTGGCTCTGCTGTGTCCACTCCTGTTCCAGATGAAGTCATTGACAGCAGCTTGATAAATGGGGAAGGAGAAAGTACTCGCAGGGAGTCATTGCAAAGTGTGACTACCTGTGAAGAGCAGATGCTTAACAGCTGCAGCAGGACTCCAAGCAGTGATACACTGCTCCCATCCGAAAACGAAACTCCAGAAATTAGTACGAATGTGAAGGAAGAACCAACCGAGGAAATCAGTAAGCAAGATCAACCTGTAGAAACAAAGGTAAAAAGAGAAATTGTTTCATTCCTTATGTATTACTACTTTGTGTATTTTCTCTTGGGTTTTAGTTACAAAAACAGGCTTTCAAGAGCAGGTCGGAAAGTTGAAACTCTTTTGGTTATTTTTCCTCTGAAAAAAAAGATGGGAAAAAAGTTTTGCTTTCCTCTTCCCACCTCCTGCCATCCTTTGCTCTTCCCCTCATCCTCTTTGCTCTTTCCCTATTAGCTCTCTGAGGTTTAAAAAACAAGTGAAACTGAATTATGTGGACATGTTTGGCACTATGCTTCAGCTGTGCCAGACTACGAGGGACACATGTTAGTGGCGTATGTAAAATAAAATTTCACATGTAGTAAACTGCAATGACAGAGCTTCAGGCAGGACTGTTGTGTGAATCCATAATTTGGATGTATTTGTCAAGTCAAGGCTGGAAAGGCAGTGGCAGTCTGCTAACTATCAGCTAGATGCAATGTTCAGAGTATACCAAACATATAGCAAGGAGAACTTATATCTGATGAATTTGAACTTCCTTGTAAGGAATGTTTTAAATACTTAAGAGAACCAAGTGGGTGGAAGAAAATCTGTCTTGGGAAATTAATTGCTGAAAAAATTGGGCATATTTCCACCTGTAAAAGTTTGCTTATGCAGTTTTCCTTCTTGTACTGAAGCAGTGAGTGTGATTAACAGCTCTGGTCCAGCTGTGCCCTGTGTGACCCGTAGCAAGGGGAGCTTGGCAGACCCTCCTGGGTCTTCCTCTTCACCACAGAGCCAGCAGCTGAGTGCTGATAAAGCTCCTCACTGCTGTCAGGAGTACACCTGCATCAGTTAACTACAGACCTCTCCAAGCCCTTGAGTTTGGTTGGCTAGGGGTCACATACACACACGCTTGAAGGCAAATTCTGTGAGTGGGAAAGGTGGGCCTCAAATTCTCATGCATTATAGGATGAAATATCCTTGGCAATGACAAGAAGGTGCTGGGTTGTGTGGGTTTTCTTGTTTGGTTTAGAGGTTGGTTTTTTCCTGTAATGAATGACTGCTGTGATTCCCATCTAAGCATAAACCTGGTCACGGTCCAAGGCACCTTTAGCCTGCCACACCTCTCATTATGTTTCTGTCTCCTGTTTGGTAATGCCTGTTTCCCCTCTCTGTGCCTATAAAGTGCTGAATTCTCAGTGGGCAACACTGTTAGGCTTGAATCCAAGTCATGCAGTAAGGTGCTGGCAGGATTTTAAGGAAAAAGCTGAAATGAGAAGCAGTTCTGTTGTAGAGTTAAGGAAGGAACTGGGCAAATGCTAATGGCAGCAGTCTCATTAAAATCTGTCTTTGAGCTGCTGGAACCAACACGTGATCTGTCTTATATTGATAAAGTCAGCTTGTGAGGTGTAGTGTGACTGTTACTAGATGTATTGTTCACTGGTGCTTGAAGGGTAAAAAAGCAGAACAAGCCAAACCCACGCAGGATGACTTTTGAGTCCGCATTGGTGTAGAAGTGAATCTGTATAACTGAGCTGGGTCACAGCAGCACTTCTGAAATGCCAGCTTACTTGTGCAACAAGGACATCCCCTTTAGTCTAGTGAGGTTAAGAAGCCTGCCTGCCACAGAACAATCTAAGAATCAAAGAAAAAAATCTCCTCTCCAGAATCAAACACTGATTTAGTTTGGATTAATGCAGCCAATAGATGGAAATCAGCCCTGTGTGATCTAAGTAGTTGCTGCCATGCTGTCTGGAATAGGGAAAGGATGATGAGCTACAGACTTCTGGTGGAGCTTTAAGCTGTTTCTGCATCCAAGCAGGCATTGGTAAGAAGTAAGAAAACTAGACAATCTGTGATTTTGCTAAGCACCCACTTAGTCATTATAGAATATTAAAACTGGGATGCAGTCCAGCTGAAGTTGCACTGCACAGGCTAACAGCGGTCTTCTGCCTTTTTTAATTAAGAAAGTGTAGGTCCAATTGAGTAAAAGCAAAAGGAGCAGATGCACGTGAGTCATAGTCAAACTTTAGATTATGCATCTGATATATGCGTTTTGGTACTGATGCGAAGTATCTTGTCTCTTGCATGCCATATTTCTTGATTCAGGGAAGAGAAGAGAGTGGTGATCTCTCTTTGTAAATAGGTATGTGTACAGCACAAGTAATCTGAAGCCCAGGGGCGAATCAAATTGGGAAATGGTGCAAAACCAGAGCAGAGATTACTTTTCGGACTTGGAAAAGAAGAATTATTTTGAAATAGTGTTGTTCTTACAATTGTTTTCCTCCCTTTTATCACTGTAGATCTGACTAAAGACAGATTATTTCAGGTTCTGGAAAAGTTGAGCAAGACTTTGTAAAGTTGACAGTGACCTGAAATGTCTTCCCCAAACAACCAGAGTAGAGTATGTTTTATTTCTCTTATTTGCTGAGTTAGCTTGAAAGTAACGAAACAGAAGTATAACAAGCAAAAAGACAATTAAAAGTGAAAAGTTTCCTGCCTTGCAGCAGAAACACCTCCTGTCATAAGATTTGATTTGTCTAAACTGCGTAGGCTGAAGGGTACAAGAACATCCCAATCAATTAACTTCCTGAATAACAACTTGTGGGAAATCTGCTGCCAGTGCTAACTGAAGACAAGAGGACAAATGTTTCAGTGTTTGTTGTGAGAGTGATAGGAAATAGGCATATAGACTGCCTGCGTGCCACAGATGGAAAAGAATCCACTGCGCATCCTTAACAAAGTCCTTGGGTGATGTCTTCTTTTAATGACAGTGTTGGGGGCTCTCATGTTTCAGATGCAAAACCTGGCGGAGATCTTGTATTTCTAGATGTAAAGTGAAGCTTTGATTTACATAGGGTGAAATTTTTCTTGCAAAGTTAACTTTCTGCCAAGAAATGTTTTACTGTTAAAACACTTGAGAGGTTCTGCCAGCTTCTTGACTCTACAATTTTTTTTGGTCTCCTTTAGCAAGAGTGATGTGGACAAAGCTCCATATCTTCAGTGCCCAATATAAATGCATAAATCTTCTTGTGAATAGATGCTTCTTTAGGCATACCAGGATCTTTACTGCTTTCTTGGTTGCTATGCAAGAAGCAAGCAAGAAACAAGCACAATGTAAATTAAATTATATTTGTTCATGCTCTACATCTCTCACTCGGTCTGTGTTTGCTTAGTACAGTCCATCAAAGCCCTTGGGGCAAGGTCTATGCCTGAATAAGAGTGAATCATATACAGCATCACTGTCATGTTGGCAGGTATAGTTTTCTTGACAGAAGATGGCTCCTCTTTGGTTTGGATGTTAAGTTGTGGCTATACTGCAATTTAGGCTTACATAAAAGCTGCTTTAAATCAGCAATATTTTTTTTTTTTCAAGTTCAGGACAATTGAAAAAAAAATATTAGGAAATGAGAATGAAAAGTTCATACCTTCGGCAGCACTTTTCATACCTTTTCTTAATTTCAGAGTTAAAAATAACTTGTTTTAATTTCTTAAGCATCCACAGTAATGTATGATTCTGATGTGCAGCTTTGTACTAAAAAATATCTAAAAACCGAGCTAAAATATTTACTGTATCTGTATGTATATTATATCATGTAAAATATATGTATATTTATATCTGTATATATATGTAAGCCTCTGTACAGAGGTGCCAGTTTGCAGCTCCTCCTCATGCACCTGTTGCTATTTTATGCTTCTGATATCAGCAGTTGAAATCATGTACCTCTGTGCAGCACACTAACCATTTCTGCTTGGTTTTAAATGTTGAGTTGTCACGTGTTACAGACTGTCACAGTAGTTTGAAATGTTCCCTGAAATAATTGAGAAGTTGCCTTCCCACCCCCCCCCACCCTGAGAACTTCCTAAAAGAAAAGCAGTACAGTTTTGTGGTATTTTTGCACTGATCTGAACCCTGTAGGTGGGTGTTTTTGTTCTGGAATAAGAACATGCCACTGTGATTAAAAGATAACTCATCCATGGTGTGCATTTTTCCCCACACAGAAGATCCCTGTGCCAGGTAGTGCAACTGTAGAAAGGAGACTGAGGTTCAAGAATTAGGAAGATATGTAAGGTGGATACTGAGAGGATTGGAAAGCCGGGGTCAGCTCATTTTATGTGATATTTTGGTGTTTGTTATGTGTGATTTTCTCTCTTTTATTTCAAGTGATCTTCTGAAAACTCTGTATTGGTTCTGTAACAGTGCTTAGGGAGACAGTGGGCTTCTGGGGTGAGAAAAAGAAAATTAAATTGCCAAAGAACCAGTAGCCTCTGTGGTTTTGTGCCTCAAGTCCACATGTGAGATCCTTTGTAAAGGGCTGCACTAAACAGCAAGCTGTAGCTGTAATAGCTAATCCTCCAGCTCCCTGCAGTGTCTCTTGACAGCACTTAAAACGCTGTTCTGTAGGTTACTGTGGTTGCTATGCTGATTTAAACAGATTTAATGAACAGCTTTGAAGTCACTATGCAAAGCCTGTATTTAGGAAGGAGGTTTGCCGTGTAGAAGCGTGACCATTAACACTGTGGATTAGAACTGAACTGTGTTGAAATTTGGAATACTCATAGAATACTGAAAAGAGGAAAACAGCCACTGGAGTCCCTGAAATGTAAGACTGTACTTTAATAACATTACTCCACAAACTATCTTTTATCAATGTACTTGCAAATGTTTATCACGCTCTTGTGGAAAGCAGTGAGCAGTATGAAATCAGAAATCACTCTTTCAAGCTCTACGCTTCAATTTTTCTTACAAAGACTTTCTATGGTTTGCCTAGAAATCACCACTTTCCCAAAAGCACTGTGATAAGACTGCCATTTACTTAGGAAAAACTTGGGCATCATTAGATGTGAACAGACTAGCACTAGATCTGGAGAGAGAATCTTGTAGTGGAAGTGTCATTTTGTTGAATCTGGCACTTGCGGGCTTGAGACATTTCCCTAATGCTTTAATATTGTAGAAGGCTGTGCTTTCACTGTTCGCTTTGAAGTAATTTTGCCTGGCAACTTATAATTACACATTCTAACATATTTAGTTTAATATTGAAATTTGAATGAATGTTTTAAGTTTCTGTTCAGTGAAAGAATCAGAAATATATTTTGTGGAATAAAAGGCTTTAAAATAAAGACTTCCCTTAAGATGCTAAAATGGCTTCTGTAAAGACTTAATGAAGGAGCCCTCTAATTGCAGTCAACACTTATTCAGCAATGAGTGTATTGAACATTCTGTACGGTATTTTTCAGTAATTTTGTTGTGCAAAGAACATACAGTTCAAACAACTTTTGAAATGGGGGTGGGGGTGAACACTGAGTACGCCCATCTGTTCCTTCTTACTCTGCAAATCAGTTCTTCCAGCTCTGAAAGGTCAGTGGTACTCGATTACCAGGATATGAGCTGATCTGTTAAGTAGGGAGTTGGTGCTTTGGCAAAGTTCCCTCTCCAAACTGGGAAATACTAAATCTTTTAGGATTTGAATTTTGCTCCACGATTGGACTGATTTTTTTTTTTTTTTTTTTTTTAAATCATTCTCTGACATTTGTATTTGTTGATTAAACTGCTGGAAAGTTTGTGTTTTTCAAAATTGGTGTCTACTTCACAACTAAATGTGAAACTTGGCTTTCAGTTGCTTTTTGGCCTGTAAGGTAATCGTAAGTCTTTACAATTTATTTGTTTTTTAGTATTAAATTATTTTTTCCTTAAGCATCTCTAAGAGCTGCTCTTTTTTTCTTCCAGGAGACAGATGAACAGAAACGTCACAAAATTGCCAGTGAACTTCTGCAAACAGAAAAAGCCTACGTTAGCCGACTTGACCTCCTAGATGGGGTACATTTTTCTTGAATTTGCATTTATTTTGTTACCTTGAATTCACTCAAATGGCTATGTATAAGTGTGGATATAAATTACGTAAGATGTGGTATGTCTTTCACATTTTGCTGATTTTCCTGTCAGTTATTTGCTCTTGCCACATGACTTTGCCTATGCTTCTGTTTTAAGAGCACTACATCTTTAAAAAGTATTAGAAATTTCTGGATACGAATGCAAAATGTTCTCTGTGTGTAGATGTCACTGTAAGCAATAGTATTACATGCTGGTACCCCTTCCAAAAAGAGGATGGATAACCATGTCTTGGTTTATGGTGAATTGGAAAAGGGTATAGTTTTATAATGCTGAAATCACCCACTCTCTGGCAAATTACTAGATCCTTTTGATTTGAACCACCCTATCGGAATTTTTCTTTAGTGCCAAAGAACCTGAGAAGGTGGTCTTTCCAAATGGTATATCCTCTCTTTTCCCACTATATGTTTGGGGTAAGTCATGCTGAATGCACAGAAATTACTCTTGCTGCAAGGAAAGGGTTGGACTCTTATGCTTTGTAGAATCCAACTGATATTTCTTAAATGCGAAAACCTGTAGTTCTGGAGTATTTTTCTTTCCAAGTCTTGTTTGCTTACTCACATAACACGCACACATTTTACCTGGGTACCTCTAGCTTTGCATTGCCTTGCTCCATGGCATTTTTGGCAGAAAGCACTGCTTAAATTTCTCAGGTCCAGTGCATAAGCCTTGTACAAGCAGTTGATGAAAAGCAAAGAGTCTCAACTGGTGCAATAATTGTTCAGGCTGCTCAGGGATCTAACTAATTGTCCTCATGAAAGTGGATATACATAGCAGATCCACATTGTGATGGATATATGGTGACTTTTAAAAGCCAAAGCATTGCAGAAAAAAAAAAATCTTTGATTTAGAGAAGTCTAAAAATAAAAAAGAGTAATGTTTACTTTGTTCACAGATTTTTCTGATGGGTAATGTACAGGTATTTTCCCTGATGCTTTCGTAAGTGCATCCCTCCTATGCCTGTTTTCCAAATATTATCTGGATGGAGTTCTAAAAAATGAGTTTCAAACACAGCTGCTCAACTGTTGCTACTGAGAGGACAGCAGAAGACTGGGAAGGGACTGTTATATTTCTAAACTTGGTTAAAAAATTGTGCAACCTTTATGGTCTCCAAGTAGCTTGTCAGAATTTAACTACCTGTCCTCTCAGAGATGCAGCAACTTTAGCATATTTTAAAGTATGTGTGGAAGTGTATGGCTTTTTCTTTTTAAGACACTTCTGCTGTCTCAGTTTAGATGATCAAAGTTCCTGTCTTCAGACTCTTCTGCAAGTCCTCACCCAAACTTCTGAAGCCCTTTCTAGGGAGATGCAGTCTGTTCAAGCATGGGAGAGGGAGGCAGAGGGACAGTAGCTCTCCATAAGTACTTTTTTTTGATGTGCATTTTAACGGGTGCACAAATCTCCAGCCACTTTGTAGCTTCATCTAGTCAGGCAGAGCCCACTGATGGGGAAAGAATATATGGGTTTTTTTAAAGAAACTATAGTGGCATATATAGAACTGGACTCCTTCTGGGCTCTAAATAGTTTGTGGGGATGACTCACAGCCAGCCAGCTACTTTGATTTCTAGAGGATAAGGGGATACAGCATACCAGGAAAGTGATCAAGCATCACGATCAGACATCATGCTGATTGAAAAGAAAGGCAGAGTGGAAAATGTGGTTGGGAGGCTGGGAAAGCTGAGATGATCTAGCTGTTAAAACAGACAGGATGTCTGGAGTTGATCCAAAATGGTACTACTTCAGTTTGGCTTCCCTTATTTCCACTCTGCCTGCAGTACTCTCCTGGCTTACGAGAAGGAAAGTGGTGCGTAAGGGGAGGGAAAGCTTTTCCCTTCTGGTGAGGGCAAGACAATAAATGAGTTCATCATTACCTGTCTATTACTGAAATATTGATGTTGTCTCAGTTGTAGCAAGAAGGGTGGATAGGCGGTCTTCCACTGATTAAATATAATAGGCTGATAGGTTTGGGGCTCTTTTTCTGTATTGCAGGTATTCTATTCCAGACTCCTTGAGGAAGCCAACAGAGGTTCATTTCCACCTGAAGTGATTAATAAAATATTTTCTAATATTTCGTCAATAAATGCCTTCCACAGTAAATTCTTACTTCCAGAACTTGAAAAAAGAATGCAAGAATGGTAAGAGGCAATTCACTGGTTAATATGCTACTAAAACCATGTCTGTAGAAACTCTGTTGCAGGGTTGAGGTAGGGAAGGTACCTTCATAATTAAGTGCTGCAGGCGCAGGAAGTCCTGTGGGTAGGAGAACATCTGCTCTTCCACTCTTCGTCAGGATCTGACTCAGCAGAGGACTTGAATCATTTGCTCAAAATAAAGGACATGTATCTCACTGAAGCCAGTGAGATTACTCATGATCAAATGCCTCGCTAAATTAGGGGTTCAGACTAAAATTGTGTGCTACCTGGTGAATTCATTGTACAGAATATAAAGTTGAGATGAATAACACATATGTGGTTTATGCTAACGTTGAAGCACAGTAACCTTTCATTACTGCTTTCTGTAATAAGATGGGATACATTTAAAAAGAAATTGCAAATACTGTTTCATCCAGTTGTTTCACCTTATACACCTGTTTGGCTCCTTTATTCCTTAATAAATTCTTACCTAGAATTTATTATGAGGAATTCAATGTTTGTCCATATATAATTTCTAGTTACACTTTCATATAACTCCTTTATTGTCAAAAAACCCACACTAAAAATGAGAAATAATATGTTTTTGTGACATATATGAAAATCTCAGACCATACAGTGGTGCTTTAGACAGCAACTGTATGTCTTCTGACTCTCTAAGATGATTCCCTTTTAAAATGATGATTCTTTAAAGTAGAATAATTACCATGGACAAACACATGGTAGCTCTGTCCAGTCTACAATGCAAGAAAGAAAATATAGTAATTGTGAAATATAGGAAAGCTTACAGCTTGTGTTCCTTGCAGAGTGACTGTGTGAGGTAAGCCAAACCGTTTCTTCTAATCAATTGAAAAAATCTGGTAAGAAATACAAATGCCTGGATTATAATAGAGTGCATGTTCATGAGTAGTGGAGTTTAGTTGTTTGAAAACGGCTTACACTACCTTATGCCAGTCCTGTATGTATTTGAAATTAAATTAGTGATGTAATCTTCAAATTCTGCTATAGACACTTTATGGAGCACAGAAGATGGGTTGCACTTCTTTACATATTTGCAAAATGCTAAATTGCTCACTAATACTATGTGTATAACTGTATCTCTTCAAAGGGTGAAAAATGCCTTTGCAGATAAGCTTTGACTACTGGTGCAAAGCTTATAAATCTCATCACAAGGATGTCATCTTTTCCACACTGCTTAAAAACAACCTTTGTGCTGTACCTGGGACAGCCTGTTTAAATGTCCTTGAAACATTATGCTTTTGGGAGGGGTTAGAAAAAAGGATGCAGTTGAAGAGAACTCTTTCTGATCATTGCTGAAAGAAAAATCTGGGATAACGTTCTCTCCCCATCACCGGTCTCTGAAATTGTCTGGCACAAAAGCTTCCACCAAATACAGAGTCTTTTCTTGGCAGCTCCTCTCTTTAGACACAGAAAATTAAGTATGTTCTATGGGTAGCTTTATGTGCTTCTATTATTCTTTAGCTTCCAACAAAAATAACTGGATAAAAATTTCTGACACTTCTCTTGAGCTGTGGTTTGTTTTGAATATTTACAGCAAAAAATATGTAGTTTTGCAACTGGAAAAGCAGATCAGAAGCGGATTCTTTCTTGGAAGAAAAGGCAGTGTGAATCTAAGCTTATTGGGTGAAAATGGAATTCTCTGGTAGTTGTATTTTGAATGAGTTGAGCAACAGCTGGAGCTGAATCTCTCTTTTACAACATATGCCTTGAAAACACTGGAAACAGCCTTGTAGCAATGTATTTCCCATGAAAAGAGTGTAACAGAGCATAACAGTGATCCCATATCATAGAATCATAGAATGGTTTGGCTTGGAACCAACCTTAAATATCATCTAGTTCCAACCCCACTGCTGAGGGCAGGGGTACCTTTCACTAGACTATCAAACAAAATAACTGGATAAAATACCTTGAGTCTTTTGTACCCAAGGATGACCAAAACCAGATCCTTGGGAAGAATACAAGGACACAGCATGATAGCCTCTTTGGGTAATGGTGGTGGTGAACAAATTATTTCACTCTTTCAACACAAAGGTTTGGAATCTGTGTCAATTAGGCACCACCTTATCATATGATTTGTTTTGCTTTTGAAACTGCAACTTCTGATTTTGTTGGATGTCTGTTAATTTGTATGTTGGAAGAGAAAGCGGTTGTTCTGTAGTCACCTTTGCTGTGGTGTGATTTTACAGAGTTTTCCTTAGTTTTCTTGCAGCCAGTTTGCAATGAGATGCTACAAACCTTGCTTAGTAAGGTCTGTGGGTTTTTTGGTGGTTTTTCTTTTTCTGTTGACCTTTGGAAATCTATTCACATTTCCTTCAGTTCTGTTGAAATTGGCATGATTTGTATTTTATTTTCAGTTCAAAGTTATGTTGCTAAATTGCCATTAATTGACAACCCAGGGAATTGGCTCAGTGAATCGAAGGAGAATCAAAGGGAGGTTGTTTTAAATTGCTACCTTGCCTTTGAAAGTGTATCTGTGTGCTTGCATGTGGAGTGGTTGAACAAATGTGTGAAGCTAATTGAGGGTGGAGAGCCTTGGTGATTTCAGAGACCAACTTCCTGGCCTGTCTTGTCCCCTAATTGCCAGGCCCAGCAGAAGGACAGACCTCTGCCAGGTGTTCCACAGGTACTTTCTGCCCTCTCAGAGGCAGCTGGAGCTGGACCAGTTTTTGACAGACCTGCAATAGCCACGATTCAAGTAACTTTTCTCTTCTGCCCACTTTTGTCTTGGAGAAGTGGTGTGTTGGAGGAGACAGTAAAAATAATGTAGATTGCTTCACTTTAGACCACAATAACATTGATTTCAGACTTTCAGAAATCCAGAGGTACTGAGTTTCTGAGTCTGCCCTTGAAAACAAGACATGCACATTTCATGGTCACTATTGTAGTCTTTAGAGATGCTTATGTGCTGCTCCACATTCTTTGTGTGCCTTGAGAGGGCAGCTTCTCTCAGCTTCTCCATCAGTTGCTTTACTGCTCTGTTTTATTTGAATATGCCATCAAGAATTGGGAAAAATGTGGAAAAGTTCTCAAAAAAGACTGGAATCCAAGGGATTCTCTCTACTTCCTAAGTTGTCTCAGAGAAATAATACTTCTTTGAAATTGTAAATATATATGTTTATATAAGGCACAGAAGGGAAGCTGTACAGCATGGAGTTAGTCCTCAAACAAAACCACAGGTTAGATATTTTAGAGGCTAAAGTCAAAAAAAAAGATAATGTAGTTTTAAGGAACTGCAAGTAAAATAAATTAGGGCATGTTTTATAAACTACACCTTACAAGTTTTTCATTATATCTGGCTTTTCTTACTTTAGTGCTCTACATGACCTATAATTCTTATACATCATCAAAGACGATACAAACACTCTTTCTATGTTAATTCAGGTCAGTTTTAATGGTTACTTTGGAACTCCATGTGAGGTGATCCCAAACAGAAGGATTCTCTAGTAAACACTTGAAACTTTTTATAACCTCGTGTGACTTTTTTTCTTTCCTGTTTGCTCTGAGATTCCACTCTCTTACTTTGCAGGACTACTACCCCTAGAATTGGAGATATTCTGCAAAAGTTAGCTCCTTTCCTCAAGATGTATGGAGAGTATGTGAAGAATTTTGATAATGCAATGGAATTGGTGAAAACGTGGACTGAACGGTCACCTCAGTTCAAATTCATTATTCAAGACATTCAGGTAATGGGGAGAATAATGTAAATCTCCAAGTAATACGAGCATTTATAAAAATATAGAGGTTTGTGGATGGAAAAAAAGGATTAAAGAGAAAATTAAATACCAAATCCCCTAGAATTAAGGGTTGTTGTTTTTGTCAACTTCACGCTGCCGTCTGTTTCTTCTCCTTCTTCCTTCTTATGTGCACAATCCACCCACAAAAATCCAGACTCTTCTCCTGCAAAATAGAGGAGCAAAGTACCGAGGTTGAAACGTGTGAAGACTAAAAAATGCTGCATTTTGCTGTAGATACCAGAAGTAAATAATGTTTTAGGATAAAGTGACCTATCAGTGCAACTGTAGATCCTTGCTCTGAATCCATAATATTGTGTTGGCTCACACTAACGCTGAGCCACAAAAGGTTAAGAAAGCTTGAGAGTGCAGCGATGCATCGACCTTGTCAGAGGTTCGTTTCGTACCCTCTAGTGCTCCCTGTGGGTGTCTCTGCGCATTGGCAGCTATGTGTTCGACCGCAGACTGAGCACTTAGAAATAGGAGAAAGCATTTCTACTTAAATTTTACTGCTCTGTGGGGTCTTGTGATCGTAAGCCAGGGAAGGAAACTCTGTGTTTTAATGTAATCTTTCTTTCCCTAATCTAATTATATCTAAGATTACGGAAATGAATATACACCTCAAAGCGCTGCTGAGGGAGTTTGCATTATAAATGAAACTCAAAGAGAGCATTCCTTCCTCAGATAGGTAAAATATATCTTTGCAGCCCATTTAAGTGATTGTTTCCAATATTTGGCCATGAACGGTTTTTATTAATTCAGAAGTAATTCTCTTGTTTGTGTTATTACAAGCCTCATTTAAAATACACTGGAGTTTAGGAGATTTTTTTGTTAAGACTTTTATCTGTGGATTGTATACTTTCTGCTGGATACTTAGAGAAATTTTTACAGTTATTTTTAAGAAAGATTTTCTAATTATTTGCTTTGGTAAAGCAGTTCTGTTTTCTTTCAGTAGGTCTGTCACGCATATTTCAAAATACATTGTGTTTCATCAATCATAACTTTTATTTTACTCTATCGTAATAACATTTTTGCCTGCTACATTGAAATATGTTTGCAATTTTTTAGAAGGAAAAAGTGTGTGGAAATTTGACATTGCAACATCACATGCTAGAACCAGTACAACGCATTCCACGCTACGAGATGCTTCTAAAGGACTACCTAAGGAAATTGCCTCAGGATTCTCTAGACTGGAAAGATGCTGAAAGTAAATATCTTCAGGCCATTAAAAGAGCTGTAATAAGATATTAGTTAGAGGATACTGTAAATTAAAGAATGTCTTCAGGAAAGATAAAGTGAAGAAGTACCTGTGAAAAGAATAATAGAATTTCTTCAGGGGAGTCATAGGATTCTTTGAAAAAAGTCTGTCTGAATTGATGTAAAAACCATAAAGCCTTTAGCATTCTCCTCCTGGAGCACAGAAGTTTTAGCACTGGGTTTTGGAATAGTGCACAGGTTTTGATTTGTTTGCTCTGCAGATGATCAGGGCTTGTGGTGGCTTTTCTTTTCTTTTGTTTGTTTTGTTTTGTTGGCATTTTGATTTGCTTTATGCACATTTGGAACGTATAACTGTTAATTGTAAAAGAGTGAAGATAGCCTCACTGTATTTTTAAGCTTCTTCAGGGAAAAAGAAAATTTCTTCCTCTCCGTATTTACACAAGAACAGTTCAAAATATTTCCATGGGTTGTTCAAAATCAGTTGCCAGATACAGTTTTGCAATATTTCATTGTTAGTACCCTTACAGCAAACACTTGTAAGATGAGCTGTTTCAGTGAAAAATACAGTTTGACATTCTGAACTGCTTTGAGAAAAGAAGGGAGAGACCATGACTGTTCTTGTCACAAAAAATGTGACTAAGTGCTGAAGCACTAGAGTAATCTGCAATAATTCTCTTCTGGTCTTCACAGATTATAATTTCTATCTGGTAGTTTACTTTATTATGCTTTCCACTGTACCTTGTTTTCTTTTTATGGAAAACAAAAGAAATTTATTGTACTTTGTAATTTACATAAAAATGACGAACATTTTTGTAGAATGACTCTTTTTTTTTTTTTTCTAATGTAATATATAAATACATAAAAATGCAGCTTTTTGTTCATACCTTTTTCTTCTTCTATCTAGAATCCCTGGAAATTATATCCACTGCAGCAAGTCACTCAAACAGTGCAATTAGAAAGATGGTAAATGATTCTTGTTTTCCTGTTCACTTTCCAAGATGTTATATTTGAGTATTTGGTGAAGCTAGGAGTGTGAATTGCAAAACTTCCCTAGAATTGGTTTCCTGGGTCAAAGTGATTGCTTCTACTTAATGTATTTATACAGCTCCTGGGAATGATAGGCAAAATCTGCCATTGCACTTAATTCCCTCAAGTGGAAAGTGGGACACTTAGTTCCTCCCCTGGCTCAAATAACTGATATTGCGCTGAACTCTTAGCTTTGTTTTGTCTGTTCCTGTCCGTGAAAGGAAAAATGTTTGTAAAGAGTAGTTACCGTTTCTCTACATTATTGGATGGGCACGATAGCTACTTCATTAATGTGTGAGAAGCTTTGGACAAGAAATAATGCAGAGTATATGTATAACTGCATTTTTTGACTTGCCAAGGATGTCTAAAAGTACATCTGACTTTATCATCTAAGTTAATCAGTCAGACCACCATACGAGGTATATTTGTTTTTCAAAGGTAACATACTCCAGACTTATGCAAGTGCCCATCATTTAATTTAAACACACTTAAAGATCTATGCTTTCAATTAGTAAGTTTTATAGCTGTATTTGCACTGTATAGGAGAATCTAAAGAAGTTGCTAGAGATATATGAGATGCTGGGAGAAGAGGAAGACATTGTGAACCCTTCAAATGAACTGATAAAAGAAGGACAGATCCTTAAACTCGCTGCCCGCAACACGTCTGCTCAAGAACGGTATCTTTTCCTAGTAAGTACAGTGGCCTGTGTTTGCAGGAGTGGCTGTATACCTTTCTAGACTTGAAAGAACTACTAAAGAGAAAGGGAAGTCCTCTCTAGTTGATGTCCAGGGTGGGTGTGCTGCTCTGCAGAGCATGTGGGCTGTGATGCCCTGGGTCGTGGGGTGACTGTTGGGCTGTGCCCATCAAGCTGGGATGATGATCACTGTCACTGACCACCTACCACACAAGCTCTTCTGAGTACACTCCATGGCTGCAAAGGTTCTCTGCCTTGCTCCAGTGCTGGGAGATTTGTTTTCGTGCTGCACTGGATCCAGCCAATGAATGTTCACGGAGGGTAAAATGAATCACTTGCCAGACTCCTGTTCCTGTGCCCGCTGCAGTCCCCGCAGTTTCCGAGCTCTCATTTGCCAGTTCACAGCCAGATTTAGAATATTATCTCAGGGTGACCTCCAGCTGAACAGGTTCATGCTCAATGGGCTTCATTTACTGCTGACTCCTTGGCACATGCTGCCCTTGCAGTTCCATGGTGTTCTCCTGGTATCTCCCAAGTCCCTCCAGAAAAACATTTAAGTGGCTGTTGATTATAAATGTGGCTTCTAGAGCACTAGAACTTTGTCATTCTCATTAAGCTGAAATGTAAAACCTTAGGATTTTAGTCCTTATAGATCATGTGTTGAGGTTCCAGTAAGGTTGATGGTCCTGTGGGAGTTTGTTACCATGGCAGGTCATCCTCTTGACAGGTGCCTGTGTCCTGTCTTGGAACTCACAAGCTACAGCCCTACTCCCTTACAATTCCCTTGGAAAAGGTTTGATGTAGCTAATTGCTTTCCATGCATTAAAAATTGCTAATACATTTTTGCTCATGGGCCTCTGGAATTGCCTGTCCTCTGGTAAATAAAGCCTGGTAGTGAGTTGTTGAGGCACAAGTCCTGCTTAACTGTGCTTCACAAAAAAGGAGAAACCATTGAATAGCAAGACCTCAAATGGAACTAGACAGCTGATTAAAATAATGTTCTCTTCATATGATAGCTGACAAGTTCAAATGGGCTGTGCCTGTGATACAGAACTAGGGGATAGGCTAGACAGGAATTCTATGACATGGTATTTAACTGAAGTGAGTTTTTCTTTTTAATAATTAATTTTGAGAAAAGTGTAAGAGGAAAAATGTGAGAAAATTAAACACTGTACATCTGATTTAATAACCGTGCTTCTAGGTTGGGGCTTTAGACATTTAAACATTATTAAAGTTCTAATCTTTAATAAAGGCATATATCTTTGTCCTACTCATGTACTTCTTCTTTTTTTTTTTTTTTCCCTGTGATATGGAGGGTTTCAGGGAATAAAAACTCTAAGAAATGTTCTTCTGTCCTGGATAAAAGACAAAAAATGTCCTCAAATAATAGTAGTGACAACTTCTACAAAAACCAACTGTTTTGGTGCAAGATAAGTATAAATGTACACACTGAAGAAAAGAGTTCTTATTCTGCAGTTTAGAGTAGATTTTAAAGCATTGGGGCATAAGAATGAGGGTTTTGTTTAGAAAAGCTTTACATTGGTATATAATATCTAGTCTGAGTATAGTTTGATATTAAATGATGTAAAGACTGCTGCATATACAGAGCAATTATTCTTATATTCATTGAAGCTGTCCTTTAATCTTACTTCTAAACAAATAAGAAAAAAGAAGTTGTCTTACATGGGAAGACCAAAGCTATAGTACATCAACTGATCAGGAAGGAGCCTGCCTTCTCACCCACCAAGTCTAGCTTTGCAATACTGTCCAGCTCTCAGTGTCCAAACTGTGGCTTTATCTGTGTTTTTTTTTAATGAAAAACCGAATGTTTATTTTTTCCGCAGTTTAACAATATGTTGCTCTACTGCGTTCCCAAATTCAGCCTGGTAGGATCAAAGTTCTCCGTTCGAACCAGAGTTGGCATAGATGGTATGAAGATTATAGAAACTCATAATGAAGAATATCCACACACTTTTCAAGTGTCTGGAAAAGAGCGAACACTGGAGTTGCAGGCCAGGTAAGCATTCTTTTAGCTACTTTTTGAGGATTAAATATGTACACACAAAAGAGTGGATTAATAGATTTGGAGAAAGGTGCAGTGGTTGTCATTAAAATATCACTGTTTTGAAAATTGCCTGACAAAAAATCATAAATTATCAGTCCAAGAATCTCTCTGAGTAGAATATGCATCTACAAAGATTGCATCTTTACAGAAATACCTAAGATAGCTGTGAATGGGCTGGCTGGATAATTGAAAGCATCTTACCTATCCAGTGCCAAGGCAGTCTGTCCCACTGAAGTGTTTTGAGAATATGTTAACCACAGGTGCCTCTGGAACCTGGGCCACCTTGGTACAAGTGAGTCTGTTCACCTCAGGGCAGGGACACCCAACAGAACTCCCCACCCCAGTGAGTTTATCTCCACAGAACATAGTTTTCTTCAGCAGTAGATGGGCACCGACTTTCCTCTGTTCCTCAGGCCCATTTCCAGTCTACTTGTTTTCCTCCAGTCCCAGGTATCAACCTCCTTCTGGAAGGCAAGTTCTCCTTTTAGTTCTTGTGTCCTTTTCCTCCAATTGCACTCTTCTGATGAGCACTTTTTCTGCTTTCCGTATTAGTGCTTGTATCCTCCTCTGGCTGAGTTAGCTTCCCATTACCATTTTGCATTGCCTAGACTAAATCTCTTCTGCCTAGACTGCCCCACTTTAAATAAAGTTGGGTGCTCCACCTCTCCTTTTGGACCTGCTTAAAGATCCTATTCCTAGGAGTCAGGATTTCATTGCAGAGAGGTGAAGATTAAGCAGGAAGATGTCCATGTTGGATACAGTTCTGTGTTGGCACCATGTATTTGGGGACAAACCATAGCTTGCTAGCCAATGAGCTTGCAAGCCACTGTCCTTTATGGAAAAAAAAAAAAAACCAAAAAAACCCAAAAACAAAAAACCCCAAACTTGTAAAAAATTAATGAGAGTTACAGCAGTGGATATGCAAAGATAACAGCATATAGTTATTTACCTGCACTATCACTGAATTTGAAATTAAACAGAAACTTTGTAAAATGACAGGAAAAAAACTTTCCTCTGAGGTCTGCAAGAATTCTGGGACATGTTTTTGCCTATCGCTCACATTCACTGTAAATTGCTGTATGATGTCTTGCTAAGTATTTTGCAAGTTGTTATGCCATATACCCATTTCAGTGGTGAAAGATGGCATCTTGCTGTACTGTTTGTGAAGCATGTTTTAATTGGATGAAAAAGTATAAAGCAAAGTAGGTTTATTTTGTTAACTTTCCTCAATTACCAGCAACTGAAAGTTTATTGCACTAGTTTATTTTAGGTGTGAGAAGCCCCCATTTTCACCTTTTGCTTTATGATCATTATTAGAGGGCATTAAGTCTGTACAAAGTTGTGAAGGAATAAGTATCAAACAAGGTCATACTCAATTATATTAGAATAATCTTTATTAACATATGAATATTGTATGTACGCTGTATCTTAATATCCTTAATTCGTGAGCTTGTATTAACAGTATTTAATGTTTAGTTTACTCTCAGGGTATTCTTTATTAGTAGCCTTCTATTTAGTTTTCAGACTGCTGTTGGATTATATTTTAAATGTAAAATGTTTTAAACAGTATCTAAGGAGGAGGCCACTTTTGAAGAGCCAGATACACTGAAGTGTTAATTCTCATGTTTCTAACTTGAAGTTTGCAGATAAACTTTTTCTTACTAGCACTAACCAGTAGTTTCTAATAGTATTATTATTTGTGATATAAGATGCCTTTACAAAGGTTTGAATGTCAAAGTTCTGCTGATATATTTAAAGGCAAAGCTGTCATACAAGATTAGAGTTGGATGTGCTTCCTCTCTTATCTCTGACTTGTCTGTGTATCTCATCTGTACTACTGTTAAGTCATCTGTATCTGGTCTGATGCATAAAAGGGACATTTCTGCTGTTTGGTTTACAGTATTAAGACACATGTTTCCTTTAGTTTAATTGGATGCAGATCCTGTCACTGTTGACAACAGCAACAACCAAAAAGCATTAAGGAAATCACTTTGGGGAGGGAGTGAGATTTAAGAGGTACGCGGGAGAAATGTGCAATTAGTATGTGAACTTCTAACTCATGAAACGTGAGGAGAAAAACACACCTAAGCTGTGCATTGTCCTCTTTTCCTCTTTATCCTGTTTTGAAAAATAATAATCATAGAAAGGTCTAACAATGAAAATACTATTAGTACTTTAAGATGCATTTACATTTAACTTTTTACTTGAATTCACTTCTTACTGGTTGCAAATTTGTGAAGCCTAAGGTCATGGGTTAGTCTTCTGGTTTGGTTTGTTTTTTTTGAAGTTGGACAGTTAACAATTAGTATTGTTTAAATTTAAATTCTGGAGAATTACTTCAGAATTACTTCACTTTTTCAAGAAGTTGTTGATAGTGAGTTAATGTTTCCTGAACTAGGCTTGGACTAATGTGTCAAATATTTCTTTTAGTTCTGAACAAGATAAAGAAGAATGGATAAAGGTAAATTCATCTACATTCTTTATTTTCTAAACACTTTTTCACTGAAGCAATCAAAAAAGTAATATTCATATTTTCTGTCTGTACCTTCCCTCTGCTGATCGATAACTGGTCAGAATGCAGAGTCTGTTTTAAATTTCACATGTTTGAGGAATTTCTCCACTGTTTCCTTAGGCACTTCAGAGTACTATTGAAGCTTTTCAGCAGAGGAATGAAACTTTCAGAAACGCTATTGCTAAAGAATATGAAGACATGCCTGTTGAGGTTTCTGTAAGTTACTATCATTCCTTTGTAACCCTCTTAGTACCTGTTTTGTTCTTCAGTAAGTGGAAAAAGTTTGGCAGAAACTTTGTTTTCAAGCTCATTTTTCTTATAGCAGAGTAATTAGAGAGTAGTCATCTTGTTGGTAATTGTTTTCCTTCATAATGCTGAATCCTGCAAACAAGCCTCTTTCTTTCTTGAAACACGTAACAGAGCAGCCTTTCAGTGATGCATCATGAATTTTGACTGGGTCCTTTGTTATTTCCTTTATAGATTTCAAAATGCATCTTGAGCTACGTTTTGCCATTTCCTTTCCAGAGGAAGAGAATAATTATTTTCTCTATTTCAAGTACTGTGCAATTTTTTACTAGCTTTTTTTTGTTGTTGTTTAATTCTCTCGTCCTCCTCCTGCCCCTGCTTCAGAACGCTGAGCTTGGGAAGAGAGCACCGAGGTGGATACGGGACAACGAAGTGACCATGTGCATGAAGTGCAAGGAGCCATTTAATGCCCTGACGAGGAGAAGGCACCACTGCCGAGCATGTGGACATGTGAGTGCAAAGCGCCAGTACCTGCAGCTGATCAGCAGGCTTGGGAATGTCTCCAAGCATCTGCTTGATTTCCTCTGGCTCCCTGTTATCATAGAATGGCTTGGGTTAGGAGGGACCTTAAAGATCGTCTAGTTCCAACCTCCCTGCTATGGGCAGGGACACCTTCTACTAGACCAGGTTGCTCAAAGCCCCATCCAACCTGGCCTTCAACACTTCCAGGGATGGGCCATCCACAGCTTCTCTGGGCAGCCTGTTCCGTTGTTGTGGAGTTTGTGGCGTGCACAACTTCTTTCAGCTACAAGTGCAGCAACAAAGGACACTCTGTCTGCTTTAGCTGGCGTGGTAAATTCGGAAGTAATTTGGAGCAGTGGAAGATGCATATTTGTGTAAAATGTCCCAAGTCCCTGGACATACTGTATTGTTAGTTTTGAGTGGCCTCCACTGATATGAACAGTTTCAAGACCATATTAAGCTGGCATAATCCAGCATTATTTCTGGCAGCACTGGCTGCCTCCTCTTTCCATTCTGCTCCATCCTCTCTCCTCTTTGCAAGAAGACCGTGAAACCCTGCAGTTATTTGTTGGGTTAACTTGGAGCTGTTCCCAGCTGGGTTCAGTGTGTAACTGTGTGAACATGTGCATCAGGGAAGGCAAGAATGTTAGGATGGGGAAAGAGTATTGCTGCTGCTTTCCGTGCAGGATGCTACAGTAGCATATCCAAATAGTGGTATGACTTGAGAGTTTTCAGAAGTTGACAAAAGAAGGGGAAACATACTGTGTTTCCTTCTCTTGCCATCCAGCAGCTGTGCCTTTCTCCACCAGAGGGTGATATGAGCCCAGGTTTAATATCTGTGTTACAGGGTATATTGTGTGATTTCTTTCTAGTGGTTTTATGTGGTATGAAGACTTACTGCATTCATAATGCTGCGTTTATGCTTTGCAGGACACTTGAGACTTTTTCAGAAGCTCCAAATTATTGATTCCGGGGTTCCCCCCCGCCCTCATTCTATTTTAAACTCCATGAATCTTAAAACCACACCCTTCACTTTTATTTCCCCTTTTGTTTAGACTCCTAACTACTTCCCTCTATTGCCGTTCTATCACATCTCCTTGCACTTAAATTTAAAAAATTTTTTTAATGGGAGTTAATTTGGGTCAGCAATGGCTTTCCAACAGTGACTAATGGGGAATACTTCACTAGTATTCTCTAGAGCTACTAACTGAAGGTAGTGATCTAGATTAGTACTGCAAAGTCCTGGCCCACACTAAAATTCTGTTCATGTGTCTGAGTGGTTCAAATCCATTTGTCTGCCTTTCTTTCTTGAAATTACCACAGTCATATTCTTTATCCAGAGCTTCTTTTTTCACCCGAAAGAAGAATTCTGTGGAAAAATACTTCTCATGGAAAAAACTTCTCTCAAATCTCTCTTGCATTTCCTTTATATCTGTAGTGAAAAGAAAAATTGGGAAAAATCAGTGTGGTATTGGCTTATCAATTCTAAAAGTATAAATTTTATATATATATATATAAATTTTAACCTGCTAATATTTATTAGCAGTTTAAACAACTAGTCATTTCTGATTTTATCGTATTTTTTAATCATTAAAAGGGCATCTCAATTGTAGGTTTCATTCATTCACAGAACCTAATTTCTGAGGTTACCTAGAACACCATATGGTAAATTTACCTTCTCACGTTGGCATCAAAAAAACCTGGAGGATTTTCTTCCTGCAGCATGACTTGTGCTATATTCTGATTCTATACTCAATTTTAACCTACAGGTGTAATTGAAAGCCTAATGTGATTTTATGCAAAGTACAAAATTTGTTCCAGGTAAATAATAAAAAGCACTTCTAGTTAAGAAGTAATGGCAAAAATTTGGAAAATTATTATTTTCAGTTAAGTTATTTTTGACATGTTTTAAAGGCATTATCTTTCTTGTTCTATATAATTAAAAATGTACAAAGTGGAATAATACTGATTTTTAATTTTATATTCATAAAGCTTCATAAATACCTACATTTTATATGTATGTTATCTTTTTTGTTTCTAAGGTGGTTTGCTGGAAATGTTCTGATTACAAGGCACATCTTGAATATGATGGCAATAAGTTGAACAAAGTCTGTAAGGACTGCTATCATGTTATAATTGGTTGTACAGACAGTGAAGAAAAGAAGAAGAAAGGCATCTTGGAGGTATGTCATTCAAAAATACTGTATATGTATACTGTAATCATATGCTGTGATTTTTGGCTCATCAGTAGGTGAAAAATGGTAGCATTCTAGCAGGGCTTGTTTTTTGTTTGAGAAATAAAAACCACGTCGATCAAATTCATCCCATTCAACAGATTTTGGCTTTCAGCATTCGCCTTTGCAATACAACTTTGTTTCTTACTACGTTTTTTAAGGGGGAATTACAGACCATAGAGGTTGTTTGCTTATTTCAGTTACATCAGCTCCTGTGATAAGACATTACTTTTCCTTATAAATCTTCCGTTTTCTTCTTCTGCGTTTGAGGTTTCAAGGCAACGAACCCCACAGCTACTGCAGTGATTCTTGAAAACATGTACCCAGACTGAAAGAACAGGGGGTGGAAAAGAGGAGGAGAATGGGAGAGAATTGTGCTCCTCAGAGTCTTGAGTAGTAAGATAGCTTTGATCAGTATATACAATGTACCTTTACGTTGTCAAGCTGCTCTCAGCTTTTGACATCCAAAATTTCAAGGTCTCAGTCCGACAATAAAGACCCATGTTTCTCTTGTGGTCGGGGGAGAACAAGGCATTTTAGAATTGTAGTTAACCTTCACACTTCTTAAATGCCCCTTGGTAGGCCCCTTCTAAAATTCCTGTCATACACTAGAGAAAGAGCCTCCTAACTTTGGCAAGACACATATTTATCTCGGGAATTAGTAAAGAATAATTACCCTAGAGCTAAATGCCAATAAGAAAAGAAGGCAAAATTAAAATACAGATTATAATTCCATATACAGTTCTTAAGTAAGTGTAGTCAAGCCAACATGGATTGACTACGCTCTCTTGAGCGAGGCAGAACTCCACTAGCTTCCCTTAGAGTCGAGACTGTTGTTGAAACTGCTGTTTCTTGGCATGATGGCTTTTTTAAGGTAGTTGAAGGAGTTGGAGGGTGTCTCAAAAGTGCTTGTTTGCAAGCTGGATCTCTTTGCAACGGAGCAGTTGGTACCATGGTGCAGCATTCAGACAGTATCGCTGCCGGGAGAGGAAACAAGTCAATGCAAGGAAATTTTAACACATAATCATTGTGTTCTTTCTAATTGTCTCTAATCTGTCTTCAGATTTTAAGCAACTGACCTAATCTTTTCTCTAGGATTAGTGCTTGCATGCTTATGTTATTCTCAGAGAAGTGTTTGGATCTGATCCTGTCGTAATATTTTGACTGTCAAAATAGACTAGTTGTCATGTTGGATAATTTGTGGCACTTCGATGCCTAACATGAAGTTATTTTGGAAATCAGACATTGTAGATACTCAGAGAAAGGCTAGCTGTAGTGGCAAAATGAATTTTAGAGAGATCTAGAAGTCTACAATCAGAAACTACTGATAAAAAAAGAATAGATTACACATGTTAAGAGAATACATGTTGTGTATGGGTTTAATATATATATTCTCCATAATATATATATTCTCCATAAATCCAACCCTTCTTGGGTATTTCCTGAAGCTCTTTTGCAGATACTATCTAAGATTTTACATGAATAATACATTTCTGCTTTTGTGTTCTGTATATTTTTAATCTTTATTTAAGGAAAGTTTGTTTTCCCTTTTATGCTTTGTACTGTCTCCCAGATTGAATCTGCAGAAGTTTCTGGAAACAGCGTCATATGTAGCTTCCTTCAGTACATGGAAAAGTCAAAGCCCTGGCAGAAAGCTTGGTGTGTTATACCCAAACAGGAAGCTCTTGTGCTCTACATGTATGGTGCTCCACAGGTATGTGCAGAGAAAGTGGAAAAGATTTTAGTGATTATTGTCACTGACATCTGAGGAAGAGGAGTCAAATAGCTTGGGAATGCAGGAAAGATCCATGTGTTTTCACCAGCCTGTATAGTAAACAAGCGGTAGTGGGCAGATTAGTTGTCTGTTCTTAACCAAGAACTTCTTCTTCTTAGGATGTTAAAGCTCTGGCTACAATTCCCCTTCTGGGCTATACAGTGGATGACACTCCAAGAAGTGCTGACCTCCCACACAGCTTCAAACTGACCCAGTCTAAGTCTGTGCACAGCTTTGCTGCTGACAATGAGGAACTGAAACAGAAATGGCTAAAGGTTATCCATTTAGCTGTCAAAGGTGAGACACCAGAATGTCAAAATGAACTGCAAGTGAATTTAGAAGAGCAGCCTGAATCTTCTAAAAGATCTGAATGCTGAAGCTCAAGAACACATGGCATTTTTAAAAGATTTCAGTTGAAATTGTGGTTAACCTTTGTGTTAACCTTTCTTTGCTCAATCAAGAAAAAAGAAAAAAAAAATAAAAAAAAAAAAGAAAAAGAAACTTCTTACTACCATACACATCTTGGCACTTTATGTTTGGGAAAAATTCTGATCTTTTTAGGGATCTTTTTCTTATATTTATGTTCTGTCAATAAAAGAGATGTACAGGTCCATTTAAGAGACTTTTTAAAAAAATGTGAATGCTATTAAAAATACTTACTAACTTTACTGTACTACTTGTTTGTCGTAATGCAATTTTTTTTTTTTTTTTGAAAATCCAGTTGCTCTTCAGTTAACATTTGCTACCTTCATTAAGAATGCAAATATTTTAAGCTTCCTACTTACATGTTAGGACTTGCAACAGGATAAAAGATATACCTCCACATTGCCAAAATAGATCTGTACTTAAATATGCAGGGACAGTTTGGTTTAATGTACGTAGTTTATAGATTGATTTCCACAGATCTGTACATATGTTGTATTCACTTGTCTCTTTTTAATTAAAGTAATGCAAATTGCTTTCACCGATATATTGGCTTTTAAGGTTTCAATTTATCAAGGAAAAAAAAATCTAATGATTTTCAATCTAGAAATAAATGCCTAAAATATGAGAAAACTATATATAATATATGTACAGTATTAAAAATGTACAATACTTGATTTGTGCTTTGATTTCATGATACTGGGTTATTAGTGAATAATTTATTTTAAAAAAGCATGTTTTCTATTTGGAATTAAACACAGTCCTAAATTGAAAAATACTGTTCAGTGACTTGTTTTAATAGCTGACACTTAATGATCTTGATATTTTTATGCATCAAAAGAATAGCAGTAATGTAAGTGGCATGCAATGGGCATATGAGTTCCAGTTGTGTTTTAAACGAGTAGTCGCTTTTCTTTGGTGTCCTATCACTGGTAGCTTTTAAGAGTGCAGTAGTTTGTTACTCAAATGCAATATGTGATTTGAGAAAAGCAACAGATTCTAACAACCTGCTGGGAACATGTATTTTTTGCTATTATGATTATTGAAACAGAAGAACATTTTGAACTTAAGTTTTTTAATTTTTGCAGATTAGATCCTGTAATACTTATTTATGACAACAGTCTACAAGGATTATTGTTGTAAAGTGGAGCCTGTTTTATAAAAATTCAGTATGAAGTCTGAACTTGCAAATCTCAAGTTGTGTTAACTAACATTGTTTGTTTTCTGGTTCTGTGAATAAGGACTTGTTAGCTTTACAATATTAAGTTCCTTATGAACTTTCATTCCTATTAGAGTTTTTATACATAGAGGCAAACGACCTCCCCAAAATTTTTGCTGTAATTATCCTTGGAGGAAATATGACAAACTCAGAAGTAGTGATTGACTATCAAGTAGACAATTAAAATCATTGCTGTCTTTCCTTTTCTGAACCCTTAAAGGAGGGAAAATATGTAACTTTCACAATCAACTTGTCCTAAGAACATTCAGGAGTCTTCTCAGTATATCTGCAATCTGTGTTTTAAATCCTGTCAAGATGAAGAGCTCAGGTTCAAGTCCAGTTTTATTAGTAACACGAGGGCAGATTTAAATTGTAACTTTTTTATAACCAGTTTGCCAAACAATGTATTCACTGAACTCCCACTCCCACTTTACTCTTTCTGGGACACTATAGGGGAAAAAAAACCCCAACTTGTTTTGTATTTAACAAGGGATTGTTAAATTTTTAGTGTCAAGCATACATGAGCACGCAGTGTCCATTGTTCCTTGACAAGAAGAATGCCATGCAACTTGATGTTGGTAGGATGGATTTTGCTCTCACCTGCACAAATCCAAAATCTACCATAGCCTTTAAATTTCAAAGCTTTACACTGGTGTTAGTAATGATCAGGACGTGGTATTGTAGAGTGCTAACTCTGCAGCTGACTTTGTGCGTGTCAGTTCTGAATTCTTCCTTGGGTGCTCCATGTGTCCAGATTAGTCTGCATGTAATCCTAGTATCACTTTTATCTGATGTGCAAGCTCTTCTGTAATTCTCTCTGAGATTTTAAGTCACTTCTACTGTCGGCTGTGTTTACCTTTATTAATAGGCAGCTCAAGCCTGTTTTGATTCGTGTTGGTGAGTACCATCAGATCTTTGCCAAGGTGTCCCTAGCTATTACATGTCGTTTTGTGCATACCTTGGCGAGGGATGGGGGAACATTCAGGTAAGCAAGAAGAACTCTCAGTGGCTATCTTTCTTTCATGGTCATCTCCTAAAAGTGGGTGTCTTCTACAAGAGCCTCAAGTGCAACTGTGGGACATGGAGAGTTTTCTTACTATACGCCAATGTATAAAAACTGTTTCCCGTGGTCAAGTTGTAGAGTGTAAGGGAAGAAGTTGCCTTAGAAGAGTTTCCAGATAAGATGGACTGAGCTATACTGAAAATAATATGATGGGATGACTGTAATCATAGAATTGATTCGGTTGGAGAAGACTTCTAAGATCATTGAATCCAGCAATTACCCAGCACCGCTGAGTCCACCACTAAATCACGCCCCTAAGTACCACATCTACATGTCTTTAAATACCTACTGGGATGGTGACTTAAATCCTTCACTGGGCAACCTGTTCCAATGCTTGACCACCTCTTGGTGAAGAAATATTTCCTGATATCAAATTTAACCTCCCCGGGTGCAACTTGCCACTTCCTCTTGTCCTGTTGCTTGTTATGTGGGAGAAGAGACCAGCTCTCATCTCACTGTAATCTCCTTTTAGGTAGTTGTAGAGAGCGATAAGAGCCCCCGTGAGCCTCCTTTTCTCCAGACTGAACAATCCCCCTTCCCTCAGTCACTCGTTATCAGACTTGTGCTCCAGACCCTTCACCAGCTCTGTTGCACTTCTCTGGACACACTCCAGCACCTCAGTGTCTTTCTTGTTTTGAGGGACCCAAAACTGATCACAGGATTCGAGGTGCGGCCTCCCCAGTGCCAAGGGCAGGGGGACAGTCACTGCCCTGATCCTACTGGACACACTATTGCTGATACAGGCCAGGATGCCATTGGCCTTCTTGGCCACCTGGGCACACTGCTGGCTCATGTTCAGCAGCTGCTGGCCAGCATCTCAGGTCCTTTTCCACTGGGCAGCTTTCCAGCCACTCTTCCCCAGGCCTGTGGTGCTGCCTGGGGTTGTTGTGACCCATGTGCAGGTCCTGGCATTTTGCCTTGTTGAATCTCATACAGCTGGCTTGACCCATTGATCCAGCCTTTCCAGGTCCTGGAAGAGCCTAGCTATCCTCCAGCAGACCAACATTCCACACGGACTGGTGCTGTGTAGTGCATTCTGTTTTCTAAGCTCCTGCAAACTGAATTCTAAGCCAAGTAGGAAACCCTATTCCAGCTAAATTATTAGGAAAATGATTGGAAGCAGCAGTTTCTGTGCTGCCTTATTGTTATAGTGGTATAGAGTAGCTGAAGCTGCTTGAATGGTTGCAGCATCTCCCAGATGAAACCCTGCGTTTGGGCATTAACAATTTGAAATGAAGTTGTTGGGAGTTATTTATTTGGATGTTAGCCTCATGTTTGCTCTCAGCCATTAAAATTTATATAGCATAGGGTATTTTATTTACCCTGATGAAACTTATTTCATATTTTCATAATCAGTTGCTTGGTCAGAATTGTTCTCTTCTGAGTCAGAATGCCTTGGCACTCAAATATACAGTTCTGTGTGCATTTGGAGGAAAAATATGCACTACTAATATTAAAGGGCGTCAGAAGATGAAGAAATTGCTTTAAATTTAACCACCCTGTTTTCTTCATTCTCCACAGACAAGCCCTCCCACAGCGTCCAAAACTTTAAATTGTAAATTATGACAAATTCAAGGTCGTAACTGCTGTGGCTTGAGTGGTTATGACCAAACAGTGAAATTAAACCCATCATTTTAACAAGGTAGAAACTGTTCCCACTTCTACTGTTAAATTCTTAAAGGAAAAGAAAAAAGGCATTAAATTTACTAGCATAAAGCTGTGTGTGTATAAGGAATAAACTGTAACTGAGCACTCATTCATAATACACGAATGTATGTGAATGGCTCTGCTGAATTATTTAAGCTTTGCAATTCTTGCGTTCAAGAAATGCTTGTTTCTCACTTTAAAAGTGATCAGTCTTCTGTGTGATTTAAAGCAGATCAAAAGTTATTTTGTGTGGTTCTATCTGTGTTCAACCAGAACAATGGCTTAATTTTATCATTATATTTTTTGGAGCATAGTAATATATTTTTTGAAATTACTTATTCCCCCCACCCCCCATCGCGGGAAAATAGTGTACCATGACATCTACCACTTGTCCAAATCCTCTAGAACTTCTTTTTGGGTATCAGGTACACCTGCTTGGTCGAAGAGCTGCTATAAAACCTGGATCATCAAGTACTTTCAAATCCCTTTACTCTGAGTAGTTTTGTTTATTCCAAAATGTATTTAACTTACATGTGCAAAATAGACATTGAGAATACAAAACATTCTCTTCTATTTGGAGTAGAATATTAAGCCACTGTAATTGCACGTAAATATATAGTGGCACCTTTTTATACAAAACCATCTCGAAGTGCTTTATAAATCTCCTCAAAGATTCTAAATCCCTGTCCTAGAAAAGAGGGGTTTTATTGTTCATGTTTTCAAATTATGGATGAAGACAAGGCACCGATTAAATGTAGAATAAATACACTACCACCTAAGTAAAATTTAGGTGAGATTATAGAAGTATGCTCTAAGGAGTTCCAAGTAGAGTCAGAAGGAAAAAGAAATATATACATATATAATAAAAAAAAATGAAGTGTGAAAGATGTGGAACCATTTGACAGGTTGTTTTGGTTCATCACCGCCTAGCTGGTATAAAAAAATGGTTCGCTTTTCATCTCAAGGCAAAATCAAATAAAAATTGACAGAGGGTAGTGGTTCCGTGTACTGAAGGAAAGGCTTTCAGGAAAGAAATGAACATCCCACGTAGAAATAATTCTAAGCAATAACAAAGGGGCTTTCTCCATAAATCTGTTTGGAGATCTTTAGCTGGAATAAACTGGCATAGACCTGCTGGAGCTATTCTACCTTCAGTGATTTAAATTCACTTAGAATCTGCCTTACTTATATAAAGACACTTGTGGAAGATCGAACTTTGACCAGTTTGGTAGCTGCTGACTTACTATGTCTCATTTGGAGTCACAGTGGTCAGGTGGACTTGAGATGAGTTTCAGTTGGAGGTACCTGATGTAAGGGTGTATGTAAACAGCTGGAAATCTATATCCAAAAGTAAATGATTGGAGAAATTATTTTTGTGGCAGAATTCACTATCCCTAAGATAAATGTCATGGGTGAAATGGGCATCATTTTTAGTCTGTGGTGTGCTGTTATTTGAAATCTGAAATTAAATACATGGAGTTAATGTTGTTTTTTTTTCTCTATTTGTGGCCCTATTGGTGTGAGGAATTAACCTAGCTGGTTCTGACCTGTGGGACTGTAGTGAAGTATGTTCCTTGGGTAGGAGTTTTAATCTGCTAGTCAGATTGTTTCTTAAATCCTTTTCCTTTAAAAGAACGTAACATTAATGTAACGGTAACGTGTGTGTGTACATACACATATGTATATGTATGTGTGTATATGTATATATGTGTATTTATATATTTGAGACTATTGTTCAGATGACTTGTTTTCAAGCAGTATTTTACAATCAAAAAATACACTGTGCTGCATTCAAAAGAGAATGTGTATTGACTGTGTTGAGTGTGCTTTTCAGAAGAAAAAAATCAACAGAAGTAGATCTGCTGTTGTGGCATGTTTACTATTTCAGCCTAAAAAAAAAGCAAACAAAAAACCCTCCACAAAACGTGCAAATTCCAGTAAGGTGTTCAATCGGCTTCCTTTGAAACCTCGTAATTAAATTTCTTCCCTGATTCAACGATGGCATTTTGTTTCCCTCCTTCCTCTTCCTAGCACAAATGAATGTAAACCATGTTTTTTTCTCTATTAAAATCCCCGAGCCGATTTCTTTGAATAAAACATGTTTGCAACCACCGCATAACACCAGCCTATTTCTGTTTATAGTTCATCATCGTAGTTTCATTAACTATTTATGTTGGAAACATTCAGAAAAGGGGGAACTGTATCAAAGCGTTTTTGAGTGTATGTGCCCTGGTATTTTTAAGAAGCCGAATTGCATTGCATGTAGGGAACAGTTTGCAGTAGAAATATTGTTTTTTCTATCAGTAAATTTTCTATTCTTCAGCCCTCACAGCAGATTAATACATTAATTTTAGTAAGTGCTGGATCAGCGGTAATGTTTGACATCAGAATTACAGGCTCTACATGTTAATTTCCCTTCATTATGGAAAAATTACTGGTTTAAATTGCAAAAACCCTTTTTTAAAAAAAAAAAAAAAATAGTAGTATTTGGAAGAGGTGTAAATTTGTTTTGGTTTTGCCAGAAAGTGAATAATATTAAAAAGGTGAAATTTAAATGCCATTGTAAGTTGTGCAAATTTAAGTAGTCACTTTTATGATCAATAAGTATATGAATGTAAAAAAAATGAAGATATTGTACATATTTTCTGTAATATATGTATATTTGGTCTTAAGGGGGGGCGGAGATTGTAAAAATTAAGCACTTTAATTCATGTTGAGTACTTAAAAAGAAAAGAAATTTGTATCCTGTAAAATAAAAGCATCATTAAATAAGTATTGCTGGTTGAGGGGTTTTTTTCCTTTTTTTGTTGTTTTTGTTGGTTTTTTGGTTTTTTTGGGTTTTTTTGTCTACCTACTGTTCTCTTTGCTGGTTAAATCTTTAAGCTGCATTTCCAGTTGTGTTTGTACTTGTAAGGACCTATGTGCTTTGGTACCCTGGTATCTAATTTTCTGAAGTGCTGGTTAGTCACAAGTACTGCTAAGTTGAAGAAAGATGTATTGTGAGTTTATTATATTTATTATTCTGAGCGGATTTAATGCTGTGATATCTTAGGTAGGAAAGATACAAGGTGTGGTCCCTGCAATCCTGAGTTTAGGTCCAGATTTTTTTTGTGGGAATGTGACCAGTAAATTTCGTGAGCTGCTCAGCATGATCTCTTGTGCACTTAATAAAGTGGTGCTGCAAAGCAAAAAATATTGATCAGGTAATTAGCTGGATGATCATCCTAAGCATAGACAACTTTGATTCTTTAAATCAAAGTTCCTTCGCTGGCTAAACATGGATTCAGTTTAAGGAAGTGCCACTTAAGCTGCAGCTACTCCTTTTCCAAGTGTGGTTTAACAGACCAGAACCATTTGCGGTTGCCTCCAATTTTGATTGTCTGTACACATTAAACAAGTTTTGACTGTATCTGATTAATTCTTGGTATTCTTCTGCAGAAGGGCACGGTGTTGCAGAAAAGACTTCTCCCAAAACAGAGAGAGGAAAAGTTACTGTAATGCTTGTTAGTTACTGTCTGGAAGGAGTTGCATACAAGAATTTTGTTTAGTTTCTACTTCTTCTCTTTGCAAACACAGTAAACAAATTAGTATTTGAAATAAGCACTGATGGACTGTGGCAATTAATGCTTCCCTCTCCATTTATGCATTTTTTCTCACTAATTTTTCTGGGGTTTTTTTTCTTCCCCTGTGATTAACTCTGTTCCAAACCCATTATTTTCCTCGTTAAACACAATGCCATGCCTTCAGCATGGAGACAAAATAACAGAATTTACCCTACAATGTGCTTTAACAAGAAAACGCAATTAAAAAAATTCAAGCTACAGGAAATCCATAATCACAGCTCCTCTTAATTCCTTTAAATCAGCAGGTTTAATAAGCACTGATATTTCTACGTGGTAGCAAATTGTCCAGGAGCCCATCAAGTACAGGGTTGGTAAGGAAGTGGTAGGTGTTGTCTCCTCTGGCTCTCCCAAAGAGCCTGACTAATACTGCCGCATTACCACGGAATTGTTCTTGCCATTGTATGAGCTTCCTGACGTGAGAGGAATGGCACACCAGCCCTTGGCAAACACAGTACTTGGAACTCGTTTTCTTTAATGAAATTTTTTGCTCTGCAGGGTCCTGTGGTGTCTCTAACAGAAAAGTTGAGGGATCTTTATGATTCTGACGGTTTTCGTCTGGGAGTTGGTTACTCTCTGCCTTCTTGGCCCTGTGCACCAGGCAGCCATGACAATATTTAGCCTCACCAGGCCTACTTCATGTACTAAGTCAGGATACACACAGTAGAGTTTGGTTGCTTGCATCATGTCTGTGTTGCTGTTTCTGTTTCAAAAGCATAACACTGGTGTCATGAGCAGGATATGCTGCCTGCCCGTCATCTCAAACTGTTACATTTCTCTCCATTACAGCATATCTTTTACTTCACTTTCCCTGATTTAAAGACTTAAATTATGAAGAGTCTATCACACAGCCGGGTAAGTTTTCCAGTTGTTAACTATAAACTCTGTAGATGGGGTTTTTCTTGGTTTTTTTTTTTTTTTTAATGATTTTTTTTTCAATGACTTATCCCCAGTCACAACTTATGTAGCCTCCAACCATCAGGATCTTATTAAGAAAATGCATTAACAATTTAAACTCTAAACTTGAATATGTTTTTGTTTGCCAAATGAAGTAAATTTCTGCTGTCAGAAGCATCTCCTTATGGAGTAGAGCTTTAACTAGGAATATAGGGTAAGACTTAGTGGATTGCAGTTGAGTTTCTAGGTCCCAAAATTTCTTCATATTAGTTTTACTGAATCCAACCTATTTAAATTGAAGATTCCAGAGGTTTCTGGATTTGCTTTATGCATTTGCAATATTAAAATACCACATGGTTGAAGAAACAGAGATTGAATTGGGAGCAGAATCTGAGTACCCTTTCTTTGGCCTCCAGTGGCCTCATGTTCTCTGCAGTCCCTTCCTACTGCTATCTCAGAGCCGGGCAGTCCCAGCGCTCTTGTGTGCAGAACATGTGGCAACGAACTCTCTCTTGGGTCCACTGGAGACTGAACTCTATGAGTTCTCTGTGAGCTTGTGTTTTGAAGCAAGGCTCGATGTTTGTGCTCTCTTTTGAACACGTTTTGATGTCGCATGCCTAACTCATTTTTCCAAGCTCTAGGTAAGGGTCCCTCCTTCAGGAGAACAGGGTTTAGACTGATTGCTGCTGAATAGTGGAGGCTTCTCACTGTGTGAAATTAAATTGATGGAAGAAGATAAGATTTCAACTGTAGTTCTGTTTAGTTGTACTGCCTAGTATGTAGAGCCATTTGCCTTGCCTGTTCCACCTTACTTGTTTCTTGTCTTGCAAAGGGAATCCAAATCTTTTAGCTCAAGGCTCGGGGACATAGCATTTACAAAAGACCTACCTTACTAATGTTGTGTTTTGCAATTCAGTTTTGGACTAGCACTAAGGTGCTCCTATTAACTGAATGCCCTTTAGTTGCTGAAATGCATCGTACAATTCTGTCTCACATGGAAAGACTTGCATTCATCTACTCCAAGACAACTCTGTGATGCAAAGCAAAGCATGGCAGGTGAGACTTCAAGTGACGATTCCAGAACTGCAACACTGACCTGAACTAAAAAGCTTTAGATAAATAAACTTGAAGTATCCATTAGTTTTATAAGCAGGGCGTGATGATGTAAATCACATATGCTCAGTTGTTACATTTCAAATTTAAACTTAAAATTGTGCCAATCACAAGCAGGTGCCCAAGAAAATGTGTATTACAAAATTTAAAAATGGTCATTTAGCCATACTATTTTATCTTAAAAAGTCCACAAGAGATACCCTTATTTAAATTACTAGATCCAGAAGTGGAAGATACAAGCTAATTTCTTCATGACTACCAGCAAGTTTTGGTTGAGGTAAGGTTTGGTTGGGGTAAGTTTTTTTGTTTTCTAGTTATGTTGCCTCATCTGAATGCTAAGTGTGCATTTTGTTCAGCAATAAAGGTTACTTCCTTGATAGCAGGCAGAAGGCTATTGCTTTTATTTCCCAAATCTTAGTCCTTTAATATAAGAAGTCTTCATGTGAAAATTGGACAGCAAACCCCTGGGGGGGAGGGAGGGAGAATAATTTGCTAAAGCAAGTGTTAACTATTGAGTTTATTATTTCAAGAAGTCTGACCACACCTGTTGCAGGGGGGAGAGGGCACTGTTATACAGCAGTTAAGAATGATACATAGATTACTTTAATCTCCAACCCAAGTTTTTACCTCTGTTGGCCTTGCCAGAAATGCTAATGGCTTACAAAGACCAGAGTGCTCGGGCTTTGTTACTGATTGATGAAGTTTGCCCTCTTAAACTCTGTGCCCTCCCCTTCTTAACTTGAAACTGCTTTCTGTTCTGCATGCGTGTTTTACCAGAAGTTGTGTGACACCCCAAATATCTAATGAATTTAGATAATTAACTTCCCAGTGGACAAAGTAAGAGAATATAAGGAACTCTAAGTTGTTGAGTTCGTCATACTGTCTAGCAAAGTTGCATGTCTGCCCCAGGATAATTTCGTTTTGTCAAAGATAGGGTGTCAGCACAGGTAACAACAAGTTCCTTGTACCTCAGGAATTCCTTTCAGCACTATGACCTTCTTACAGCCAGAACACAGGAGAGCATGCTTTGCCAAGTCAGCAGAATCCCTGGACTATGGATTTCAAGCCTCTGATTTCTGTTTCTTC